>SJYW01001102.1:814077-841546 GCA_006410735.1 Raphicerus campestris | reverse complement strand
AAAAACCATAGCCTTGACTAGACGGACCTTTGTTGGCAAAGTAATGTCTCTGCTTTTAAATATGCTCTCTAGGTTTGGTCATAACTTTCCTTCCGAGGAGTACATAGAATACACAGAAGAGCTGTACAAAAAAAATCTTTATGACCAAGATAATCACGATGGTGTGATCACTCACCTAGAGCCAGACATCCTGGAATGTGAAGTCAAGTGGGCCTTAGAAAACATCACTGCGAACAAAGCTAGTGGAGGTGATGGAATTCCAATTGAGCTATTTCAAATGCTGAAAGATGATGCTGTAAAAGTACTGCACTCAATATGCCAGCAAATTTGGAAAACTCAGCAGTGGCCACAGGACTGGAAAAGCTCAGTTTTCATTCCAATCCCAAAGAAAGGCAAGGCCTAAGAATGCTCAAACTACCACACAATTGCACTCATCTCACACGCTAGTAAAGTAATGCTCAAAATTCTCCAAGCCAGGCTTCAGCAATACGTAAACCGTGAACTCCGTGATGTTCAAGCTGGTTTTAGAAAAGGCAGAGAAATCAGAGATCAAATTGCCAACATCCGCTGGATCATCGAAAAAGCAAGAGTTCCAGAAAAACATCTATTTCTGCTTTATTAATTATGCCAAAGCCTTTGACTGTGTGGACCACAATAAACTGTGGAACATTCTGAAAGAGATAGGAATACCAGACCACCTGACCTGCCTCTTGAGAAACCTATATGCAGGTCAGGAAGCAACAGTTAGAACTGGACATGGAACAACAGACTGGTTCCAAACAGGAAAAGGAGTACGTCAAGGCTGTATATTGTCACCCTGCTTATTTAACTTACATGCAGAGTACATCATGAGAAACGCTGGGCTTGAAGAAACACAAGCTGGAATCAAGATTGCCGGGAGAAACGTCAATAACCTCAGATATGCAGATGACACCACCATTATGACAGAAAGTGAAGAGGAAATAAAAAGCCTCTTGATGAAAGTGAAAGAGGAGAGTGAAAAATTTGGCTTAAAGCTCAACATTCAGAAAACAAAGATCATGGTATCTGGTCCCATCAGTTCACGGGAAATAGATGGGCAAACAGTGGAAACAGTGTCAGACTTTATTTTTGGGGCTCCAAAATCACTGCAGATGGTGACTGCAGCCATGAAATTAAAAAAGACTTTCAAGTAAGCACCAAATTTCTAGGAGATAATAAAGCAGTTGTTTTCTATTAAAAGGATTTATGAAACAGAACAAAAGAAGGTATATTGAAACATTCTATCCTTTTTGCTCAATTTTTCTGTAAACAATGCTATTTAAAAAGTGTATTAATTTAAAAAATGATGATAACTGGTTCAAGGAAAAATAAATTTTAAAGCTCTATCAATCAAGGTGATTCTCCTACTACTGATAAATATTTGTAAAGTTAAAGGACCATACACTTGTGGTTTAAATAAAAACTACCTAGTAAAATGCCTTACATATTAAAAAAAAAAAAGATGCTTAACAAATCTTTGTGAAGAAAATGAGTAATGAAAAGAGGGAATTAATGGTCAATATGATGTCACTGTCAAACTGCACTAGTTACTAGGTCCTAAAATATACATATCTTTTAATATTCTCATTGGGATCTATTTTATTTTGCAGATACAATAAATGTCCTTGATGTCATTTTATATTTTTAGAGTATTTCAAATGCTATCATGATTATTATTGATAGCATTTAAAAACAAGTAGTTATAAACAGGTTAAAAATTTCAAAGAAGAAACCTATTTCCACTGTGAAACAATTATATCTGTTATACCTGGATATAACTAGAATGACATCAGGCTTGCCTCAAACCCTTTGTATCTAAAGATGGGAAACTACCAGATGTCTTATTATTTAAAATGGATACCCGCTATATGAATAAAAGCCCAAACTTACATGAGAAAAAATAAAGACCAGCAAAATTAAAACCTGATTCTTTGAAAGCAAACACTCTTGTATCAAAATTTAGAAAGTACAGACAAAAAAACTAGGGCAACATAACTAAAAGTTGGTATAAAAAAATTTTTTTAATAAGATGTTTATGAATAACTTTAGAGCAAAAAGCTTGAATATGTGGCTAATGAAATGGCTAATTTCATAGAAAAATATAATTTTCAAAGGATTTAAGAAAATCTGAATAAACCAACCGGAAAATATGAATTGCTAACTGCAAAAGACACCAGGTGAGATAAGTTTATTAGCATACTAGTGTCAAACTTTCATGAAAGAAATAATTGCTTTCTTTAAGAAATCTTTAAAAAAATAAAGAAACCCCTGTAAGTTTACTTTATGAAGTCAGAATAACCTTAGGCATTAGTATTAAAATGGGCTTCCCTAGCGGCTCAGATGGTAAAGAATCCACATGCAACATAGGAGACCTGGAGCTGATCCCTGGGTCAGGACGATCCCCTGGAGTAGGGAATGGCAACCCACTTCAGTATCCTTGCCTGGAGAATTCCATGGACAGAGGAGCCTGGCAGGCTACAGTCCATGGGGTCACGAGGAGTTAGACATGACTGAGCAACTAACGCATTAGTACTAAAACAGGGTAATTTACAAATTATCTGCTCAGGTTGGCAGTCTAAGCACAGCAGATGGACTGAAATATCATGTGACTATCCAATAAAGCCCCATGGCAAAGAGGAGGCATTATGATTTTCATAAATTAAACTAAGGCAAATCCATGTATTTCCATTTTTAGTTACAAAATTTTGAAACATAAGAGTTGTACCTACACCTCTATTGTATGTAATAAACAGCATACACCATATACTATAGAAAATGTGGTATCCAGAGAAAAATGATAATCAATTTAGGGAATGTCTTCCTTTGAGACAATAAGTAATTTTAGTTAGATTTATACATGAAATGAAAAAGATGTGCATACTGAAAACAAAGAATAATATAGTATGATAAAAGAAAATGCTAACTGAGTAATTCTGAAAAGTTTTGAATCAACAGTCCATGTGGAACTCAGTATCAGAATAATTATATAAAGCAGAGCATGATATTTATAACACTGTAAATTATTCTTAGTTTGATTTGTGGCATAAAAATTATTAAATATTCATACATTCCAAAATAAAGTCTTAAACAACAAAAGAAAATGACCATGAAAATTAGGACAGTATTTATTTAACGTTTATTTTTCTCTCAAGAAAAATGTGCTATGCAAATTGTTGCTGCATTGCAGAGAATTAGATAAATTACATTTTCAGAAAAACTTACTCATTATTTACAGGTACTTAATCTAACACAACAACTTAACAAAGCTAAAACCAAGGTCACTTACAACTTAATTAAAACTACTTGGAATGTAAATCTATTTATCCCTCACATACCATAATTAATTAGATGTATAAGTTAAGGTTAAAGTTAAGTATCATTGTATATTTAAAAGTTTACTTTACAATTGCATGCACATGGCAAATTTATAGTGTACTAGATTACTAAAAAGAAATTATGCTGATTTTTAAATGCCTTGGCGAGAACAAATTTATAGCTATCATATGCATGTATGAGTAGATGCATATTATGAATATATATATAAAGCTGAACAAATATTAAATTTTAAATATTTAAATAAATGCTTAGAGCAATTTCTAATAGCCATACTTATTTATGCCTATAAACTGACAACTAAAACATTATTCAGAATGTTTTTTTATTCATCTCAAATACTTTTAAAACACAGAAATATATTCTTTATTCTCATATATTTCTTTCCTGTATCAATGCATTACAGATATTTCTCAATATATATTTAGAAAATCCATATGCTCTTCCAAATCAGTCATAACAACATTCACTATATCAAACATAATTTTCTTGCCCATTCTCCTTTTAAATATATGTGTGAAAGTTCCAAGAGGAAGAGACTTAAGAGAGCAAGATAATGGGAATGGGATGACTGAACTCTGTTACATTACCTTTTTGTCTCCCAAAACTAAAAAGCACTTGACACACAGTAGAGAATGAATGAGTGAATGAACAGTACCAAACAGAGAAGAAAAAAACGAAATGCATGAAGTTTGGCAAAATGTCTTACTCTTTGAACAATTATTCCAACCAAAGGCAAAATAGTCTGAAATTTGTTATTGCCATAAATTGGAAGCAAGTGAGTATTTTTAAGTCCTCATTGTGAGGTTAACAAATTAATAATATCTTTCCCTCCATGTCTACAAGATGACACAAGGCCTTGAGGACTTTTGGGGATGAAAGGTATCTTAAAAGTCATGTAATTCAACCCTCCACAAATTTCAACAAACTAATCATTGAGCATACATGTCTACCTTTCCAATAGAAGACCTCATTATTTGCCAAAAAAGCACCTTATATTTAAAGGATTCAGAAAATGTTTGCCTGAGCTGAGATCTGTCTTCATGTACCTTCCCCCCAGAGCACTAGTTAAAATTTTGGGCCATCCTTCTTCCACATACAGATCTTCAAATATTATGCCCATCCTCCTACAGCACTATAGATTTCTCTCGAAAAGAATAACCAGTTAGAGGTTTTTCAAGTGTTCATCACAAAACATTAATCCTACTTCCTTCACTGACCTCATCACTCTCTTCTCTATGCCTTTTGTAGGCCTGTAACTCCCTTAAAAAAAAGTATGGTGGCCAGGTGCGGCCTAAAGAGCACAAAAAAGAGCTGAACTGTCATTACCCATGTATAAGATTGTACTTTTTAAATATTAAAATTGTATTGTTAGCTAGCTACAAAGACTGCTTACAAAAATAATACATATGGAATACTTAGCATCTGCTAGGCACTATTTTAGTGCTTCAAGTGCTTTACATCGTTATCTTCGCAGCAACCTATATGATAAGTGTATCACTTTCTCCACAAAAGCTGCACCTTGGAGAAGTGACTTGGCCAAAGTCAGTTAGCAGGAGAGCTAGGATTCATACATCTGTCTGCCCTAAAGCCCATTCTCTCTGTTTTTTTTTTTCCATTCTCTCTTAAACACTTGAATTCACAGGTCCCATGGCTAACTCACACTAAATTTAGTTTATTCAAATGCCACTTCTGAACTAGACCTTCCTATCTAAAATTAACAGTGTTCCTTGTTACAAATATAAGGACTTATATTTATCTGTTTTATGTCATATTCAGACTACTGTTCTAACAATTTGAACCATAAAGAAGATAAAAGCAACATTCAACGAAGATAAAAAAAAAAAAAATATATATATATATATATATATATAGCTAGTGCTTTCCCAATACAGACTGTAAAACTTAAGAGACCTGTTACAGCAGGTAAAACACTTCAACTGTCTTGACCTTTCCTAATTTTTACATTCAGATAAAGTAGAACATGAATTTTCCTCATAAAAATTTAATCCCTTATAAAGTAAAAGTAGGAATGTATAATCTGAAGTGGCACACAATGTGGAAGTAACAAGAACCTTGGGAGAAAATGGCTATATCACTTCAAAGCACGTAACATGAATATATTCATATATGTACCTACAAATTAAATACAAAGATATATCTGACCCAAATAACATTCTGACTAAACCCAGTGAGACTAAAAAGAAAAAAGTTCATAGAAGAGAAGTTCAATCACATCCTGAGGACGGCCTTTCTAAGCAGAACACCCAAAAAAAGAAAAGATTCCTAAATGAAAAGATGAATAGACTTGCCTATTTATATACCCAAAACATCTACCAAAAAAATTGCACTCATTATAAATTATCTTATTAAGTAAGAAAAAGTAACAACTTCATCAAATAAAAAATTCACAATTCTCAAAAAAGCAGTAAGTGGCCTATAAATATATGAGGAAAAAAATCTTTACCTCAGTAGTAACAAAAATGTAATTAAAACAGTGAGATATCTTTTTCTCCCTAATAAACTGGGCTGGCCAAGCATGTAAGTTCAAGGATATTCTTATACACTGCAGGCAGAAATGTACACAGGTGGATTCTTCCAGGAAAGAATTCTGTCAGTATTTTCTGGATGCAAAATTTTAAGTACTAGGAATATATTAAAGGGGAAAATGTATGTGAGCAGAGTTTTATCATAGAAAAAGGCCAGATTTAACTTAAATCTTCAGTAGCAGAATAAACTAGGATATGATGAAAAATGTATACTCTGCAGCCACTGCTGCTGCTGCTGGTAAGTCACTTCAGTCGTGTCCGACTCTGTATGACCCCACAGACGGCAGCCCACCAGGCTCCCCCGTCCCTGGGATTCTCCAGGCAAGAACACTGGAGTGGGTTGCCATTTCCTTCTCCAATGCATGAAAGTGAAAAGTGAAAGTGAAGTTGTTCAGTCATGTCTGACTCTTAGCGACACCATGGACTGCAGCCTACCAGGCTCCTCCATCCATGGGATTTTCCAGGCAACAGTACTGGAGTGGGGTGCCATTGCCTTCTCTGTCTGCAGCCCCTAAGAAGTACTATACATTAACCAAATCACCATGATATATACATGAAACTAATATCACATTGTAAGTCAAGTATACTTCAATTTAATAAAATCTGCAATACATTATTGCAGATTTTATTGTCATAAAAATGTATTGCAGATTTTATTGTCATAAAAATGTTTTACTGTCTCACACAGAAGTGCTAAGTGACAAAAAAGCAATTTGTAGACCATATGATGCACTTTTCAATTATCCATATTTGTAAAATATATATGCCAAAATAGTTGCTATGGCCATGACCAGATATAGTGAGAATGCAGATGATTTTGTTTCTACATGTTATATATAAGTGTGCTCTAAATTTTCTACAACGATACATTTTTTTTAATTAGAAAAATAAAGAAAAATGTAAAGAACAGTGTAAGGAACAGTTGACATTAAAAAAATGAAACGACACAGAAGGCTAGAATTTCCAGTACAGTCTTGAAAATAAATAATAAGGGGAAAAAACTGGATTCTATAAAACACTATGGCTAGGCAGTAACCATAAACAAAAACAAAAACAAAAAAACAAACTAGAGGGACATGAGATAAAGTATGGTAGCAAATCACAATAAAAACTAATATAATTATACATATAGGTCTTTAAAACATAGTACTGTAGTATCTATAAAGTTAAATCTCTAAGAATATCTTGGCACATAAAAATGAGAGAAATAACAAGGACACTTTCTTTACTAAGTTTGAAGCAAGGAAATAAAACCAAGACATATGTTCCTCCATGAGGAAGATAAGAGAAGTCCATTCTCACTTCTCCTACAGGAAACATTAGCTTAAGTCAGGAAAGAGCAGAATAGATACCATAAAGACTGAATGCTGCTGCTGCTGCTGCTGCTAAGTCGCTTCAGTCGTGTCCAACTCTGTGCGACCCCATAGACGGCAGCCCACCAGGCGCCCCCAACCCTGGGAGTCTCCAGGCAATACTGGAGTGGGTTGCCATTTCCTTCTCCAATGCATGAAAGTGAAAAGTGAAAGTGAAGCCGCTCGGTCGTCTCTGACTCTTAGCGACCCCGTGGACTGCAGCCCACCAGGCTCCTCTGTCCATGGATTTTCCAGGCAAGAGTACTGGAGTGGGGTGCCACTGCCTTTTCCGAGACTGAATGTTACCTATAGGGAAATACTGAGCTTTATCTTATGGAGAAAGTAGTAAGGAATCACTTAACTTCTTCAAATAAATAACTTCAGGTGTTCAGACCTTGATGAATCATATCCCAAGGTTCAAAAACTACTTATAGATTTGAGGCCAGAGTCTTTGCTATCTCTGAAGAATAATAAAGGAAAACAGAAATGCCAGATGAAGGCAAAATTCCCCAATTTAAAAAATAAATGATATAAAAGATGGATTGTGAAAATTACTTAATATAGATACATGGAAATGTAACAGAACAAAGAACAGAACTCACAAGTAAAATCATGGCAAAATAGTCTTCTTTTTCCTATGAGATTGTTAGGTTAGTTGCTCTTAGATTGGAAAAGCAACTGAAAGTTTGATACCGTTGAAGATGAGATGATGAAAGCATTCTACCCATCAGTAGTGTTAGATCTATAGAGGACTGAACAGCTGTATCCAAATTGTGTTGATAATGGATTAATGCTAACAGAGGAAAACTGGGAGAGTTTTACACTTAAAAAAAAAAAAGACTAAAGAAAAGAAAAATGTAACTGTCATCACATGTTTAAAACACAATCATATAAAAGAGGAGACATCTATAACTTTACTTCCCCATTTATAGATACAAGACTAAATGGCAGATGTAATAGGAGCAGTTTGTCAGTTTAATAAACAAGTTAGAGGAGGGCTACTCAAGAAAGGGGTAAAATGCTTTTTGAAAAAAAAAGAAACTCATTAGAATAGGTAGATGTTATTATATGGGCATCACTTGGATAGAATGCTAGACACACCCATAATATACTTTGGGGCAAGGTGGGGGGAATGCTATGATTTTAAATATTCTCTAAGTCTAACTTTACCCAATGGCAGCTCTCTACTCAGACTTGGGGCAGGGGCAAAGCTCTTCTGATTATTTGGTGAAATGACTATAGAAAAAGCAACACATAATTGGTCCTCACAGTTGAAGATATATTAATTTCAACCTCATTAATGTTGGCATGCTTATATAATATGAAGACTTTTCATAAGCATTCATGTCAGTCATTCAGCTCGATAATATTTTAAATTTCCTACTCTGGGTAACAAAATCATCACTACAGCCTCCTTGCCAAGCTGCAGTATATATATATTAAGTCAGTAACTTTCAATGTGTGGTCTAGAATCTCTGAGACCCTTTCAGGAGATCCATGAACCAAAATTATTTTTGTAATAACAGTCAAATGTTATTTGCCTCCTTCATCCTCATTCTCCCATGAGTATAAAGTGAGTGGAGTTTTCAGAGGCTACATGTGTGATATATGAACAGACTGCACAGAAGCACATATGGGAATCTAGTTGTCTTACATTAAGCTACACATTGAAAAGACTTGAAAAAATGCCATACAATCCATTCTTCATATTTTATATTCTATTTTGGAAAAGTTATTTTGCATAAAAATGTTACTTATATTAATGTAACAGATTTAGTGTTATTGGCATTAATGTAGTAGATTTAGCTATTTACACTAATGTAATAGTATTATTTTAAATGATTTTTAATTTAACAAATACACTATTTAATAAATATTAAAAACTTTGTTTCAATTTTTAACATAATATTCCATTCAGTTCAGTTGCTCAGTCATGTCTGACCCTAGCAGAACATTATGATAATCAACACAGAGAAAACTCTATGAGATTCTCCATAATGTTAAAGAATGTAAAGTTTGGGAGCCACTTTATTAAGCCTTGCTAATTATTCTATATTAAAATTTCAAAGGATGCTGGAATCATTTATAATGCAATTGAGTATTTAAAAAAATAGTCTTTCCTCAAAGACATTCTAACCAAATAAGTTCTAATTTTTAAGATCAGGTACGTATCTGGAATAGGACTGGGTTCAGAAATGAACTTTTATGGGTTAAATAATACCATCTGCATAGAGTTGATAATGCTAATAGTGAATGTAAAATTAGAAAAGCTATAAAGAATGAACCTCAGCAGCACAACTGCAAACTATAATAATATCAATATAACTCAAAATTCACTTTTCCTAAAAACCTGTTACACACAACTCATCAATATTTACATCAATATTAATAACTCTGCAAACAGCATTTAATCCTGAAATAATACCAAGATATGTATACTCCATTTCCAATATTCTCAAGTAATTTTCTATTAATTTCTTTTCTATTTTATCAAAGATTTTAAAATCAGAACTCACTACAAAAACTGAATTCAAGACTTTTAGAATAGTGAGACTTATAAAAGCAAATGAGGAAAAAAAAAAGCAGTAAAAATAATAATTATCTGCACCCTCTGCTGCTGCTGCTAAGTCACTTAAGTCGTGTCCGACTCTGTGCGACCCCGTAGACAATAGACGGCAGCCCACCAGGCTCCCCCGTCCCTGTGATTCTCCAGGCAAGAACACTGGAGTGGGTTGCCATTTCCTTCTCTAATGCATGAAAGGGAAAAGTGAAAGTGAAGTTGCTCAGTCGTATCTGACTCTTAGCAACCCCATGGACTGCAGCCCGCCAGGCTTCTCCGTCCATGGGATTTTCCAGGCAAAAGTACTGGAGTGGGGTGCCATTGCCTTCTAAGCATCATTTAATTAACTACTTGAAACATCTATATATAACAAGGCATAGATAAAATTTATTTACTGATCTGTAAGGTATCTACTCTAATAAAACTTTGCATATGTGGAAATATATAATCTTTATTAATGTGGAAGGCAAGAATCTAACATTCGAGAACCTACAGTTTGTGAAACATGGTAGGTAGGTACTTCGTATGTAGTATCTCATAAATCCTTACAGTGACATTGTGAAACAAAGGTTCACAAGAGTTTAGTAACCTGCCCACAGTCAACAACAGGAAAGTGCACAGAGACAGAATTTCCTTCAGAGCCTTGTAAGTAAGTGTCCTTCTCTTCAAAGAATCCAGTGACATACCAGAGAGGAACAGCAGGCCTGTGCTGGTGATTAAAACAAAAGGCCCAGAATACCTACCAGTCTTGCTTTGTGACTTTAGGAAACAAACTGGGACACTGGTTTGGGGGTTTTGTTTGTTTGTTATCTTTATACATAGTATACCGTCCTTACCTTGCAGAACTATGAAGAAACTGGTTATATCAAGTGAGACAGTTTGGTCTAACTCTATATATAACAGGCATTCAAAACATGGGAGTTTTGCTGTTATTAAAACTACTACTTTCTTGGGGAAAAGTTTCTGTTGAAAGTTCATTTTGACTATGTAATCCTATTAGGACTAAACCTATTGCTACAATTCTGGTTACAGAAAAGCAGGGCCAAGAAGATGTCTGTACCAATCAAGGATGAGTCCTGATCAAGAAAATAATCTGAAATGTTTATATCTTATCTTCTTCTGGGTAGTTAAAATGTACTAACTTTAATAAGTATTTTTAGAAGTAAGTAAGTCTCAAGAGTATAAAGACTAAAGAGTCTAGCCCAATCAAATTCTTAGGCTTAATCATAGTAACTATAGTGTTAACAAAGAAATTACAGGGAGTCAGATGCAAAGTAGGAAAGGAAAAGAAGATTGTACTCAGAAACCTAAGTTGGCTGTTTTATTAGTTCAACATTCACAGAAACACAGAATTACTTTAAATGCAATTCCCCACAGAAATTTTAAAACTCATCTTTAACAAGTTCTCAACATTTCATCCTTTCTCTTATTTCAGCCAATTCCATATTTGGAATTCTGTATAAGGAACAGATATTGTTTCTGAAGAAATTGTAAATCAGAGTAAATGCCAAAGAATCCTAACCATACTTAAACTGCTTGATGTTTCAAAGCATCGAAACTAAGGAAATTTACAGAACTATTTCTTGGCAAAGAAAGCACACACTGGAGTCAGGGATGTCTGAGTTTAAACCCTCGATTCACTATTCATCCTGCAACCTTGGACAAATTTCCCAGCACCTCTATAAAACATGTATCTCCAGTGAGCAATAATCCATGANATTTCTTGGCAAAGAAAGCACACACTGGAGTCAGGGATATCTGAGTTTAAACCCTCGATTCACTATTTATCCTGCAACCTTGGACAAATTTCCCAGCACCTCTATAACACATGTATCTCCAGTGAGCAATAATCCATGAGGCCCCCCAAACATTTCCTTCAAGTACCAGCAAAACAGGGGTACCAAAAAATGAGAAAAAAAATTTTTTTTTAAGAATTTGATGTTTGAAAAAGACATCAATTCAGCCACAATGGTAAAAATAAAATAAAATTTTATTAGACTTTCTTATATTTGCTGTAGCATGCTTTTAATTTTTTTTTTTTAAAAGTCTATGGGAGGGGAGAGGAAATGCCTCAGCATTTAACATTTTCAGCACTTAAGGTCTCTAACAGCTTTTAATCCAGTACATGAAATATTCACTTACATGGTAAACTGTCCATAAAATCCTGGTTGAAAATCAATAAACAAGATCAAGCAGGGTGTATCTACAGCTTTTAGAGTGGCTTACAATATACCTGAATACAGTGTATAAGGCTTTACCTTATTTGGCCCTTACCTCCCTGCTCATCCTTGTCTCTGACCACACCCACTTTGCATACTTTGCATCTTCACTGTAGAGACTACAGGGTCAAAACACACCTTGCTTTTTCCCACACTTAAAGTATGTTCCTTACCTTTCTGATCCACTTGAAGAAGTTAAATCTAGTTGTATTTTAAGGTTTGGCTCATGCTTACCCTCCTCTATGAATACTTTTCCTACCATTCTAACTCCCCNTAGAATTTCCAGTACAGTCTTGAAAATAAATAATAAGGGGAAAAAACTGGATTCTATAAAACACTATGGCTAGGCAGTAACCATAAACAAAAACAAAAACAAAAAAACAAACTAGAGGGACATGAGATAAAGTATGGTAGCAAATCACAATAAAAACTAATATAATTATACATATAGGTCTTTAAAACATAGTATTGTAGTATCTATAAAGTTAAATCTCTAAGAATATCTTGGCACATAAAAATGAGAGAAATAACAAGGACACTTTCTTTACTAAGTTTGAAGCAAGGAAATAAAACCAAGACATATGTTCCTCCATGAGGAAGATAAGAGAAGTCCATTCTCACTTCTCCTACAGGAAACATTAGCTTAAGTCAGGAAAGAGCAGAATAGATACCATAAAGACTGAATGCTGCTGCTGCTGCTGCTGCTAAGTCGCTTCAGTCGTGTCCAACTCTGTGCGACCCCATAGACGGCAGCCCACCAGGCGCCCCCAACCCTGGGAGTCTCCAGGCAATACTGGAGTGGGTTGCCATTTCCTTCTCCAATGCATGAAAGTGAAAAGTGAAAGTGAAGCCGCTCGGTCGTCTCTGACTCTTAGCGACCCCGTGGACTGCAGCCCACCAGGCTCCTCTGTCCATGGATTTTCCAGGCAAGAGTACTGGAGTGGGGTGCCACTGCCTTTTCCGAGACTGAATGTTACCTATAGGGAAATACTGAGCTTTATCTTATGGAGAAAGTAGTAAGGAATCACTTAACTTCTTCAAATAAATAACTTCAGGTGTTCAGACCTTGATGAATCATATCCCAAGGTTCAAAAACTACTTATAGATTTGAGGCCAGAGTCTTTGCTATCTCTGAAGAATAATAAAGGAAAACAGAAATGCCAGATGAAGGCAAAATTCCCCAATTTAAAAAATAAATGATATAAAAGATGGATTGTGAAAATTACTTAATATAGATACATGGAAATGTAACAGAACAAAGAACAGAACTCACAAGTAAAATCATGGCAAAATAGTCTTCTTTTTCCTATGAGATTGTTAGGTTAGTTGCTCTTAGATTGGAAAAGCAACTGAAAGTTTGATACCGTTGAAGATGAGATGATGAAAGCATTCTACCCATCAGTAGTGTTAGATCTATAGAGGACTGAACAGCTGTATCCAAATTGTGTTGATAATGGATTAATGCTAACAGAGGAAAACTGGGAGAGTTTTACACTTAAAAAAAAAAAAGACTAAAGAAAAGAAAAATGTAACTGTCATCACATGTTTAAAACACAATCATATAAAAGAGGAGACATCTATAACTTTACTTCCCCATTTATAGATACAAGACTAAATGGCAGATGTAATAGGAGCAGTTTGTCAGTTTAATAAACAAGTTAGAGGAGGGCTACTCAAGAAAGGGGTAAAATGCTTTTTGAAAAAAAAAGAAACTCATTAGAATAGGTAGATGTTATTATATGGGCATCACTTGGATAGAATGCTAGACACACCCATAATATACTTTGGGGCAAGGTGGGGGGAATGCTATGATTTTAAATATTCTCTAAGTCTAACTTTACCCAATGGCAGCTCTCTACTCAGACTTGGGGCAGGGGCAAAGCTCTTCTGATTATTTGGTGAAATGACTATAGAAAAAGCAACACATAATTGGTCCTCACAGTTGAAGATATATTAATTTCAACCTCATTAATGTTGGCATGCTTATATAATATGAAGACTTTTCATAAGCATTCATGTCAGTCATTCAGCTCGATAATATTTTAAATTTCCTACTCTGGGTAACAAAATCATCACTATAGCCTCCTTGCCAAGCTGCAGTATATATATATTAAGTCAGTAACTTTCAATGTGTGGTCTAGAATCTCTGAGACCCTTTCAGGAGATCCATGAACCAAAATTATTTTTGTAATAACAGTCAAATGTTATTTGCCTCCTTCATCCTCATTCTCCCATGAGTATAAAGTGAGTGGAGTTTTCAGAGGCTACATGTGTGATATATGAACAGACTGCACAGAAGCACATATGGGAATCTAGTTGTCTTACATTAAGCTACACATTGAAAAGACTTGAAAAAATGCCATACAATCCATTCTTCATATTTTATATTCTATTTTGGAAAAGTTATTTTGCATAAAAATGTTACTTATATTAATGTAACAGATTTAGTGTTATTGGCATTAATGTAGTAGATTTAGCTATTTACACTAATGTAATAGTATTATTTTAAATGATTTTTAATTTAACAAATACACTATTTAATAAATATTAAAAACTTTGTTTCAATTTTTAACATAATATTCCATTCAGTTCAGTTGCTCAGTCATGTCTGACCCTAGCAGAACATTATGATAATCAACACAGAGAAAACTCTATGAGATTCTCCATAATGTTAAAGAATGTAAAGTTTGGGAGCCACTTTATTAAGCCTTGCTAATTATTCTATATTAAAATTTCAAAGGATGCTGGAATCATTTATAATGCAATTGAGTATTTAAAAAAATAGTCTTTCCTCAAAGACATTCTAACCAAATAAGTTCTAATTTTTAAGATCAGGTACGTATCTGGAATAGGACTGGGTTCAGAAATGAACTTTTATGGGTTAAATAATACCATCTGCATAGAGTTGATAATGCTAATAGTGAATGTAAAATTAGAAAAGCTATAAAGAATGAACCTCAGCAGCACAACTGCAAACTATAATAATATCAATATAACTCAAAATTCACTTTTCCTAAAAACCTGTTACACACAACTCATCAATATTTACATCAATATTAATAACTCTGCAAACAGCATTTAATCCTGAAATAATACCAAGATATGTATACTCCATTTCCAATATTCTCAAGTAATTTTCTATTAATTTCTTTTCTATTTTATCAAAGATTTTAAAATCAGAACTCACTACAAAAACTGAATTCAAGACTTTTAGAATAGTGAGACTTATAAAAGCAAACGAGGAAAAAAAAAAGCAGTAAAAATAATAATTATCTGCACCCTCTGCTGCTGCTGCTAAGTCACTTAAGTCGTGTCCGACTCTGTGCGACCCCGTAGACAATAGACGGCAGCCCACCAGGCTCCCCCGTCCCTGTGATTCTCCAGGCAAGAACACTGGAGTGGGTTGCCATTTCCTTCTCTAATGCATGAAAGGGAAAAGTGAAAGTGAAGTTGCTCAGTCGTATCTGACTCTTAGCAACCCCATGGACTGCAGCCCGCCAGGCTTCTCCGTCCATGGGATTTTCCAGGCAAAAGTACTGGAGTGGGGTGCCATTGCCTTCTAAGCATCATTTAATTAACTACTTGAAACATCTATATATAACAAGGCATAGATAAAATTTATTTACTGATCTGTAAGGTATCTACTCTAATAAAACTTTGCATATGTGGAAATATATAATCTTTATTAATGTGGAAGGCAAGAATCTAACATTCGAGAACCTACAGTTTGTGAAACATGGTAGGTAGGTACTTCGTATGTAGTATCTCATAAATCCTTACAGTGACATTGTGAAACAAAGGTTCACAAGAGTTTAGTAACCTGCCCACAGTCAACAACAGGAAAGTGCACAGAGACAGAATTTCCTTCAGAGCCTTGTAAGTAAGTGTCCTTCTCTTCAAAGAATCCAGTGACATACCAGAGAGGAACAGCAGGCCTGTGCTGGTGATTAAAACAAAAGGCCCAGAATACCTACCAGTCTTGCTTTGTGACTTTAGGAAACAAACTGGGACACTGGTTTGGGGGTTTTGTTTGTTTGTTATCTTTATACATAGTATACCGTCCTTACCTTGCAGAACTATGAAGAAACTGGTTATATCAAGTGAGACAGTTTGGTCTAACTCTATATATAACAGGCATTCAAAACATGGGAGTTTTGCTGTTATTAAAACTACTACTTTCTTGGGGAAAAGTTTCTGTTGAAAGTTCATTTTGACTATGTAATCCTATTAGGACTAAACCTATTGCTACAATTCTGGTTACAGAAAAGCAGGGCCAAGAAGATGTCTGTACCAATCAAGGATGAGTCCTGATCAAGAAAATAATCTGAAATGTTTATATCTTATCTTCTTCTGGGTAGTTAAAATGTACTAACTTTAATAAGTATTTTTAGAAGTAAGTAAGTCTCAAGAGTATAAAGACTAAAGAGTCTAGCCCAATCAAATTCTTAGGCTTAATCATAGTAACTATAGTGTTAACAAAGAAATTACAGGGAGTCAGATGCAAAGTAGGAAAGGAAAAGAAGATTGTACTCAGAAACCTAAGTTGGCTGTTTTATTAGTTCAACATTCACAGAAACACAGAATTACTTTAAATGCAATTCCCCACAGAAATTTTAAAACTCATCTTTAACAAGTTCTCAACATTTCATCCTTTCTCTTATTTCAGCCAATTCCATATTTGGAATTCTGTATAAGGAACAGATATTGTTTCTGAAGAAATTGTAAATCAGAGTAAATGCCAAAGAATCCTAACCATACTTAAACTGCTTGATGTTTCAAAGCATCAAAACTAAGGAAATTTACAGAACTATTTCTTGGCAAAGAAAGCACACACTGGAGTCAGGGATATCTGAGTTTAAACCCTCGATTCACTATTTATCCTGCAACCTTGGACAAATTTCCCAGCACCTCTATAACACATGTATCTCCAGTGAGCAATAATCCATGAGGCCCCCCAAACATTTCCTTCAAGTACCAGCAAAACAGGGGTACCAAAAAATGAGAAAAAAAATTTTTTTTTAAGAATTTGATGTTTGAAAAAGACATCAATTCAGCCACAATGGTAAAAATAAAATAAAATTTTATTAGACTTTCTTATATTTGCTGTAGCATGCTTTTAATTTTTTTTTTAAAAAAGTCTATGGGAGGGGAGAGGAAATGCCTCAGCATTTAACATTTTCAGCACTTAAGGTCTCTAACAGCTTTTAATCCAGTACATGAAATATTCACTTACATGGTAAACTGTCCATAAAATCCTGGTTGAAAATCAATAAACAAGATCAAGCAGGGTGTATCTATCTACAGCTTTTAGAGTGGCTTACAATATACCTGAATACAGTGTATAAGGCTTTACCTTATTTGGCCCTTACCTCCCTGCTCATCCTTGTCTCTGACCACACCCACTTTGCATACTTTGCATCTTCACTGTAGAGACTACACGGTCAAAACACACCTTGCTTTTTCCCACACTCAAAGTATGTTCCTTACCTTTCTGATCCACTTAAAGAAGTTAAATCTAGTTGTATTTTAAGGTTTGGCTCATGCTTACCCTCCTCTATGAATACTTTTCCTACCATTCTAACTCCCCTAAGAAATTTCTGACTGACTCTTCTATGCCCCACTTTTCTTTGTATATAGGATCATCATACCTGGCTATCAGGGTGCACTTACTTATTGGCATGCCTCTTCTGACTAAACAAGAAATTCCCTAAGAGCAAGGTTGCTGTCTTATTCATCCTTTTATGCACAGTATGTAGCACTGTACCTAGTGCTACAACATATGAATAGATGAAAGCATGAGTTCACTCTGACTCGGCAGTTAGGCACATTATGAAAACAATCTTGAGAGCAAAAAAATGTTCTTCCAACAACCAGTTTCAGTTATATACTTAAGAATTGTGGTGAAAAGCTAAGAAATGCAAACTTCACTCTAGATACTCTGAAATAAAAAGAATAGTTTTATGGCTCACTCAGACAAAATTTACATTAGTTTGATGTTTCTAAGTTTCAGTTTACAATAGTCACAGCAAAACTGCTATGTATTCAATTTTAACAAGCAAATAATAAAATTTTCTTTATATCACAATTTTTAAAACAATGTTACTTTTCAGAATGTCAGAGAGAATCACTTATGAATGTGGACCATATCTGATAAATAAACTAAATGTAAAACATTAAAGGTAAACAAGACTGATCAAAGAATTAACAGCATGTTAACTTACTTTGAAACTACAATTAATGAGTATAATATCTAACTATCATGGGTTTAGTCCTCCAATACCTATTTCTCCTATTCCCTAAATTTTTCTCCCCTTTCTGAAAAAAAAAAAAAAATACTACTGAGATTTTTTTCTATATTTCTAATACTCTGATTTTAAAATTCTTAATTTCAATAACAACAACAAAAATAATCGCAGCTACCATGCAGTATTTACAAATGCTACTTATCATTTCACATATGGTATCCCATTTAAGACTTATACCAACTCCACAATCAATGTATTCTTTTTACCCTGAGACAGTCTAACTAGAAAACAGGCTCCAGGAGATTCAGCTACAAGTCTCACTACCAATAAGTGGGAAAGAAAGGACTTTTGATTTCAAAGCCTCTGCCCTTTCTATTACTACAATATGCCACCTCTCTTCATCCTCATCAAATATATTACTCATCCAGGATTAAAACTGGGTTGACATTATTTGACATTTATATCAGAAAATGAATATAATGCCATGATTGAAAGCAATCGAAACCCTTCAAGATAAACTTTTCATGTGACAGTAAGAGTAATTCACCATTTTTTGAGTAACATCACCAAATGGTGGCATAGAAAGGAATTAAAATAATGTGTCCTTTGTGTGATATAAAAAAACTTACAAATATACAATTCTTTATTGAACAAGTAATATAAAATATTATTTATATTATTTATTATTATTTCCAGATCAGTTTGGTTTTTTGCAACTTTATTCTTTCACTCATAGAAACTAACCAAAAATAGTTTGTAAATCAGTAAGTCATTCAACAGACAGATAAAATTTCTGTTTTGAAACTTATTTTCATCAGATATTACTAGATTAAACACGTAATTTATCATTCAAACCTATATACTTTTTGAAGAAGGGACACTTCTAATTATTACAATGTAACAACAGGTTTAATGAGAATTGTCCCAGTAACCAGGGCATGCGGACACCCTCACTATTCCCCTATTCATTACACTCACAGTCCTCCTACAACACAGTGGAGAAATATGCATGCCTACCATGTAAAACCATCTGGCTACATGTATTTGATCACTGCAGAACAATATTAAAGAAGTACTTTCTTTGCTAGACACCCATATTTTAAAAGGCTATTCCATTAATATAATGCACATTGAGATAAAACTGCAATAACTTCAACTGTACCTCATCCTGAAGTTCATCACCACTTTTAACAGAAGCAAGCATATCATATAAAGTACAGCAAAGATCTTCTATTCTTGTTGCTTCAGCCATTTCGTTTAAAGTTGCATTTAAGTACTTCTCAACTTCACACCACAAAAACGAGTCATTTGTTTTTTCTGCAGGCTTGCAGTTCAGGGTGGAATGCTCCTGAAGGTGGTCAGTCAGAAACTTCTTATAATCCAAGCTTATAGTTTTCTGGGATTCACCATTTATTGGCAGTTCATCAAAGTGGTCCAAATCATGCATGTCAAATGAAAATGCTAAATTTTTACCAAATAAAACTCGATCATCATATTCATCGGTTGTCATCTGGACAAGAGCAGTAAGACTGTCTTTACAAAAATGAGAAGTAATTCGATTAGTAGCATCACAAGCTGCAGTGGCAGATGATGATGGAAAGGGACCAAACATCTGTTTGATAGCCTTTGTCTCCTGGTGACCAACACAGTCCTTCAAGTGAAACGTCTTGAAGAGAAATGCAGCTGCACTTTCAATGGCTTCTTTCCCATTATCTGTTCCAACTATTCAGACAAAAGAAACAGTATTAGCTTAAATGGATCATGGTTCAAGCTTCCATTTTCCAAAAAAAACTACTATAAATATTCCTCTGAGCAAATTCAACAATGAAAATATACAGATATTTAGATACAGTGAGACAGATGAAGATAACCAATTCAGGAACAGGAAAATCCCTTTAAAGCCATTCCCAAATTCCCAAAGAATGGCATTAGGTAAAGGTAAATAACCCATTATCAGTATTATACGTAAGATAGAAACTACCTATAATAATCCCTTACCTTTTTCTAAAAACAATTTGAGGCATTAGGTAAGACTTATTTTAAAACCAAATTTTAAAACTTGATTTGATGAGCTAGTTAAATAAATAAGATGCAAAAAAATATCTGAATCATAGACTTCTAGAGCTGGAAGGAAGGCAGTTCCCACAAGTTACAAATCCATAACTTTCTTTCCACATACTGTACATTTGAGATGGCAAGAATAGATTTATAATTTTCATTCAAAAATATTTAGTACTATATAAATCAACTACACTNGATTGGGGACAGGAGGAGAAGGGGGCGACCAAGGATTAGATGGCTGGATGGCATCATGGACTCGATGGACGTGAGTCTGAGTGAACTCCAGGAGATGATGATGAACAGGGAGGCCTGGTGTGCTGCGATTCATGGGGTCACAAAGAGTTGGACACGACTGAGTGACTGAACTGAACTGATACTCTGAGCAGTTATATATCAATGATTTGGACAGTCAAAACAAAATGGGCAAATATCTAGAAACAGTCTGCAAAGACTAAGTCAAGTGAAACAGACAATTTGAACAGACTTAACAGTAGAAGTAGAATGGAATCTGTAATAATAATTATAATAAAACCTCAGCAAACAAAAGCCCAAGACTGGATGGCTTTTCTGGGGAATCCTACCAACCACACAAAAACTTATATTTATCATTTTCAAACTACTCCAAAAATTGAAGAGGCGAGAACACTCCCAGATTCATTCTGTGAGGCAACCATGGGCTTCCCTTGTGGCTCAGCTTGTAAAGAATCCGGCAGCAATGCAGGAGACCTGGGTTTGATCCCTGGGTTGGGAAAATCCCCTGGAGAAGGGAAAGGCTACCCACTTCAGTATTCTTGCCTGGAGAATTCCATGGACTGTATAGTCCATGGGGTCACAAAGAGTCAGACATGACTGAGCGACTTTCACAATTCACAATCATCCTGATACCAAAATCAGACAAAAACTATAAAAAAAGAAAAAAAGAAAATTACAGGCCAATATCTTTGATGAATATAGATTCAAAATCATTAACAAAATAATAGCAATTCATACCCAATAACACCTAAAAAGAATCATACCCTACAATCAAGCTGGATTTATCCTGGGTCACAAAGTTGGTTCAACAGATGCAAATTAATCAATGTGATACACCACAGTAACACAAGGAAAGATAAAAACAAGACTATCACCTTAATAGCTGCGGAAAAAGCTTCTGCAAAACTCAATATCCATTCATGATAAAAAGTTCTCATCAAAGTGTGTACAGAGGGAACATATCTCAACAAAATAAAGGCAATTTATGACAAACCCACACACAACAAAATGGTTGAAAGTCTTCCTGTAAGAGAAGGGAAAGGGGCAGGGCACAACTTTCCAAGGACAACATAAACTGATTAAAATCCAATGGGACCAAGATNTTATGACAAACCCACACACAACAAAATGGTTGAAAGTCTTCCTGTAAGAGGAGGGAAAGGGGCAGGGCACAACTTTCCAAGGACAACATAAACTGATTAAAATCCAATGGGACCAAGATGGCAGACAAGACTAGACCTTGATCCTGAATCAGCAAGTGAAATGAACGCCTACAGGTGCCCTGATAGTTCCAAGGCACCGTTAAAAGACCAAGGAGCGGGTGGTGGCCCAAATCCAGGAAATCTCCACCCCTTCCACAAAATAGTTGGAATAGTCCTCCTGCTCACTAGCACATGAAATTACCCAGCCTATAAAAACTAACCATGCCACATTTCACAGCCGCCGCATTCACCCTCTGTGATGGCCCTCTGTGGAGAGTGCTTCTCTCTGTATCTGAATAAATCCACTTCTTACCTATCGTTTTTTCTCTCACTGAATTCTTTCTGCAATGAGACATCAAGAACCTGAGCTTCACTAGGTCCTGAAACCAGGTACTGTGGGTTTTGGCTGGGTGTGAGTCCCAGCCACTTGGGTTCAAGTCCCAATCTGTGGTAAACGGTTTCATTCCCACTAAAGTCAAGAACAAGGCAAGGACTGTCACTCTCACTTCTTCCCTTCAACACAGAACTGGAATTCCTAGCCACAGCAATCAGGCAAGAAATAAAAGGTATGCAAATTGGAATGAAAGAGATAAAATTGTCACTATCTGCAGATGACATGATAGTCTATCAAGAACCCTAAAGTCTCCACACAAAACTGTTGGAACTAAGAAATGAATTCAGCAAGTCAGCAGGAAAGAAAGTTAATATACATAAATTGGTTGGCTTTCTATACACTAATAATGAAATATTGGAAAGAGAAATTAAGAAATAATCCCATTTAAAATCATTGGGAAAACACCTAGGAATATACTTAACTAAGGAGATGAAAAGCACTTATGCTGAAAACTATAAAACACCAATAAAGAAAATTGAAGATGACTCAAAGAAGTGGAAAGATAGCCCATGCTCTTGGACTGAGAGAATTAATGCTGTTAAAATGGCTATATTACTGAAAGCAATCAACAAATTTAATGTAATACNGCACCTGGTACGTGAGCTCCTTGATGCGCCGCTCGCTCTTCCTCATGCCCTTGACCGACTCCGCGTTGCGCTTCTGCTCGGCCTCCAGCTCGTTCTCCAGCTCCCGCACCCGGGCCTCCAGCTTCTGCAGCTGCTTCTTGCCGCCCTTGAGCGCGATCTGCTCCGCCTCGTCCAGCCGGTGCTGCAGGTCCTTGATGGTCTGCTCCATGTTCTTCTTCATGCGCTCCAGGTGTGCACTGGTGTCCTGCTCCTGTCTCTTATACACATCTCACTTCCAGACTTCAGACTATATAACAAAGCTACAGTAATCAAAATAGCACAAAATAGACACATAGGTATTGGCACAAAAATAGGCACATATTTCAGTGGGACAGATTAGAAAGCCCAGAAACAAACACATGCACCTATGGTCACTCTGTTTCAAAGGTGGCAAGAATATACAATGGAGAAAAGACTCTCTTAAGAAGTGGTGTTGGGAAAGTTGGACAGCTACATGTAGATCAACGAAATTCCCTTACACCATACAAAAATAAACTCAAAATGGTTTGAATTTCTTTGGCATAAATCATAGCAATATTTTCTTAGCTCAATCTCCTAATGCAAAAGGAAGTAAAGCAAAAATAAACAAATGGGGTCTAATCAAGATGGAAAGCTTTTGCACAGCAAATGAAACCATCAACAAAATGAAGAGACAATGTACAGGATGGAAGAAAATTTTTGCAAATGATGTGATGGGCAAGGGGTAAAAATCCAAAATATACAGTGTATACAACTCAACATCAAAGAACAAACAACCTGATACAAAAACTGGGCAGAGGACCCAAACAGACATTTTTCCAGGAAAGCAGATGGGNGCAAAAATAAACAAATGGGGTCTAATCAAGATTAAAAGCTTTTGCACAGCAAATGAAACCATCAACGAAATGAAGAGACAATGTACAGAATGGAAGAAAATTTTTGCAAATGATGTGATGGGCAAGGGGTAAAAATCCAAAATATACAAACAGTGTATACAACTCAACATCAAAGAACAAACAACCTGATACAAAAACTGGGCAGAGGACCTAAATAGACATTTTTCCAGGAAAGCAGATGGCTAGCAGGCACATGAAAGATAACATCACTAGTAAATTCACATTAGAGAAAGGCACATCAAAACGACAGTGAGGTATCACCTCACACTAGTCAAAGTGGCTATCATCAAAAAGTCTACAAACAATGCTGGCGAAGGTGTGGAAAAAAGCGACCCTGCAGACACTGTTATTGGAAATGCAAATTGGTGAAACTGCTATGAAAAACAGTATGGAGGTTCCTTAAGGAAACAGAAATAGTACTACCATATGTATGACTCAGGAAGTCTACCCCCGGGTATATACCCAGAGAAAAGCAAGAAGTCTCATTCAAACAGATACATGCACCCCAACGTTCACTATTTACAATAGCCAAGACATGGAAGCTCTTTCATAACATAATCAAGTTTCCTTGGTGACCTCCATGGGCTGCACTTCTACTCCGTCATGCTGGGGGAATGCGCATGACCTTCAAAACGTTTCAGATGCTTCTCAGCACCAGCTCTGCCCTGCCCAGAGCCACATGCCCTGGTGTGTCTGAGGCAAATACAGGTTTTCTGGGCTGAAAATCAGAACTGTCTTCCTCAGCGCAACTTCCAAGTACATGGCCATAGAGGAGATGAACATAAACCCTTACACACGCTTGGCCACTTCTGTCTTGGCCCAAGGGTGGCTCTGCTGGGTCCTGCTACTGGGGCTTAATGTGCTACCAGTTTAAGAGAAACAGCACGTCTACACCCTGGGCGCTGGATGGAGACTGGCCATGTCAGGATGCTTCCTCTTCTTGGGGTCAGCTTGGTAGGAGTTTGGGCCTTGTCCTTGAATGTGGCCTCCCCCTAACTGCCCTGGCTATGACCCAGCTTGACCCTGGCTGAGCCAGCCCCCTCTGCATAAGAAAGGAGATTGCAGTCAGTGAGAGGGGTGTGGGGTAAGAGACTCAGCTAAAGGTTTCTTTACCACAGTGTAGACACTGTGGTTTTGTCGGAATCACGTCCAGGTTTGTGTGCGTTTGGTTTTATGAAAAACCCAGGGCCATTTGCCCAGGAGTGAAATGAGTTGACCCAACTCAGCCACAAATGATATTTTGGCTAAAGATAAGCTCCTGTAGGGAAGAGGGAAACCTCCCTTCTTTAACTTTAAAGGCTCTCGAAGGTTTGTGTGGTCAAAGAGGAACACTGGACACCTGGGTTCTGCTGCTCCCCTACCACCAACGATCTGTGCGACTGAAAGCCAGCCAGTTCGCCTCTCTGTGCTTCAGTTTCTTCACCTCTAAAATGAGTGGTGGGGGGAACGGATGACCTCTCAAAGCCCTTTCAGCTCAAACATTCTACGATTCTACACAGGGCTGTCTACGTAATTTGCAGGGCTCAGTGCAAAATGAAAATGCAAGGCTTCTTGCAAGGCAAGAATATCAAGACAGCAATAGCAGAACATGAAGACAAGCATAGGATCCTTCTAAGCACTGGCCCCTATGTGCCTGACCAGATGGTGTGCTCAGGAAGCTGGCCTTGATTCTATGGAAGACCCTACACTACCCTTTTCTGATAGAGCATCTGCTTAATATAGTGGGAAGAATACGGGCTTTGAAGTTGGAAAGACTTGTTCTTTACCAGAAACTAACACAACGCTATAAATCAACTATCCTTCAGTTAAAAAAAAACAAAAACAAAAAAACAGAAAGAAAGACTTGGTTTTTAATCTTGGCTCTATGCACTAGTGTGTGACCTTGGGTTCCTCATCTAGTTGCTCCTTGCCTCAGCTTTCTTGTGTGTAAAACAGACAAATCACACCCACCCAGAAGGAAGGCTGTAAGCATGTGCTGGGATTCAGTAAACAGCATCACCAGTGTTGCAAGGTACTGTTATTCACATTAAATGGAATTCCATCTGAAGCTGTTCCTTTCTAAGGCAAGGTTATGTGCTGCTAGAGAGACTGTCAGATTCAAAACAGACTTTCTTTTTGCCAAAAAAAAGTCACGAGTGTTTTTTGTTGTTGTTGTTGTTGTTTTTTTACAGTAACTGCATCTGCAGTGCTGTGCTCCCTGGACCGCACACTCTACAATTTAGCAAGTCATTCCATTCCCAACTGTAAATTATCTCCTGGGCCTGTTACTTTTTTCACTCAGTTCTCCATCCTCCCACTTGTTTCCCCTACTATTCAGGACTGCATATGGCTTTTGAGAAAACCACTTGAGTTCCACATTTGTTTCACGGCTATTCTTGTTCTCATTTGCTTTTACTTCACATGTATCCACACGTGCAGTTTTCCTCTAATCTCTCTCCTGAGGTCTCTCTCTGCTCTAGTTAATATATTGGAAGCCCAAGTCAGCCTCCACCAGGGGAGGAAATATCATTCATTCACATAATCATCCCCTCATTCATTCACTCACTCATTATTTTTTGAGCACTGATTGTGCGTGCTGGCCATGTTGCCAGGCACTAGGGATACAGAGATGAATAATGACCTTTGAGAAGCTTAAGAACTGATGGGGCAGACAAATGAATGAAACTTGAAATACAACAAGGTAAATAGTTTCATAAAGTTGCAAGTCTGGGGGTGGGGGGAGTATGACTCCCATGAACTCAGTTTCCACTAGGTGAGCCACAGAAGGAAACACTTGAGCTGGGTTTGAAAAGTAAGGAGTTTTCCAAGAAAAGATACAACCATCTGAAAGGAGTCCTCAGAGCTCACTGCTGCTTTGCCACCCCTTCCCTTGCTTCTAGTCATTTCCCTGACACAGATGCCTCAGGACTGTCCTCAGGTATGTCCAGCTTCACAGACTGGGCATGCCTGGGTGCACAGTCTCACCTCCTGCTCTGATGGATAAGAAAGTATGGAGGTATGATGGAGGTATGGAGGATAAGAAAGTATGAAGCCCCTCCACCCTCCTCTTTGCCCAAGTCATGCAATTCCTCACTCCTCCCCACTTTCTCTCAGAGGAAGAGGTCTCTTCTCCCTCCTCGGAGACTCTAATAGCATCCCACTTCCTCCAAGATTTTGTTTATTACATTTTCGCTCTCACAACTTCAAAATCTCTAACTCTCAAGCTCCTTCCCTTTGTCAACAAACAGATTCCAGTCTCACACAACCTAAAAACAGACACAGCCTTTCTGAACCTTGCTATGCCCTCAAGCTATTGTGGTAAACTGCCTTCCTCTTACTGATACACTTGTTGAGGAAACCGGTTTCTTTTATCTCCGTCATTACATTCTCACTGCTCTTTCACTCCTCACCTCCTACTAATCTGACGTTCAGCCCCTCTACCCCACTGAGTCTCATCTCTCAAAAGGCAACAGACCACCAGATCAATGAATCCACTGACCTATCTCCAGTCCTCATTCTCACCTACTCACGCAGCACTGAAACCCTAATGTTCTTTCTTCCATGGCATTGTGCTCCCCGCCTTCTTCCTTCCCCTTTCCCCCCAACATCCCCTCTTCTCTTGTCACAGACCCCTTCCCTCAGTCATCCACATTGCCCCTTGGCCTCATCTACAAGATTGACTCCCAAACCCTGTCACTGGGTTCCCCTGCTTCTCTAAGCCTCAAGCTCATAGGGTGACTCAACTGCTGCACTCATTGTCCTCTCTCTGAATCTTTATATTTTGGTGAGTGTTGCTGTCAT
>SJYW01001102.1:797572-810102 GCA_006410735.1 Raphicerus campestris | reverse complement strand
TTTTTTTACAGTAACTGCATCTGCAGTGCTGTGCTCCCTGGACCGCACACTCTATGATTTAGCAAGTCATTCCATTCCCAACTGTAAATTATCTCCTGGGCCTGTTACTTTTTTCACTCAGTTCTCCATCCTCCCACTCGTTTCCCCTACTATTCAGGACTGCATATGGCTTTTGAGAAAACCACTTGAGTTCCACATTTGTTTCACGGCTATTCTTGTTCTCATTTGCTTTTACTTCACATGTATTCACACGTGCAGTTTTCCTCTAATCTCTCTCCTGAGGTCTCTCTCTGCTCTAGTTAATATATTGGAAGCCCAAGTCAGCCTCCACCAGGGGAGGAAATATCATTCATTCACATAATCATCCCCTCATTCATTCACTCACTCATTATTTTTTGAGCACTGATTGTGCGTGCTGGCCATGTTGCCAGGCACTAGGGATACAGAGATGAATAATGACCTTTGAGAAGCTTAAGAACTGATGGGGCAGACAAATGAATGAAACTTGAAATACAACAAGGTAAATAGTTTCATAAAGTTGCAAGTCTGGGGGTGGGGGGAGTATGACTCCCATGAACTCAGTTTCCACTAGGTGAGCCACAGAAGGAAACACTTGAGCTGGGTTTGAAAAGTAAGGAGTTTTCCAAGAAAAGATACAACCATCTGAAAGGAGTCCTCAGAGCTCACTGCTGCTTTGCCACCCCTTCCCTTGCTTCTAGTCATTTCCCTGACACAGATGCCTCAGGACTGTCCTCAGGTATGTCCAGCTTCACAGACTGGGCATGCCTGGGTGCACAGTCTCACCTCCTGCTCTGATGGATAAGAAAGTATGGAGGTATGATGGAGGTATGGAGGATAAGAAAGTATGAAGCCCCTCCACCCTCCTCTTTGCCCAAGTCATGCAATTCCTCACTCCTCCCCACTTTCTCTCAGAGGAAGAGGTCTCTTCTCCCTCCTCGGAGACTCTAATAGCATCCCACCTCCCCCAAGATTTTGTTTATTACGTTTTCGCTCTCACAACTTCAAAATCTCTAACTCTCAAGCTCCTTCCCTTTGTCAACAAACAGATTCCAGTCTCACACAACCTAAAAACAGACACAGCCTTTCTGAACCTTGCTATGCCCTCAAGCTATTGTGGTAAACTGCATTCCTCTTACTGATACACTTGTTGAGGAAACCGGTTTCTTTTATCTCCGTCATTACATTCTCACTGCTCTTTCACTCCTCACCTCCTACTAATCTGACGTTCAGCCCCTCTACCCCACTGAGTCTCATCTCTCAAAAGGCAACAGACCACCAGATCAATGAATCCACTGACCTATCTCCAGTCCTCATTCTCACCTACTCACGCAGCACTGAAACCCTAATGTTCTTTCTTCCATGGCATTGTGCTCCCCGCCTTCTTCCTTCCCCTTTCCCCCCAACATCCCCTCTTCTCTTGTCACAGACCCCTTCCCTCAGTCATCCACATTGCCCCTTGGCCTCATCTACAAGATTGACTCCCAAACCCTGTCACTGGGTTCCCCTGCTTCTCTAAGCCTCAAGCTCATAGGGTGACTCAACTGCTGCACTCATTGTCCTCTCTCTGAATCTTTATATTTTGGTGAGTGTTGCTGTCATCGTCCCAGCACCCAAAACCAGGATCTGAATATTATTTACTCCCATTTTTCTCTCTCTTGTCTCATTTCCGGTTAGGTACCAAATCCTGTACACCATCATTCTGAAATCACTCCTGACATCTTTGTTATTATCAAAGCAATGGCTTACCGTACCCTTGTACTACTGTGGTTGCCTGGTAACACACCGCCATTCTTTCCCAACCCAGGTGAATTCATCTTTCTAAACTTTCCCCATGATGGGTCGCAATCCCCTTCCTTTCTTTAAACACTTATATTTGCCTCAGAATATGAACCAGGTATTTTAAAATAACTTCTGATTTTTCTATTCAATTAAACAAATTCTTGATTAGTGCCTGGTATGTACAGTCCCCTGATGAGCAGCTGCAGAAAGAGGAAGATAGAGTCTTTGCCTTCAAGAAGTAGAATCCAGCTTTAAGAGAAGACCATTGGGAATGAGACAGAGAATAAGAANCAGGCATGTTCTTTACCACTAGTGCTGCCTAGGAAGCCCCATAAAACTCAGTTATTCAACCTAAACTCCTATACTTTATTTTCAAATCATGCTTGATGCTGATCCATTCTGTTTTACCAGCTTTACTAGCTACTATACATTTCCTTCTCTAGCCAACAAGAATTTCTTAACATCCAAAACTCAGGTCCTATTCTTGTTGTTCAGTCGCTAAGTCGTGTCGAACTCTTTCCAATCCTATGGAGTGAAGCATGCTAGGATTCCCAGTCCTTCACTTTCTCCCAGAGTTTGCTCAAACTCATGTTTGTTGAGTCGTTGATACCATCTTATGCTCTGTCGTCCCCTTCTCCTCCTGCTGGGTAAGCCCAGCATCAATGAGAAATAATGATGCTGAGTCGGCTCTTTGAATCAGGGGGCCAAAGTACATCAGTCCTTCCAATGAATATTTCAGGGTTTATTTCCTTTAGGATTCACTGGTTTGATCTCCTTGCTGTCCAAGGGACTCTCAAGTGTCTTCTCCAGCACTCACCATTCTTTATGATCCAACCCTCACATGTGTACATGACTACTGGAAAAAACATAGCTTTAATGATACGGACCTTTGTCGGCAAAGTGATGTCTCTACTTTTAGTGATGTCTCTGCTTCTTGGGGCAATGACTGAAGCCATGAAATTAAAAGATGTCTGTTCCTTGGAAGAAAATCTATGACAAATCTATACAGTATATTTAAAAAGCAGAGATATCACTTTGCCGACAAAGGTCCATATAGTAAAAAGTATGATTTTTCCAGTAGTCATACATGCATGTGAGAGCTGGACCATAAAGAAGGCTGAGCACTAAGGAATTGATGCTTTTAAACTGTGGTGCTGAAGAAGACTCTTGGGAGTCCCTTTGACTGCAAGGAGATCAAACCAGTCAATTCTAAAGGAAGTCAACCCTGAAGATTCATTGGAAGGACTAATGCTAAAGCTCCAATACTTTGGCCACCTGATGTGAAGAGCGGACATACTGGAAAAGACCCTGCTCCTGGGAAAGATTGAGGGCAGGAGGAGAAGGGGCCAACAGAGGATGAGATGATTGTATGGCATCACCAACTCAATGGACATGAGTTTGAGCAAACTCCAGGAGACAGGACAGGGAAGCCTGGCGTACTGCTGTCCATGGGAAAGCAGAGTCAGACACCACTTAGCAACAGAACTAGGTTTGTCACAGTTCTTCTTCTGAGGAGCAAACATCTTTTAATTTTGTGACTGAAGTTACCGTCCACAGTGATTTTGGAGCCCAAGAAAATAAAATGTCACTGTTTTTACTTTTTCCCTATCTATTTGCCATGAAGTGATGGGACCAAAGGCTATGATACTAGTATTTTGAATGATGAGTTTTAAGCCAGCTTTTGCACCCTCATCAAGAGACTCTTTAGTTACTCTTGGTGTTCTCCCTTTTTCTAAGATTTGAAGTCCTTAAAAAAAATTTTTTTTATTATTTATTTGGCTGTACTAGGTCTTAGCTGCAGCATATGTGATCTTTAATTGCTACATTACTCTTGGTTGTGGCATGTGGGATCTAGTTCCCTGACCAGGGATTTTAACCTTGGTAATAGCATGTCCTGTTCTACTCTATGCCTATTTCCATGCCTTTATTAAATCTTCCCCAAGGCCTGACCTGTTTCTTGAGAAACCTGTATGCAGGTCAGGAAGCAACAGTTAGAACTGGACATGGAACAACAGACTGGTTCCAAATAGGAAAAGGAGTACATCAAGGCTGGATATTGTCACCCTGCTTATTTAACTTCTATGCAGAGTACATCATGAGAAATGCTAGGCTGGAGGAGGCACAAGCTGGAAATCAAGATTGCCGGGAGAAATATCAGTAACTTCAGATATGCAGAAGATACCACTCTTATGGCAGAAAGTAAAGAAGAATTAAAGAGCCTCATGATGAAAGTGAATGAGGAGAGTAAAAAGCTGGCTTACAGCTCAACATTCAGAACACTAAGATCATGGCATCCGGTCCCATCACTTCATGGCAAATAGATTGGGGAAACAGTGGAAACAATGGCTGACTTTATTTTTCTGGGCTCCAAAATCACTGCAGATGGTGGTTGTAGTCATGAAATTTAAAGATGCTTACTCCTTGGAAGGAAAGTCATGACCAACCTAGACAGCATATTAAAGAGCAAAGATATTACTTTGTCAACAAAGGTCCATCTAGTCAAGGCTATGGTTTTTCCAGTGGCCATGTATGGATGTGAGAGCTGGACTATAAAGAAAGCTGAGTGCCAAAGAATTGATGCTTTTTGAACTGTGGTGTTGGAGAAGACTCTTGTGAGTCCCTTGGATTGCAAGGAGATCCAACCAGTCCATCCTAAAGGTCCTGGGTGTTCACTGGAAGGACTGATGTTGAACCTGAAACTCCAAAACTTTGGCCTCCTGATGCAAAGAGCTGACTCATTTGAAGAGACCCTGATGCTGGGAAAGACTGAAGGCGGGAGAAGGGGACAACAGAGGATGAGATGGCTGGATGGCATCACTGCCTCGATGGACGTGGGTCTGAGTAAACTCCGGGAGTTGGTGATGGACAGGGAGGCCTGGCGTGTAGTTCATGGCGTTGCAAAGAGTCGGACACGACTGAGCGACTGAACTGAACTGAACTGAACAAGGCCTCTAATTTCTCAAATCCTACCCATGTTTCATNTTGAAGAGACCCTGATGCTGGGAAAGACTGAAGGCGGGAGAAGGGGACAACAGAGGATGAGATGGCTGGATGGCATCACTGGCTCGATGGACGTGGGTCTGAGTAAACTCCGGGAGATGGTGATGGACAGGGAGGCCTGGCGTGTAGTTCATGGCGTTGCAAAGAGTCGGACACGACTGAGTGACTGAACTGAACTGAACTGAACAAGGCCTCTAATTTCTCAAATCCTACCCAAGTTTCATAGTCCAGCTGAAATGCCTCTCTCAAGGCATGTAAAATACTGTGTGCATTGTTTTATTCCCTCTTACCTAGCCAAAATAAGTGTCTCAATAGGTTTAAACCATTGAATTTTGGGGGCTTTCCTGATGGCCTGTGGCTAAGACTCCACTCCCAATGCAGGGGGCCTGGGGTTCCATCCCTAGTCAGGGAACTAGATCCCACATGTCACAACTAAGAATTTGTATGTAGCAATTAAAGATCCCACATGATGATACTAAAACCTAGTGCAGCCAAATAAATAATTTTAAAAAAAAAGACTACAAATCTTAAAAAAAAAAAAAAAAAAGAAAGAAGAAAAAGAAACTGCTGATTTATCTGAATCCAGGCCTCAAAGACACCAGACTACTGTTTTTACATTATACCACCTGCTTAGGTAACTTTCTATTGTATCTGATATTTACACATGTGTGTAGAAGACTAACAATTTATGCAAGTGAAGTTAAGCACAAAATATAAGTCCATTATTTAATTCTTCAAGTATTAAGTCTATAAAATCTTCCATGATTATAAAGAATTCATAAAACACCATCTGACATATTCTTTTAGTACTTAGGAAAATACGTAACAAATATCTTCTAGAGATTAAATAATACCTTTAGTTAATTAAATAGCATTTGAGTACATTTTAATTATTCAGTCTATATATGAGATTTGGAGAACTTAGGTTTTGGATAAGTTATGGATTGTGATAATTCTATAGATAATTCAACAGTACTGGGACTAAGGAAGTCTGACCAAAAATGGAAATCACATTTGCAAACTCATTCTAACATTATAAATGTGCCCTTCAGTAAAGATATTATTTTGCATCTTGGCATTTTCCTTACACAACTTACTAAGAACTTTAAGTTATCTCAATTCTTCTTAACAAAATTATCTCCATTTTATAGATACTACAAGAGACTTTAGATTAAATTTGGGAGAGATCAAATAGCTATTTAGTTAATGAGCAAGATTCAAAGAAGTCTTCTAACTCCTAAATAAACTTTTTTTCTACTATACTACAGTTCTAGAAAGTAGATTTATCTCTTAGTTATTTTTTTAAGTCACTTTTGTGACCCCATGGACTGCAGCCAGCCAAGCTCCTCTTTCCATGGGATTTTCTAGGCAAGAATACTAGAGTGGACTGCCATNGGCATTTTCCTTACACAACTTACTAAGAACTTTAAGTTATCTCAATTCTTCTTAACAAAATTATCTCCATTTTATAGACACTACAAGAGACTTTAGATTAAATTTGGGAGAGATCAAATAGCTATTTAGTTAATAAGCAAGATTCAAAGAAGTCTTCTAACTCCTAAATAAACTTTTTTTCTACTATACTACACTTCTAGAAAGTATATTTATCTCTTAGTTATTTTTTTAAGTCACTTTTGTGACCCCATGGACTGCAGCCAGCCAGGCTCCTCTGTCCATGGGATTTTCTAGGCAAGAATACTAGAGTGGACTGCCATTTCCCTGTCACCCGCTTTGGCAGTCAGATTCTTTACCATTGGGCTTACTAGGGAAGCCCAGATTTATTTCTAATTCTCATTTGAAGTCACTCAGTTNTCTAGGCAAGAATACTAGAGTGGACTGCCATTTCCCTGTCACCTGCATTGGCAGTCAGATTCTTTACCATTGGGCTTACTAGGGAAGCCCAGATTTATTTCTAATTCTCATTTGAAGTCACTAGTTGTGTCCGACTCCGGACTCTTTGCTAGCCCGTGGACTGTAGCCCACCAAGCTCCTCTCTGTCCATGGGATTTTCCATGCAGGAATACTGGAGTGGGTTGCCATTTCCTTCTCCAGGGGATCTTCCCAACCCAGGGATCGAATGCAAAAATAGTCAATTTATTACCAAAAGTGGAATTAACTTAAATGGCTATTATTAGGTTACTGGTTAAATTACATTACAGCCATATATACATTAAACATAACGTGTGCTGCATCTGACTCTTTGCGACATGAAGTAGCCACCAGGCTCGTCTGTCTATGGGATTTTCTAGGCAAGAATACAGGAGTGTGTCACCATGCCCTCCTCCAGGTGATGGAGAGCCTAGCGGCCTTGTCTCTCCAGTCTCTTACTATCTCCTGTATTGGCAGGCGGTTTCTTTACCACCAGCGCGATCGGCAAAACCCAAACAATGCAGTGCTCCATTTATCTTGCTATAAAATAATCTCCACAATATATTAAGTGAGGGGGAAAAAAAGTAGGTTATCAGTTCACTTTTGAAGAAAAACAAATTGCAGATTCACTAGGAACACCTACAAAGATCTAAAAACAATTTTCTCAAGCTTTCAACTTTTTAATTTGAGCCCTTTTGTACACCTATAACAATTTTTAAGTAACATACTTTTAAACTTAGTTCATAATGGTGCTTCACACCATTATGGTGTGAATTAAGCTACTGGAAATTTGCTGATACAAGTATTTTCCATATTTATAAAGTAAATTTAATCATAATTATGTTAGCTAATTTCTATTCAAATATAAAATGTTTATAGCCTTTTTCCTACCTTGCTGGTATTTTTAACAAGTGAAATGAGCTTAAGTTAACTCTGTGATGCAGGGTTGTAATATTTTGGCTATAATTTAAGGCTATTATTAATAATAGCCTTGCCTAATTACTAATTATTCCGGATAACCTGTTGTGTGTTGCGCTTTATGACCCTATGGACTGTAGTACACCAGGCTCTTCTGCCCATGGGGTTCTCCAGGAAAGAATACTGGAGTGGGTTGCCATGCCCTCCTCCAGGGGATCTTTCCAACTCAGGGATCGAACCGAGGCCTCCTGCACTGCAGGCGGATTATTTACCGTCTGAGCCACCAGGGAAGTCCTACTTTACCGCATCTCTAAAATAGACTGCTAAGAATGAACATGGTTCTACAGCACAAAGGGGTTTCCCAAAATTGAAACTGCAGCGTGCTATTCAAGAGTCCGGGAGCTGCAATTTTTGAGAAGTATTTGAAAACAGCATGCTTAGCACTACTGACTCTCCAAGAAACAGATGATCACGTTTTGAAACTAGGAACTTCCCTCCGGCACTAACGCATAACGAAGACATGGATCAAGCCGCGTTCAGGTGACTGCACATGCGTGTCTTCCAGCCCGGGACGGAGGCGTGAGTCACTGCGCCCGGTCCGCATGTGATGACGTATCACCACAGGGGGACTGGCTGTTACAGAACCCCCATAAGAACGCAGCTCAGGATTGGAGCAGAGAACTGTGTGCCCAAGGAGGGCAGCAACAAGGGTGCCACCCTAACTTGCTAGTAAAGGCCGTCACCTCCCCCAACCCCACCACCTCCCCAGCGATCTTTAAGTGACAGAGAAATGAAGGGTGTCTCTGTAAAACAGAGAAAAGATCTGAAGAGAATGAACACAATCAGGTGTCTGACTTGTCAAAGGTCTGGCAGGTCCCACCCTCCTCTCAACGAAATGCAATTAAAAGGGAAACCTACAGTAACGGAAACGCTTTTCTGCTTTCTCTACGAGCCACCTGAACCAGCACACTGGTAACTGGCCACATCGAAAGGCCTGGGAAGACCTGGGAAAACGCGCGTGGTACACTTCCAGAGTAGAAATTTGTAATAAGTAGCTGTGTCTCGTTTTCTTACACACTATATCCAAAGATGGAACTTTGTTATATTAACCATGAGGATCTTGCTCACGAATAACCTTCATTTTTCCCCCCATTTCCCTTTATATTTTAAGTACAATTTATAACCTGTAATATTTTAAATGATTATTTATTAGGCTGAAACTCTTCGGTCAATTACACCTCTGCCTGTGCTAATCTTTGAGAAGAACAGGCATTTTACGAAACTTAGTTTTGTCCTCAAGATAAAGACTCCGGAAACAATAAAATATACCCTCAATAATCAATAGACTAAAGTTAGAATGAAACTTAAGATCCCCAATCTTTAAGGAAACCAGTTACCTACCACTTTAACATCTAATCTTCTATGCACAAAACACTAGGATTGTAACCCAGAAAACTGGCTCCATGAACCTAGCACTCTAATTGCAATATATTTAACGAAATACGCTTAAAAGGTCACTAGGATATTTTTAACTAATAATACTTTCCCTGCCTGCTTGAGTTATACTGAGAGAAAATGAGATGTGAAATGCAAAAGTATAAAGATATAATAAGTAACTGATGACTGTAAACATTATAGAACAAATTTTTAAAATTAGAATTTAGTGATTACTACAATCTTAAATCATCCTCAACATACAATTTACTTACATATTTTCCTTTTGAATGTAAAATGTTAAGAGTTAAAAGGTTGAAACTTAAAGCTTTTTAAACTGCCTACCTAAATAATTAAAAAGGATCAGTAGGAAATGTTACTTGAAAATGAATAAAAAATATCTATCAACTGTTTACATAGTTAATTGTTAAATATTCAATTTAGAAATTGTCAATAAATGAGTTCCCTGACCAGTTAAATCTTTAATGTATGGGAGAAAGTATTTTACAAATTTTTTGTTTCATGTTACGGCCAAACGTTAAATGTCCATTTTACCCCAGACACTTGATAAACTGTAAATACCAAAATATTAAAACCCTGCATCACAGAGTTAACTTAAGCTCATTTCACTTGTTAAAAATACCAGCAAGGTAGGAAAAAGGCTATAAACATTTTATATTTGAATAGAAATTAGCTAACATAATTATGATTAAATTTACTTTATAAATATGGAAAATACTTGTATCAGCAAATTTCCAAGAACATTATATACAAAAAACACAAGTGATTTGACTTAACAAATATATGATGTAATAGAGGTAAACAACTACCCATATGGGTTTGGGGGGAATAAACTGAACAATTTACGTGATGCAAATTTTAAATTGCAAAAGTAATATAATAATAACGAGTTTCATTATTGTAGAGAAATTATAACTCTGTGCATGAAAGTACTTCATCAAAATCTTGTGTTAAGTGGGTAAAGTATTCAAGAAATGTTCAATGTATTAATTTGAATGAAGTGCTTAAATATTAAGATTATTTCTAGATTGATATAGAAATTACTGCCTTCAGGGTGAGCAAATAATTAAATGAAAGAAAATGAATACAGAAACATATCTGGTACAAAAAAAGGGAGTAGTAACTAACACAAGAGATTAAAAATAGACCAAAACATGTCCCCATGATTTAAAGTCAACTATTTAATTTTACATATAAAAACTATTTAATTTTACAAAATGTGAATACTCATCTTACATGGCAGACTTTTAAGTCAGCATCCAGTCTCTGTATTATCATTTCTACTAAAAATTCTGCATCAAATTACAACCTGACTTCTCAAGCAACCAAATGAATAACATAAAAGTTTTGATGTTATATAAAAGCTTTTCATAATAAAACCATATTTTGAACATCACTAAGCAACATCCAAAAAACTAAGATCATGGCATCTGGTCCCATTACTTCATAGGAAATAGATGGGGAAACAGTGGAAACGGTGTCAGTCTTTATTTTGGGGGGGCTCCAAAATCACTGCAGATAGTGACTGCAGCCAGGAAACTTAAAGACGCTCACTCCTTGGAAGGAAAATTATGACCAAGCTAGATAGCATATTGAAAGGAGAGACATTACTTTGCCAACAAAGGTCCGGCTAGTCAAGGCTATGGTTTTTCCAGTGGTCATGTGTGTATGTGAGAGTTGGACTGTGAAGAAAGCTGAGTGCCGATGAGCGAGGAAGAATTGATGGTTTTGAACCGTGGTGTTGGAGAAGACTCTTGATAGTCCCTTGAACTGCAAGGAGATCCAACCAGTCCATCCTAAAGGAGATAGGTCCTGGATGTTCATTGGAACACCTCATGCGAAGAGTTGACTCATTGGAAAAGACTCTGATGCTGAGAGGATGAGATGGCTGGATGGCATCACTGACTCGATGGACACGAGTTTGAGTGAACTCCGGGAGTTGGTGATGAACAGGGAGGCCTGGCATGCTGTGATTCATGGGGTCACAAAGAGTTGGACACGACTGAACAACTGAACTGAAGAAAATAGAAACTCTATCCTTGAACAAATCTTATAGCTCACTGAGAATTAACTGACATTTTTTAAATTCTAAGGGGAAAAAATGTTTTAAATATACACTTGAATGCTGCATCCATTTATCAGGCACCTAGTAATATTATACCTGGTAATACTATACAGAAAATTAACTGGAAACTTTTAAAAATACCTCTACCAGAGGGCAGTATAAATTGCCTTATACTTAAGGGAGTCGTAATAATTTGTAAATGAAGAATATACTGATAAGCTAAAGCAAATTGTGAAGAGTTGATCCTATTTCCAACTCCTGCCATTGCTACAACAGCCATTTAACTTTCAGCTGTTTTGCCATATCGCCAAGTAATCTGGACTGCCTGTTTATACATTTGTAAAATCGTCTATGATTTTCATTAAGTTATTCAGCTCTTTCATGTTGCAATTTCTCTTGTGAAAGAGACATAAATATAACACACCTCTGTCCCTTAGCATTCAAAACACAATCTAACTCTGTCCCAGTTCAGTTCAGTTGCTCAGTCGTGTCTGACTCTTTGCGACCCCATGAATCGCAGCACACCACGCCTCCCTGTTCATTACCGTCTCTCGGAGTTCACTCAGACTCATGTCCATTGAGTCAGTGGTGCCATCCAGCCATTTCATCCTTGGTCGTCCCCTTCTCCTTCTGCCCCCAATCCCTGCCAGCATCAGAGTCTTTTCCAATGAGTCAACTCTTCGCATGAGGTGGCCAAAGTACTGCAGTTTCAGCTTTAGCATCATTCCTTCCAAAGAAATCCCAGGGCTGACCTCCTTCAGAATGGACCGGTGGGATCTTCTTGCAGTCCAAGGGACTCTCAAAGTCTTCTCCAACACCACAGTTCAAAAGCATCAATTCTTCGGCATGCAGCCTTCTTCACAGTCCAACTCTCACATCCATACATGACCACAGGAAAAACCACAGCCTTGACTAGATGGACCTTAGTCAGAAAAGTAATGTCTCTGCTTTTGAATATACTATCTAGGTTGGTCATAACTTTCCTTCCAAGGAGTAAGCGTCTTTTAATTTCATGGCTGCAGTCACCATCTGCAGTGATTTTGGAGCCCCTCAAAATAAAGTCTGACACTGTTTCCCCATCTATTTCCCATGAAGTGATGGGACCAGATGCCATGATCTTCGTTTTCTGAATGTTGAGCTTTAAGCCAACTTTTTTACTCTCCACTTTCACTTTCATCAAGAGGCTTTTTAGCTCCTCTTCACTTTCTGCCATAAGGGTGGTGTCATCTGCATATCTGAGGTTATTGATATTTCTCCCGGCAATCTTGATTCCAGCTTGTGTTTCTTCCAGTCCAGCGTTTCTCATGATGTACTCTGCATGTAAGTTAAATAAGCAGGGTGACAATATACAGCCTTGACGTACTCCTTTTCCTATTTGGAACCAGTCTGTTGTTCCATGTCCACTTCTAACTGTTGCTTCCTG
>SJYW01001102.1:755811-781923 GCA_006410735.1 Raphicerus campestris | reverse complement strand
TAAATTTACTTCAGGTATCTGATAATTTTTAGTACTTTTGTAAATGGCGTTTTTACAAATTTACTTCTCATAAAGAGAAATAAAACTGATTTTTACACTGACCCTGATAAATTAATTTTCTAATGACACAGCTATGTCTACAATGAGTAATTAAATAAATATTAAGGGCCAAAAACACTATTTTAAAATAATTTATAGTATTTTCTTCCTCAAGTTAAGTTTTATTATTAAAACATTCTTGAAGGGAGAATAAAATTGTAAAAAAGACAGGAATATATCAAATGTAAATCTGAGAGGTAAGAAAGTACTTTAAAATTACAAAAATTCTTTAAAAGCTGTTACTTGAAAGACACTATCAGCATCACAGGTAGTAAAGACCACAGTCGACTTTTAGTTGGATTCTCAATGCTTCATTTCCTTATTGGACATCTACTATATCCCTCATACAACATTAGGCACTCGAGCACAAAGACTGTGATTCCTGGAATTCCTGTATCATTCAGGCATTCACAGTCCATCAGTGANAACTACTTCCAGAAACAGAACATTATGAGCTCCCCAGAAACTTCCCCCATATTCATTCCCAGTCATTACTGTCCTGACTTCAGAAAGCTGACATTAGTAATGCCTAGTTTCCAATTTCATATAAACAGAATCATATGATCTGTTCTTCTGTTTGGCTTCTTTAAGTCAACATTACATTCATAAGATGAATTTACAAAGTTACACATAGTTATGGTTTATTACNTCTAATGGAACACCATCTACTAACATTAAAAAGGAATAACAACATTAGAAGAAGACATGGATAAAGCCTAAGCCATTTCTTCAGAGATGAGACGCATTTTACCAGATGAACACAATGGGGAAAGTTATTCTAACACATAATTACAAAGAGAAAAAACAATGAGTACTACTCAGCAAAGTATTATAGTAAATATTACATAGGAATAAAGGTTACATGTGACAGAATGGCAAGAAGATAAATTATTCTAATTCATAAAGGAGTTTTTCTTTTCCCATTCTAAGGAATCTGGTTTAAAAAGTTAATAAAGAAAGAAAGAAAGTGAAGTCTCTCAGTCATGTCCGATTCTTTGTGACCCCATGGACTGTAGCCTGCTAGGTTCCTCTGTCCATTGAATTTTCCAGGCAAGAGTACTGGAGTGGGTTGCCATTTTCTTCTCCAGGGGATCTTCCCAACCTGGGTCTCCCACATTATAGCCAGACGCTTTACCAGCTGAGCCACCAAACTGGGGCTAAAATGAGCTTTGCTTTTTATAAAGATCAGTCTAGTGACAGTGAAGAAGTTGAATAAGAAAGGAAGTTTGAGACAATAGGCTACTGCAGTGGTTCAGACCCAATATGGTAAAAGCCTGAACTAGGGCAAGAGTGAATATGTCCAGGGAGTCGATGAGAGAGCAGCTGTAAAGAATGATATAAGAGAAAACACACGGACATTTTTTTTCCATAAGACTAATCCTCTTAATGCTGCTAGCTTTAATAAAATTTCCAGTATCACCAGTATTTTTCATTCAGACTAGATGACTACTAGTCAACTACTAATTTCACTAAAGCTAATAGTTATCTAACTTAAACATACCATTAAAAAGAGCACCCACCTAAATCCAATCCCAACACTTCATCTGTCACAAAAGTATTAAACTTTTACGATATTACATCTCAAAATATTCAATTCTTTAAATACATCAGTCAATAGATTAGTCCCTGAGTTTGAATCAGATGTTTTGCTAACAGGCAAAACTCCTAGGATTATATTTAATAGATAATATGAACATATTTAAAGTTATTATATTTTAAACGGCTTTTAAAACAATAATTTTTGACTTGTCAGAGATATTTGCAGAAAGTAATAAAGGAAAACTTACTTTTTAAAAATCTTACTGTCACATCATTTAATAATTAATTCAGTCACACTGCTGAATTAGCTTAATATTTTAAACTACCTTTGCTAGGTATTCTGAAGTATTTTTATAAATTAAAGAAGAGGAATGACATTATAGTTTTTGAAAACTATCTGAGTCAGACACCCCAACCCCAAATCATTCTAACACCTTACAAATGAAGACAGTGAAGCCCAGATGGGTTAAGATCCTATTCAAGGTAATTTAGTTAGATTGGAGACTTTGCATTTTCACCATTATTTTCCAGTGAACCCAACTGCCACAATATTCTTAAAATATAAAGTATGACTGCATGTCAAATGCTATCACAAATCACATCAGGGTGCTCTGTTTTTTCCAGACTTAATAAGCAAACTCAAGTCTTGCCAAAATCCTTGAATTTCAAAACATTATCTCACTGTAAAAACATATATGACATTCATTTTATATTTTCACAACATAAAACTATGAGGTCATTAAATTTAACATCATACTATACTGCAAACCAATGATAATTGAATGATACATCAAAGTCAAAATATCTGAATAATAAATTCAAAGATTTGATGATCATAAATGAAAATTCTTCATGTATATGAGATAAAATAGAAACACCTTCCAAAATTGGTGAAAGGAAGAAAACTGTCAACCAGCATATGATGAAGTAAGAATCTAAATTTTCCTTCTACTGAGAAATCACCTGAAAAAAATTTTCATTTATTTGTCAAGTTAACTTTCATTAAGACTCTAAAATACACCAAGCACTATTCTAAGCCCCGGGGATGGTGTGTGTTGAACAAGAAGAATAAGATCCTGTTCCGAGCAAAACAAAGGCAATAAATAAGCAAAATATCAGATAATAATAAATGCTGTGGAGAAAATGTTACCAAGGGTTACAAGATAAAGAATGGGTAATCATTTGAGATTAGACAATCAATGAGAGTCTCATTAAGGAAATAACTTCAAAAGTAACAAGAAAGGATCTACCCACTCTAAGACTAGGACAGAAGAACATTCTCAGCACAGGAAAGAGCATGTACAAAGAACCCCAAACAGGCACCAACCTGGTGGGTTTGAGGAAGTGAGCAAGGCTGTATCTCTGTGAGGCAGTTAGGAAAAACAAGGATGACTCCTGATCAGAGAGAAAGATGAAGGCCAGATCACACAGAGCCACAGTTATCAGTTTCAAGCTTTTGTATGTAAAATCCTGAATTTGAAGTTAGAAGTATACTAGTGTTAAAGTATGTTTTTCGGTTATCAGAGTCTGGAATGAAACAATGAATTTCAATGAATAAACTCAGATGCTTTACCAAAGAGTCATTTGTTTTGTTTTGCTCTCTTCAATCTTGGGAAAGTAGCCTGAGTAAAAGCTACATGGCTTTTAAGTCTCCTTTCAGCTGTATGACAATTTTCATTTACCCTACCCTTATTTCAGTTTAAAACTCTAAACAGATTCCTATGGATCCTTCAAATTCAATTTTATTATACTAATTAGCTTACTTCTGCATCCCTGAATCCTAAGCTCTTTGACAGATAAGACTANTATCTGAATAATAAATTCAAAGATTTGATGATCATAAATGAAAATTCTTCATGTATATGAGATAAAATAGAAACACCTTCCAAAATTGGTGAAAGGAAGAAAACTGTCAACCAGCATATGATGAAGTAAGAATCTAAATTTTCCTTCTACTGAGAAATCACCTGAAAAAAATTTTCATTTATTTGTCAAGTTAACTTTCATTAAGACTCTAAAATACACCAAGCACTATTCTAAGCCCCGGGGATGGTGTGTGTTGAACAAGAAGAATAAGATCCTGTTCCGAGCAAAACAAAGGCAATAAATAAGCAAAATATCAGATAATAATAAATGCTGTGGAGAAAATGTTACCAAGGGTTACAAGATAAAGAATGGGTAATCATTTGAGATTAGACAATCAATGAGAGTCTCATTAAGGAAATAACTTCAAAAGTAACAAGAAAGGATCTACCCACTCTAAGACTAGGACAGAAGAACATTCTCAGCACAGGAAAGAGCATGTACAAAGAACCCCAAACAGGCACCAACCTGGTGGGTTTGAGGAAGTGAGCAAGGCTGTATCTCTGTGAGGCAGTTAGGAAAAACAAGGATGACTCCTGATCAGAGAGAAAGATGAAGGCCAGATCACACAGAGCCACAGTTATCAGTTTCAAGCTTTTGTATGTAAAATCCTGAATTTGAAGTTAGAAGTATACTAGTGTTAAAGTATGTTTTTCGGTTATCAGAGTCTGGAATGAAACAATGAATTTCAATGAATAAACTCAGATGCTTTACCAAAGAGTCATTTGTTTTGTTTTGCTCTCTTCAATCTTGGGAAAGTAGCCTGAGTAAAAGCTACATGGCTTTTAAGTCTCCTTTCAGCTGTATGACAATTTTCATTTACCCTACCCTTATTTCAGTTTAAAACTCTAAACAGATTCCTATGGATCCTTCAAATTCAATTTTATTATACTAATTAGCTTACTTCTGCATCCCTGAATCCTAAGCTCTTTGACAGATAAGACTAAGACTATCTTATAATTATGAATATTTCTCTGGAAATTTTAGTATATAGTTTAAAAAGAATCTATTTTTTGAACTTTAGTGATTGGAAAAAAAAACAAAAACAAGACTATACCTATTTGTTTTGCAGCCTGTAATATAGCTTTTAAGTCTTCATTTACTCTCTGCATTTCACTCTTCTCCAGTTTTTCATTCAAAAATTTTACAATCTTCATCCATGTCAGGTCTGAGCCTACAATTTGTTCATGAAGTTTAGACCGCTTCATCTGAAACAGATAGCATAATACAGAAACATACTGGTTAAAAGTTTTCTCGAATCTATCATTTATCACATATATTTTTCATTAATCATACAACTTGGCACCTTCTACAAGAATGCAAAATTGTATCTACTCATATCCAAATTTACAGCTCCCAGAAGGAGCTTTATTTAAATGTGATTTAAAAGGACCTCATTTATTCAAAGATATGTTTTTAAAAGCTTCTTTTTCTATAGTTTAATCACAGTGAATACTCATTATGAAATAATTTTCATATGGCAAAGTAAAAAGCAAAAAGTCCAACACCCAGATAACAATTGGTAACATACCACAAACCTCTTTTCATTTTCCTGCTTTTTACATAGCTTAGACCATACTGTATATAAGAGCTTTATGTCATGCTTTTTGATGAAAGGTATTTAAAGAAAATGGAGAAGGAGGTGGCAAAAGATAAGACAGTTAGNTCGAGAAGAAGAAGGTGAATCCTGCTTTTTACATAGCTTAGGCCATACTGTATATAAGAGCTTTATGTCATGCTTTTTGATGAAAGGTATTTAAAGAAAATGGAGAAGGAGGTGGCAAAAGATAAGACAGTTAGAAAGCATCACTGCCCCAATTGACATGAATATGAGCAAACTCTGGGAGATGGCGAAGGATGCAGGGAGCCTGCGTGCTGAAGTCCATGGGGATCACAAACAGTCAGACATGACTTAGGGACTGAACGACAGCAACAAATGATGGGTTCAGTATATTCAAATCAGTACTGCTTTCCTAAGGTTGATCCTACAACAGGTTAGGAATCCAGGAGATTCTTATCTGCACATACTCTCTCCATGAGACTATAAATCTTCCCAGTCTCAAGAACTGACACAGAAAGCTGTAAATATTTTACTTCGTATCACTGAACTTGATCCCTGGATTAAACTTTGTGACATCCTCTGGCCAAATGAAAAGCAGTGAATCAGATGTTATTCCTGTCATTCAGCCACTAAGTTATGTCCAGCTCTTTAATTTTCCCCTTGGTTGTACTGATGATTTTGGATCCAAGAAAAAAATCATGCATTTACCAACTGGATTTACCAATTGTTTTCTTGGGCTCCAGAATCACTGCAAATGGTGACTGCAGCCATGAAAGTAAAAGACATTTGCTCCTTGGAAGAAAAGCTATGACAAACCTAGATAGCATATTAAAAAGCAAAGATATTACTTTACCAACAAAGGTGCGTATAGTCAAAGCTATGGTTTTCCTGATAGTCATGTATGGATGTGAGACTTGGATAATGAAGAAAGCTTAGCGTCAAAGAATTGATGCTTTTGAACTGCGGTGCTGGAGAAGACTCTTGAGAGTCCCTTGGACTGCAAGGAGATCCAACCAGTCCATCCTAAAGGAAATCAGTCCTGAATATTCATTGGAAGGACAGATGCTAAAGCTGAAACTCTAATACTCTGGCTACCTGATGCGAAGAACTGACTCATTGGAAAAGACCTTGATGCTGGGAAAGACTGAAGGCGGAAGGAGAAGAACTGAGTGACTGAACGGAACTGAAGGTAAAATTTACCATTTTTTAAAATGCACACAGAATTGAGAAAAGGAATGCCAAATATCTGCCCATATTTTATATTTATAATCATTTTATATAAAACAGTGTACCTGTAAGTCAGCCACTTCTTCATTATAATTATCTTGCTTGGTGACATTTGAAAAGGAGCGCAAGGCTCCTGTGAGTCGAGGTAAAGCCATCTATTATTCAATCAGTGATCCATACAACGAGAAACTTGAAACTGAAACAAAACAAGATGATATTTAACTGTAGAGAGGAGGTGGGAGGGATAATCACATTCAACAAATTAGCCTGTATTTAAAATAAAGAAAACACTTAAAAAGCAACTGCTACCAATGCTGAAAAGTTCTCTTGACACATTTCCTACCCACGTAGTTCTTTTATAACACATTGTCTTATAGGTGGGGAGAAAAAAAAACAGACAAAAAACACCAACAGCACTTGTTTGTGGGTACTACTATAACACTCCTTCAAATGAATTGTATGGATTTCCAAGTATGACAACCAGTAACAAGGACAGAGATAGAAGCATTTGCCCATCTTTTCTCCAATTTCATTTTATGCTCATTGATTTCATCTCACATAACCTCTTATTTTTTGTCTCACTGGCTTTTTCCAGTTACATGCATTTGTATTACTTGGGAGTGCTCTTCTGATGTTCATACAATTGCCTCTTTAAACAAAGTTCTTGGCTTAAAAGACCACTCAATCACAGACAGGGCAGCTACCCAGCTACTGTCTGTCATAGTACAAAACTCCTATTCTCTTTACAGGCACTAATTAATATTTGATAGTCTCTCATTCACTTATTTGTGGAGAAGGAAACGGAAACCCACTCCAGTACTCTTTCCTGGAAAATTCCATGGACTGAGGAGCCTGATAGGCTACGGTCCATGGGGTCGCAAAGAGTCGGACACGACTGAGCACTTATTTATATATTGTCTCACCTGACAAAGAGTAAGCTTCATGACAAAAAAAAAAACAACAAACCTCCATTTCACTCATCTACGCTAGCAAACACAAGAGTAAAGCAATATGTCTGGCAGTCAATAATGTCTTGGTTGGACCTCCCTGGTGGCTCAGTTGTAAAGAATCTGCCAATGCAGATGTGGGTTCAATCCTTGGGTTGGGAAGATTCCGTGGAGAAGAAAATGGCAACTCATTCCAGTATTCTTGCCTGGGAAATCCCATGGACAGAAGGGCCTGGTGGGCTATAGTCCATGGGGTTGCAGGAATCAGACATAACTTAACAACTAAACAACAACAATTATGTGAATAGAAGATGAAAAACTGAGAAAAAGAAATCATGGTAATAGGAAGACTAACGAACCAGAAAACAATCAGAGCAGCTGAGGAAGGGGAGAATTCCCAGGCAAAGAAAAGTCAGATGATCTGATCTAATCTCCTTATTTATATGCTAACAATTGAACAGCTAGTCTTCTGGCAGATAGACTATTTATTATGATGAGAGTCCTCAACTTTGGATTACTCTTAGAGGGCTATCTTGGTTTAAGATTACTTATTATAATAAAACTACAATACATACATTTATAAGGCACGGCTCCCTGGAGAATGTCACATAAGCTATGCGTGTGTGTGCTCAGTTGTGTCTGACTCAGCAACCCCATGGCCCCTGTGTCCATGGGATTTCCCAGGCATGAATATTGGAGTGGATTACCAAGCCCTTCTCCAGGGGATCTTGCCAACCCAGGGACTGAAACTGCATCTCGCATCTCCTGCATTGGCAGGTGGGTTCTCTACCACTAGTGCTACCAGGGAAGCCCAAGCTATGAAAGTTGCCAAACAGAAATAATTTTGCCCCACTTGGGACATTTGGCAGTATCTGGTGACACTTTGGGTCACTGGGGAGTTGGGTGGGTACAACTGTCTTCTGGTGGGTAGGGGCTATTGACACTTAATGCACAGGACAGCCTCCTCACAATAAAGAATTATCTAGCCCCAAATGTCAATAGGGCAGAGCTTATTAGGATTCCCACTCCAGAGTCTAAAAATAGAGATGTTTTGTAACCCAGGCACTTCTCAATGTGTAAAAAGATCTATACACCTCAATTAAGAGACCTCACTAATTATTCTAAACCAGAGTATCTGTCCATTAATGGCACTGGAATAGCAACTAGGAGACCATACAGGATGCCTCGGACCACGCCATGTTTCTGCTCTTCTTGACTGCATACACCCTTGAAGTTATTATAAAATTTGATTTTCAGTAAAATCTCCAGTTCCTATGTTAATTAGATATTAAAAAATTGTATGAAATGTTTAACAAAATAAGAGAATTTTTNTATCAAATTCATATGCCACATTTATTAGCTACACACAACTGAGGAACTTGCTAGTCACTCACTTCATTTGAAATTAACCTAGCAAGTCTGAAAATGCTGGAAAATATTATCAACGGCCTCTCTAACTACTCCACAATCCTAAGAAAAGCTACCTTCCTTCTTTTGAAGTTCTGGTTTAATAGATATTATCTACAATTAAGAGGCTCTTAAATTCATATGCTTTAACATAAAGTCCTTCAACAATATGAATTGGTTGCACTGTAATCATTGGGAATTCACTTGAAAACAGGCATTTCCAGACACCACTCCCAAAATTATGATTTAGTAGTTTGACAATCTTTGCTTTAGTCATTAAAAAAGTAGCTGTGAACTTTTTCTTCTTCAAATATAAATAGTTCTTCCCAATTATCTTATTAAAACATATCCCAAGAATCTTATTATTACCTGAAAATTTCTTACATATTACATTTTTAAATTATGTATCTTTCCAAATTCCCACCCTTATTTTCCATGTCAGTTCAAATCTTTGATAACAAATGAAATTCCTATGAATTCTCCTTGAAGAGGAAATCACAGAAGTGGAGAAAAACTAACCCTAGACTCCAACACCAGGAAGACAAAATGGGAATCTAATTTACAAATTCCCCAAGGGTTATTCTACTCAAATAACAATTTCTTAGAGGTAGAATGCAGTGGGAAGAAACAGAATAAAAACAGACGTAAATTAGTTCAGAGGCCAACTCGTTTGATGGCAGAAAACCAGCTAACTTCTCAAGGTATCAATTTTCTGATCAATAAAATAGAAAGAGTTACAAAATGACTTTTTTATGCCCCTTTCAGACTGAATAATCTGATTAAACCAGAATACTCAAACAAGTTTAACTGTACTAACTCTGAAACACAGAGAGTTTCAGAAATATGTCTATAAGACATTATTATAAGCCAACACAGCAGGGAAAATGAACAATCAGTAAACAAACTCACTCAAAAATATTCACTTGCTCATCTAACCACAAAATACTCAAATGAGAGGTACAGATTGAATGAATGAACATTTACATGGGTCTGTCAACCATGTGCCAGATATTATATCAGGCAAAAGAAATAAGTAACTATTTTAAGTAACTTCAGAGTATAATGTAGGAGATAGACACATAAAGTCTGCCTTTGGATAATTATTAAACACATACTCCCTAGAGAATCTGCCTGCCAATACAGAAGACACGGGTTGGATCCCTGGGTAGGGAAGATCCCCTGGAGAAGGAAATGGCAACCCACTCCAGTATTCTTGCCTAGAAAATTCCATTGACACAGGAGCCTGGCAGACATTGCATGGGGGTCACAAAGAGTAGAACACAACTGAGCAAACACAAATACTTTATTCTCTCCTCCTTGGTAAATTAAGCACTTTTTCTTTCCATAAATGTGTTTGCTAAAATTTCAGTTTCGGGTAGACATCTGCTCAAAGTTGAAAATTGTGCCACATTACATCAAGACAGGGAAGTAAGACATGCTGCAGTCCACGGGGTCACAAAAGAATGGTTAACAACTTAGTGACTGAACAATAACACCACATCGAGACTATTCTGTACTAAAAGGGTTATGTTCACTACTTCCCCATGGAAGGTATTATTGGACAATAAATTCACTTCAGTGAACAAGTATTATACATATTTCTGATGAAAATGCTCTGTGCATAGAACTACTATGAATTACTCTAATGAATTACAAGTTATTAACACATAGACCAACTGACCAACGTAAAAACTCAAAATTTTACTTTAAAAACATTTTTAATGTTTAAGTATTATTTTTCAGGTAGAAACTGACTTCTAATTCTTAATTATACAATTAAGCCAACTTGTCCAAAAGAAAACTTACTCCTCTTAACCAGCAAAACACAAGCATGCATATTATCTTTTTGATCAAAAACAAAACAAGTCATCTTGTTCAAGTAAAATGATCTGCTCCTCTTTTCAAAGCCACTTTATATATAAACACTGACAACTTTTTCTTGCAAAAAGCCTTGCTTTTGTCAACTAGATATCTGAGTCATGAGGAGGAACCCTAATCAAGATTCTCTGTTAGAAGGAGGAAGGACTATAGAAAGTTTCCTAAGTACAGACATCCTGTCTCTCTTGACTGCCTAGGCCTAGCATAGTGCCTGGCACATAGAAAGACATAAATAAGTGAATGATGAATGAAAGAAAACTAAAACTATACAGCAGGGATCACAATGATAAGCCACGAAAAATTAAAGAAAAAAAGTGAAGTTGCTTAGTCGTGTCCGACTCTCTGTCACCCCATGGACTGTAGCCCACCAGGCTCCTTCATCCATGGAATCTTCCAGGCAAGAATACTGGAGTGGGTTGCCATTTCCTTCTCCAAGGAATCTTCCCGACCCAGGGATCGAACCCAGGCCTCTCGCGTTGCAGGCAGATGCTTTACCGTCTGGGCCATCAGGGAAGCCCCAATTCACTCTAATAAACACTGTTTAGCTTACACTTAACTGGCATCTCTAAGGAGCACTTTTCTTATGCAAGAATATTATAACCACCATTAAAAATAAAAGATATATGAACAGGAGCACAATCCAGACTGGAATCAAAACCTGAATCCTCAACTTTTTAAGAACATTTTGAAAAGTCTATGAAACATGAAATGTGGCGATGGAGACAACAGCTACTCAAAGTCTAATTTTACTTAGGGAAAGAAAGCAAATATGATTACTAGTTTGAACTGCACACGTGATGCCATTCGTATTAAACTTTTAGCTACCGCTAAAACGACGTTTCTTTTAAACCAAAGAGCAAAATACATGAGCACACTGCAATCAGTGAACAAGTTAGTGTGTGATAAGAAGCTTATTTAAAATAAAAAAAAACTGCCCACGTACCCACGACATGGCAGCACGCTCGCACATACAGCACACTCTCTTCAAAATAACATTCTAGATTCCTCGATTCTCGATTGCTAAATTCACCCACAATTCACCATGGTCCACTCCCTATCCAGTTTATTTACTGTTCAGTGTGAAAGTAAAAAATACTGGGAAGTTGATTTCTCTCCAAAGTCCACGTGAAGAAAATGAAAAAGTTATTACATTTTTGTAAAGAAAAAAAGAAAACTAATGAAAACAAACTACTCATGCACAGGGGAAAAAAAGCACGCATCTGGTCCTCACCCTGTGGCCTAACACCTTGGCAACATGTGGCTGTGTTCATGTTTTGATCCCTACCCTCACCCTACAAATTTCATGAGCAGGACGAGACTACCGTAGACCACGGGAGAGTCTCAGGCCCAGAGAGGAATGACAGGTCCGGGCTCGCCTCCGGGACCGAAGACAACCGCACCTGGGGCGCCCTGGCCCCGCCTCCCGCCGGCTTTCCCCGGCTGCAGCTGCCCTTCTCCTCCCACGGCCCCCTCCTCACCTTCGGCCCCGCTTCAAGCGCTTCCCATCACTCCGCCAGCTCCCGCTTCCCTCCCTTTCGGTTTGATCTTCACTTCCCACGCCGGGAGGGGGACGGAGGGCAGGGCAGAGAAGGCCAGAGGACAACTTCCCCACCGCGTCCTCGTCCGCACTCCACGCGGGCCTAGCCGGATCCCTCCCAGTCCTGGGGCAGCGTCCACGAAGACTGCTCGACCGCGGGACAGACTCACAGACCCGGCAAGCAGGGAGGGGGCGGAGCAGGCGCGGGCCTACACGTCACCCGCCCGCAGCGGCGCCAACGTCGCACGTCGGCTCCTTGAGTTCCACCCCGCCCGCGAGCGCGCGCCGCCGCCCCGCCTCCTGCCCGCGGAGCTCGGACCTGGACCCGGCCAGATGCGAGGGCGGGCTCTTGGGCGGGCGCGCGTGCGCGCGATCCTGGGATTCCGGGTGTGTAGGTCAAAGGCAGGAGAAGGCAATGGCGCCCCATTCCAGTACTCTTGCCTGGAAAATCCCATGGGCGGAGGCGCCTGGTGGGCTGCAGTCCATGGGGTCGCTAAGAGTCAAGACACGACTGAGCGACTTCACTTTCACTTTTCACTTTCATGCATTGGAGAAGGAAATGGCAACCCACTCCAGTGTTCTTGCCTGGAGAATCCCAGGGACAGGGGAGCCTGGTGGGCTGCCGTCTATGGGGTCACACAGAGTCGGACACGACTGAAGCGACTTAGCAGCAGCAGCAGCAGCAGGTTGCCGTCACCATGCCGCTCTTGCCACCTCCAAATTACCTGAGCGTCTTTCTCTACAGTTATTATAGTTGGATCGGCCTTATCTTCTCCTCGCCCATTTCTAAGGCGAATATCTAGAGGCTCAGTTCAGTCGCTCAGTCGTGTCCGACGAAGACCTGGAGAAAGTAATGCTTATTACAAATAAATGAGAGAGGAGCCCTGAGTACGAGCGAAGAACCAAGTTAATTGCCATTGTCATCACCAGCCAGAAACCCTGGCCACTGGTCACTTTACGCATAATTCCTTGCTCTCAAGTTCCTCCGTCCTTAAGCTTTCTGATTCTCAGTTTTGTTTTCTCAAAGGTATGTCTTCCTTTTGTCTGACGAACCCCACCAAAAACAAAATGCCTGGAGATTACCTGGCTCCGTTGCAAACCAGGAAGAGGTTAAGAAAAACTAACCTCAAATATGTGTGTACAGTTCCGTTCAATTCAGTTCAGTAGCTTAGTCGTGTCCGACTCTGAGTCCCCATGAACCGCAGCACGCCAGGCGTCCTTATCCATCACCAACTCCCGGAGTTTACCCAAACTCACATCCATTGAGTCAGTGATGCCATCCAACCATCAAATCCTCTGTCGTCCCCTTCTCCTGCCCTCAATCTTTCCCATTATCAGGGTCTTTTCAAATGAGTCAGCTCTTCACATGTGTGTACAATTCTAGACTAAAAGCCCAGCATGCAAAGGTGGTATGAGTTAATAATGTGTTATGGCTTCTTTCTCTTCCATACATACTCTTGTAAGGAATGTGTCTTGATGCCTCATCAGTTCAGTTCAGTCGCTCAGTCGTGTCCGACTCTTTGCGACCCCATGAATTGCAGCACACCAGGCCTCCCTGTCCATCACCAACTCCTGGAGTTCACTCAAACTCACGTCCATCCAGTCAATGATGCCATCCAACCATCTCATCCTCTGTCATCCCCTTTTCCTCCTGCCCCCAATCCCTCCCAGCATCAGAGTCTTTTCCAGTGAGTCAGCTCTTCACATGAGGTGGACAAAGTACTGGAGTTTCAGCTTTAGCATCATTCCTTCCAAAGAACACCCAGAACTGATCTCCTTTACCGTGTTTTATAGAGGCTGCCAGTAGTGATCCAATTATACATTTTACTGGCCCAACTATTACTTCTGAAGTTCTGTCCTTCAGTTCTAGACCAAATACTTCAAGAAGACATCAAAGATGCTGGAAATATTTCAAAGAAGAGCAAAATGATGACTAGTTCTCAAAAGCATGACAAATTAAGTACTGTCTGAACTTGGGAAGATTCTCATAGAAGAACAAAAGCTACTGGGACTGTCTCCAAATATGTAAAAACTCATCATGTGACATAGATTTGTTCATGTGGTCTCAAGAGATGCAGAGTTGACAGAAACAGATTTCAGATCCTGAGAAGAAGATCCCCTTCTAGCACTCACCAGAGAAGGGGTCTGCTTTAGGTTACATGGTTGCCTTGACTACTGTATTTGACTTTTAAGTAGATTGTGAAGGTCTGCTTAACAGGACCTAGGTGCAGGAAAGCCAGGCATCAAGAGAAGAATTAGTTGATGGTTTGGTTAAAGGTGTTTATAACCTGGAAAGTCAATCAGTTCATGGTTCCAGCCTTAGAATTTACAAGTTAGCTGTGAGACAAATGCATCAAAAGGTTAAAAAAAAAAAAAAAGCAAGGAANTTTTAAGAACATTTTGAAAAGTCTATGAAACATGAAATGTGGCGATGGAGACAACAGCTACTCAAAGTCTAATTTTACTTAGGGAAAGAAAGCAAATATGATTACTAGTTTGAACTGCACACGTGATGCCATTCGTATTAAACTTTTAGCTACCGCTAAAACGACGTTTCTTTTAAACCAAAGAGCAAAATACATGAGCACACTGCAATCAGTGAACAAGTTAGTGTGTGATAAGAAGCTTATTTAAAATAAAAAAAAACTGCCCACGTACCCACGACATGGCAGCACGCTCGCACATACAGCACACTCTCTTCAAAATAACATTCTAGATTCCTCGATTCTCGATTGCTAAATTCACCCACAATTCACCATGGTCCACTCCCTATCCAGTTTATTTACTGTTCAGTGTGAAAGTAAAAAATACTGGGAAGTTGATTTCTCTCCAAAGTCCACGTGAAGAAAATGAAAAAGTTATTACATTTTTGTAAAGAAAAAAAGAAAACTAATGAAAACAAACTACTCATGCACAGGGGAAAAAAAGCACGCATCTGGTCCTCACCCTGTGGCCTAACACCTTGGCAACATGTGGCTGTGTTCATGTTTTGATCCCTACCCTCACCCTACAAATTTCATGAGCAGGACGAGACTACCGTAGACCACGGGAGAGTCTCAGGCCCAGAGAGGAATGACAGGTCCGGGCTCGCCTCCGGGACCGAAGACAACCGCACCTGGGGCGCCCTGGCCCCGCCTCCCGCCGGCTTTCCCCGGCTGCAGCTGCCCTTCTCCTCCCACGGCCCCCTCCTCACCTTCGGCCCCGCTTCAAGCGCTTCCCATCACTCCGCCAGCTCCCGCTTCCCTCCCTTTCGGTTTGATCTTCACTTCCCACGCCGGGAGGGGGACGGAGGGCAGGGCAGAGAAGGCCAGAGGACAACTTCCCCACCGCGTCCTCGTCCGCACTCCACGCGGGCCTAGCCGGATCCCTCCCAGTCCTGGGGCAGCGTCCACGAAGACTGCTCGACCGCGGGACAGACTCACAGACCCGGCAAGCAGGGAGGGGGCGGAGCAGGCGCGGGCCTACACGTCACCCGCCCGCAGCGGCGCCAACGTCGCACGTCGGCTCCTTGAGTTCCACCCCGCCCGCGAGCGCGCGCCGCCGCCCCGCCTCCTGCCCGCGGAGCTCGGACCTGGACCCGGCCAGCTGCGAGGGCGGGCTCTTGGGCGGGCGCGCGTGCGCGCGATCCTGGGATTCCGGGTGTGTAGGTCAAAGGCAGGAGAAGGCAATGGCGCCCCATTCCAGTACTCTTGCCTGGAAAATCCCATGGGCGGAGGCGCCTGGTGGGCTGCAGTCCATGGGGTCGCTAAGAGTCAAGACACGACTGAGCGACTTCACTTTCACTTTTCACTTTCATGCATTGGAGAAGGAAATGGCAACCCACTCCAGTGTTCTTGCCTGGAGAATCCCAGGGACAGGGGAGCCTGGTGGGCTGCCGTCTATGGGGTCACACAGAGTCGGACACGACTGAAGCGACTTAGCAGCAGCAGCAGCAGCAGGTTGCCATCACCATGCCGCTCTTGCCACCTCCAAATTACCTGAGCGTCTTTCTCTACAGTTATTATAGTTGGATCGGCCTTATCTTCTCCTCGCCCATTTCTAAGGCGAATATCTAGAGGCTCAGTTCAGTCGCTCAGTCGTGTCCGACGAAGACCTGGAGAAAGTAATGCTTATTACAAATAAATGAGAGAGGAGCCCTGAGTACGAGCGAAGAACCAAGTTAATTGCCATTGTCATCACCAGCCAGAAACCCTGGCCACTGGTCACTTTACGCATAATTCCTTGCTCTCAAGTTCCTCCGTCCTTAAGCTTTCTGATTCTCAGTTTTGTTTTCTCAAAGGTATGTCTTCCTTTTGTCTGACGAACCCCACCAAAAACAAAATGCCTGGAGATTACCTGGCTCCGTTGCAAACCAGGAAGAGGTTAAGAAAAACTAACCTCAAATATGTGTGTACAGTTCCGTTCAATTCAGTTCAGTAGCTTAGTCGTGTCCGACTCTGAGTCCCCATGAACCGCAGCACGCCAGGCGTCCTTATCCATCACCAACTCCCGGAGTTTACCCAAACTCACATCCATTGAGTCAGTGATGCCATCCAACCATCAAATCCTCTGTCGTCCCCTTCTCCTGCCCTCAATCTTTCCCATTATCAGGGTCTTTTCAAATGAGTCAGCTCTTCACATGTGTGTACAATTCTAGACTAAAAGCCCAGCATGCAAAGGTGGTATGAGTTAATAATGTGTTATGGCTTCTTTCTCTTCCATACATACTCTTGTAAGGAATGTGTCTTGATGCCTCATCAGTTCAGTTCAGTCGCTCAGTCGTGTCCGACTCTTTGCGACCCCATGAATTGCAGCACACCAGGCCTCCCTGTCCATCACCAACTCCTGGAGTTCACTCAAACTCACGTCCATCCAGTCAATGATGCCATCCAACCATCTCATCCTCTGTCATCCCCTTTTCCTCCTGCCCCCAATCCCTCCCAGCATCAGAGTCTTTTCCAGTGAGTCAGCTCTTCACATGAGGTGGACAAAGTACTGGAGTTTCAGCTTTAGCATCATTCCTTCCAAAGAACACCCAGGACTGATCTCCTTTACCGTGTTTTATAGAGGCTGCCAGTAGTGATCCAATTATACATTTTACTGGCCCAACTATTACTTCTGAAGTTCTGTCCTTCAGTTCTAGACCAAATACTTCAAGAAGACATCAAAGATGCTGGAAATATTTCAAAGAAGAGCAAAATGATGACTAGTTCTCAAAAGCATGACAAATTAAGTACTGTCTGAACTTGGGAAGATTCTCATAGAAGAACAAAAGCTACTGGGACTGTCTCCAAATATGTAAAAACTCATCATGTGACATAGATTTGTTCATGTGGTCTCAAGAGATGCAGAGTTGACAGAAACAGATTTCAGATCCTGAGAAGAAGATCCCCTTCTAGCACTCACCAGAGAAGGGGTCTGCTTTAGGTTACATGGTTGCCTTGACTACTGTATTTGACTTTTAAGTAGATTGTGAAGGTCTGCTTAACAGGACCTAGGTGCAGGAAAGCCAGGCATCAAGAGAAGAATTAGTTGATGGTTTGGTTAAAGGTGTTTATAACCTGGAAAGTCAATCAGTTCATGGTTCCATCCTTAGAATTTACAAGTTAGCTGTGAGACAAATGCATCAAAAGGTTAAAAAAAAAAAAAAAGCAAGGAAGGTCAGATGATAAAGAGAGGTGGTAGCAATAAGTTTTAGGAGTTCACATGACAGATTTTTCTTATCACAGTTTCAGAGACTTAAGGGATAAGAAAGAAATTGAAAATAGACTGTGTTTAGAATTTCCCTGTCCAGTAGGGTAGCCACTAGCCAAATATAAATTCTTATACTTATAATGTGCTTTCCCGGTAGCTCAGGTGTAAAAGAATCTGCCTGCAATGCAGAAGACTCCAGTTCAAATCCTGGGGCAGGAAGATCCCCTGAAGAAGGGATAGGCTACCCACTCTAGTATTCTTGGGCTTTCCTGATAGCTCAGTTGGTAAAGACTCCACTTGCAATGCGGGAGACCTGGGTTTGATCCCTGGGTTGGGAAGATCCCCTGGAGAAGAAAACAGCTTCCACTCCAGCATTCTGGCCTGGAGAATTCCATGGATTGTATAGTCCATAGGATAGCAAAAAGTGGGACAGGACTGAGCAACTTTCACTTTCATACTTGTAGCTAGTCCAGTTTCAGAAATGTAGTAAGTGTGAAATACACACCAGATTTTAAAGACTTAGTACAAAGAAAAAACATAAAATAGCTTAATTCTTTCATTAATGATGTGTTGAAATAATATTTGGTAGATGATTGAGTTAAATTTCACTTGTTTAGTTTTACTTTTTTAATCTGCTTACTAGAAAAATTTTAAATTACATGAGTCACTTGCATCTTATTCTATTAGATAGTCCTGATCTAGAAGGAAATATACTTCATTGAACTTTAAGAACTGTCTTTGTATTCTTATAGTCCCTGAGGGAATTTTCTGAAACATTAATGGAAAGACAGTCTGATGACAAAGATTCCTGATGAAGAGAAGGAACACTATCCATAAAATATACTTTGAGCAAAGGTAAGGAAACAAGAGTGCAGACACGTTCTTTGGTGAGTAAAATGTTTGTCCATGATAGAAGGTTCTTATTAGAAGACAGTGATGAATAAAGTCAAAACTAGCTAGAAAACTGTCTATAAAGAGAGACTCAATTTTGAATTTAAGGGATTTAGTTCTATTGGCAATCAGGATTTGGCAGTTTCAAAATGGGATTGTAAGATTATCTTGGCAATATTGAGTATAGTGGGTTGAAATTAATGGGTGATTGGGCAACCAATTAAAGCTCATTGTACTTAAAAATGTATTACACCAAAAAATGTTCAGTAGAGGGTTGATTTAAATAAATTATGGCACATCTGTAAATAAAGAGAAATCTGTATTGTTTGATAAGGAAACATGTTACTATGTACACCTGAGAAAATAGTTTTCAAAATAATATATATACAATATGAACCCATAGCAGAGCTTCCCTGGTAGCTCAGCAGTAGATAATCCACCTGCCAATGCAGGAGACATGGGTTTGATCCCTGGATCAGGAAAAATCCCCTGGAGAAGTAAATGGCAACCCAGTCCAGCGTTCTTTCCTGGAGAATCCTGTGGACAGAGGAGCCTGGCAGGCCCCAGTCCATGGGGTTGCAAAAGAGTCAGACACAACTTAATGACTAAACAGCAACAATACAATGAACCCATGTATGTAAAATTATATTATGTAATTATGTTATTTGACCAAAATTACCTTAATTATTCCAAAAGCATCCAAAAGTAAAATCCCAAGGTGGGATGTTTCCAACATATTTTTAGTAGCTCAAGAAAGTATCCATGCTTTTGGCCCTCTCGTGTCTATGTTCCATCATATTAGCATATTAGCCTTTCATTCTCAGCCTTGTCACCTCTTGGGTTGTTGGGATGGGTTAATAAGCTGCAGACTCATTTTCAGCCCATCAATCTCTTAGTATCTCAATATGTAAGACCAGTAAGTCTGTTCAGCTCACCAATGTCCCACAGCCTTACCTTATACACCTTTTTTGGTTTCACCTATTCTCAGTCCAGTGTCCAGCTGTCTTCCTTACTCCAGTTTGTAACAATGGATCTTAAAATTCCATATGTGTTGGATCCCAGTGCAGCTCCCTACCTGGAGCTGACACCTAACTGTTGGGCAATACTGATTAATAAAAGACTCAATTCTAAAATTAGCCTCTCTAAACTTTTTAATGAGCTATGTTGGAAAGAAAAAATGGATCACTACCATGGCAGACTATTGGTTGCCTACATAGACACCATTTTTGTCCTCTCTCTTACTTAATAAAATGAATTTGTTAGCATTCCAAAACTAAAGAAATGTGAGCTCCTCCTGATACCCTGGTAGTAATTCTATTTCCCTTTGAATAAGAATGTTGTAGAGGGCTTCCCTGGTGGTTCAGTGGTTAACAATCCACCTCCCAATGCAGGAGACATGGGTTCGATCCCTAATTTGGGAAGATCCCACATGGCTCAGAGCAACTAAGCCTGTGAGCCACAACTATTCAGCCTGTGCCCTAGAGCCTGGAAACTGCAACTACTGAGCTCAAGCGCCGCAACTACTGAAGCCTGCATGCCCTAGAAGCCCTGCTCCTCAACAAGAAAAGCCACTTCAATGAGAAGCCCAAGCACTGCAACTAGAGAGTAGGCCCCACTCTCTGCAACTAGAGAAAAGCCCCCACAGCATCAAAGACCAAACACAGCCAGAAATAAATAAATACTTTTTTAAAAAATAGAATGTTGTAGAGGTGGGCCTGTGACCAAGCTAGGGAGGAGTCTGCGATATGTTTTACCCAAATGGCAAAGTATGTTCTTATAAAATATAGAGTTATTTTGGGGTTTCTGTTCAAGATGATTGGCTTGGCATATAATCTGCTAGCTAGTCTATCCTAGATATTGCTGAAATAAAAATGTAGAAGTAGAAAAACCAAAGAATAAAAGATATGTGTTTGTATGTATGTGCTTAAGTTAGCAGAGGGCAGTAGGTAGCAAAGGGGAGAAAAGTTAATGAAATTTCAACAGCTTCCTGGATCACAGAGCTAATAGTAGTGCTTTGACTAGTAATAACACCCAAAGCCATTGCCTAGCAAAATATGGTGAAGAAGCTACAGAANAGGTAGCAAAGGGGAGAAAAGTAAATGAAATTTCAACAGCTTCCTGGATCACAGAGCTAATAGTAGTGCTTTGACTAGTAATAACACCCAAAGCCATTGCCTAGCAAAATATGGTGAAGAAGCTACAGAAGAGTTGTTGGAGGCATGGCAAAGGGCAGATATGAGAATAAGGGCTGAAAATGAAGATAACCTTCTAAATATGGTACAACTGAATCAACACCACACATCCATGCACACAGAGAGCAGGCAAAGACACATCTTCCAGCAGACAAAAAGAACAAACCAAGAGACCCCAAAGTCGCCTTCAAATTAATTGTACAAATCATAGAGAAGATGTGAGGACTTTCATGTTAACAACTCAGTGCAAAACCACTGTCACTCTGGCATTCAGGGCCACCGTCCAGAAAACCAGTTAGTTGCCTCACCATCAAAAAGTGAAGCCTAATATCTGGCATCCCTGGTCCTTCCCTATTCAACCTTGCTAATTATTCAGAATTTCCACACAAGAGAGAAAACTAGAAGAAATCCTACTTACTAAAAGCAAAGGAAAACCACATTGATGACCAGCTCTTTGTATATAGGAACATACAATGAAGAATCAACAGGCAAATCAGGAAAATCAACATTGTGAAAGAGAAAGACAAAAAAACACACAAACAAACAGATACAGTAACTAACACCTAAGGCAGCAGTTAAAATTCAGGAAACAAAAAAAAGAACATTTTTTTTTTAAGCACTCCACTTTAGGTACCCCAGTTTCAGAATATATTGGATCTGTGAGATACAAAGTACTCCGAAAAAAAGAGCAACCAAAGAATGAAATAGAGTTCTGAAATACCAGAAGCATACTACTTAAATAAGAAAATTCACTGAAAGTATTGGGGATAAAAATCAAATCTAGAATATAAGATATAAAGACATAAATGGAAAATATGAGAAAAATTAAAGAGTTGTGGAGAGCCAATCCAACTAACATTCAATCAGTAGAAGAGAAAGAGATTTTTTTTAAGTGAGAAAAAATATCAAGAATAAAAACTAGGAGACTTCCCTGGTAGTCCAGTGCTTAAGAATCTGCCTTCCGAGGCAGGGGATGTGGGTTTGATCCCTGCTCTGGCACCTAAGATCCCACATGTCATACAGCAGCTAAGCCTGTGCACTGCAACTAGGACCTGACATGGTCAAAAATAAATGAGAAAATAGGATCTTTTTTTAAAAAAAAAAAAGAGGGGAAAAAATAAAAACTAGGAATACTAATAATAAACCTGCAAAACTTCTAAACATAAAAGACATTTTACTATCAAAGGAATAAAGAGGAGATCTCTTCCACAGCATTGGATCTAAAACACAATTTTTCAGTCTAGAGCTCTGTACACATTCAAATTATTAATGAACTATAAGAGCAAAAGTAATTTTCAAATCAGCAAGGATACTTTCCCCCCTGGGTGATCTTTTAGAAAGTTATCTCCCATATATTCCAGCAAAATAAAGGCAAAAACCAAGAGGAAACCATGGAATTCTGGAAAAAGTGTATCAATCCTAGACAAAGGCAAAGAAAAAATCACGAAAGAGGGCTGTGCATCAAGTCTAGAGAGAAAACACTGTAGACGGGATCAAGAAGAAGGGTTCAAAGAGCAAGGTCTGAGTGGAGAAAATGCTGGGGCGGGGGAGGAGTGCTAGACGGGGCATTCAATAGAACAGATGACGCACGTGTACCAAGTCACTTCAGTGGTGTCCGACTCTTTGCGACCCAATGGACTGTAGCCCGCCAGGCTCCTCTGTCCATGGCATTCTCCAGGCAAGAATACTGGAGTGGGTTGCCATGCCCTCCTCCAGGGGATCTTCCCAACCCAGGGACTGAACCCATATCTCTTACATCTCCTACACTGGTAAGATAAGAGATTTGAAAATAAATGAAGGTGTAGTAAATGAAATGGTGCCATGATAAAATGTAGACAGGGGTAGTTCCTTAAAGGAAATTCAGAAAAATTATTATCAGGAAAAGGGTCATTTCAGAATGTATCCATTACACTGGTATTGAGAGGGAGAAAAGAGCTAGCAAAGAAGAGTGGTCAAAGAGATAAGTGATAAGCAAAGACATATAAAATTATTATATTTTTTAAAGTTTTCAACAAGGTTAATTCCTGCTCCAAAGTCAAGGAGAGTAGACACTGAGTAAACGTCTGTGGAGATTTAGGTGACTGATGAATTGAAAGCATTTTTAGTAAAAAGATGGAATCATATAGCAAATATAAGTGAGTAAATGAGAAGTGAGAAAATGAAAACTTTGATGATAATCATTTTTGTCCTAAAAAGTCAACACAATACAAGAAGAAATGTTAGGGTCTGAGAAAGGCTTTTGTCTGTGTGTGTTTTTAAGATAGAAAAGTAGAGGCAAGGATTGATGGAGGGAAAGAACCTCCAAGAAAGAGATAAGCAAAGAAGGAAATAATTAGGTGAAGGCAGACAAAGATGCCCTGAAGACCATGGGGGAGGTTATACTTAATTTTGGTAGAAGGACATTTTTCTGTGAGATACAACAAAACTAGAAGATCCTGGAATATATAGGAATACATTTAAGGTATTGAGATATGTGGACTTCCCAGGTGGCCCTAGTGGTAAAGAACCTGCCTGCCAATTCAGGAGACAAACGAGCCATGACTTCAGTCCCTGGGTTGGGAAGATGCCCTGGAGGCGGGCATGGCAACTCACTCCAGAATTGTTGCCTGAAGAATGCCATGGACAGAGGAGCCTGGAAGACTACAGTCCATAGGGTCACAAAGAGCTGGACATGACTGAAGCAACTTAGAACACAAGCACACTGAGAAATGTATAGCTATAGAAATTTCAAACTTAAATATACAAAGTGAAAGTTATTCATTTTTAGGCAGCCTTAAAATTATGAATTATTTGGTGAATGAATAAATTTAATTGCATTATAATAACATACATTAAATTTTCATAAAATATTACTAAATGCCAGGTTAAGATCACTTCAAGGATGTAATCAAGGTTAGATATTAAAAAGCAACACTATTCAAAGTCACTATAAAAATATGTAATGAGAACTACTATTCACACAGTTCTTATTGGCTACTTTAACTTGATATCCAATTGGTTGCCCAAATGCCAAGAGACACTCCATGATAAGTCTGAGTATATGTTTTAGGGAAAAATGACTAGGGGTATTTAGCTCTAAAACTAATCATTTTTAATTAGTGTTTTGATAGCAGAAGCTAGGTCTGTTTTTTCCATGCAAGCCAATGATCCAGCCAAAATTTGGGGCAGAAGCATATTTATTCCTTAAAGCACTGTGTGGGAAGGGAAGATTTATTCTGTGCCAACTGTTACCATTCTATGATTACTCCCATTGATAAGGTAAGAAATTGGTTAAGCTATATATAATGAGCTTCTCTGTGCCTCAGATGGTAAAAAATCCACCTCCAATGCAGGAGACTTGGGTTTGATCCCTGGATTGGGAAGATCCCCTGGGGGAGGACATGACAACTCACTCCAGTATTCTTGCCTGGAGAATCCCCATGAACACAGGAGCCTGGTGGGCTATAGTGCATGGGGTCGCAAAGAGCTGGACACAATTAAGCAACTAAACACAGCACAGCAAGATGAGACCCAAGTGGTTCAGTGGTAGAGAATTCAACTGTCAAGGCAGGAGACATGGGTTTGGTCCCTGGGCCAGGAAGGTCCTCTGGAGAAGGAAATGGCAACCAACTCCAGTATTCTTGCCTGCGAAATGCCATGGACAGAGGAGCCTGGGGGGCAACAGTTCATAGGGTCACAAAGAGTCGGACGTGACTTAGCGACTAAACAACAATAACCAATAGACACCTCATGTACAGAATGCATGAGTGATCCTAAACTGTTAAGCTTTCTTTCTCAGTTTCATCCAGGAATGCAGGCACCTTCTCATCACTCTGCCCTTTCTAGGGTATTGTCCTCATTTAATAGTGCAAGATGACTCCTACTCATATTCCAAGTAGCAGTCCAAAGGAAGAGAAGGAACCCAACAACATCCCTTTGGGAACTGAAAGTATATTTGTCATTCACAGTCACGTGACCTTCTTAGTTGCAAGGGAAGCTGTAAAATGTAGTTTTTATTTCATGTGACTCAGTCCTAAATTAAATAATCAGGAGATAAGAAATACTAGGAGACAAATGTTTCACCCAGAATGCTTTGCCTTCTCAATTAAAGCAAATATACTGGTATCAAACGGATAAGAATAACCTCTCTTCGCTTATCAGAACTGAGCCACAAACAACAGAGTAGAATGTCAGGAATAGCTTTTATCTCTTTTGAGCACATAAACAGCGAGGTAGTGAAAAAAAAAATGGGAATATGACATCCTGACTAGTAATTACTTTAAGGATCAGTTTTTCCTGAAGTTCAAACTATTCTTCAGTTCAGTTCAGTCACTCAGTCGTGTCCGACTCTTTGTGACCCCATGAATCACAACACCCTGGCGTCCCTGAACATCACCAACTTGCAGAGTTCACCCAAATTCATGTGCATCAAGTTGATGATGCCATCCAGCCATCTCATCCTCTGTCGTCCCTTTCTCCTCCTGCCCCCAATCCCTCCCAGCATCAGGGTCTTTTTCCAATGAGTCAACTCTTCACATGAGGTGGCCCAAGTACTGGAGTTTCAGCATCAGCATCAGTCCTTCCAATGAACACCCAGGACTGATCTCTTTTAGAATGGACTGGTTGGATCTCCTTGCAGTCCAAGGGACTCTCAAGAGTCTTCTCCAACACCACAGTTAAAAAGTATCAATTCTTCAGTGCTCAGCTTTCTTCACAGTCCAACTCTCACATCCATACATGACTACTGGAAAAACCTTGACTAGGCTTGATCCATAGCCTTGACTAGATGGACATTTGTTGGCAAAGTAATATCTCTGCTTTTTAATATGCTATCTATGTTGGTCATAAGTTTTCTTCCAAGGAGTAAGCATCTTATAATTTCATGGCTGCAGTCACCATCTGCAGTGATTTTGGAGCCCCCCAAAATAAAGTGTGACATTGTTTCCATTTTTCGCCCATCTATTTTCCATGAAGTGATGGGACCAGATGCCATAATCTTCGTTTTCTGAATGTTGAGCTTCAAGCCAACTTTTTCACTCTTGTCATTCACTTTAAAGAGGCTTTTTAGTTCCTCTTCACTTTCTGCCATGTGGTGTCATCTGCATCTCTGAGGTTATTGATAACTTCTCCTGACAATCTTGATTCCAGCTTGTGCTTCCTCCAGCCGAGTTTCTCATGATGTACTCTGCATAGAAATTAAATAAGCAGGATGACAATATACAGCCTTGATGTACTCCTTTTCCTATTTGGAACCAGTCTGTTGTTCCATGTCCAGTTCTAACTGCTGCTTCCTGACCTGCATACAGATTTCTCAAGAGG
>SJYW01001102.1:734378-752141 GCA_006410735.1 Raphicerus campestris | reverse complement strand
CCTTTCAGGATTTGAAATAGCTCAACTGGAATTCCATTATCTCCACTAGCTTTGTTCATAGTGATGCTTTCTAAGGCCCACTTGACTTCACATTCCAAGATGTCTGGCTCTAGATTAGTGATCACACCATCATGATTATCTTGGTTGTGAAGATGATTTTTGTACAGTTCTTCTGTGTATTCTTGCCACCTCCTAATATCTTCTGCTTCTGTTAGATACATACCATTTCTGTCCTTTATTGAGCCCACCTTTGCATGAAATGTTCCCTTGGTATCTCTAATTTTCTTCATGAGATCTCTAGTCTTTCCCATTCTGTTTTTTCCTGTATTTCTTTGCATTGATCACTGAGGAAGGCTTTCTTATCTCTCCTTGCTATTCTTTGGAACTCTGCATTCAAAAGGGAATATCTTTCCTCTTCTCCTTTGTTTTCACTTCTCTTCTTTTTGCAGCTATTTGTAAGGCCTCCTCAGACAGCCATTTTGCTTTTTTGCATTTCTTTTCCACAGGGATGGTCTTGATCTCTGTCTCCTGTACAATGTCACAAACCTCTGTCCATAGCTCATCAGGTACTCTGTCTATCAGATCTAGTCCCTTAAGTCTATTTCTCACTTCCTCTGTATAATCACAGCCTTGTCTAACTCAGTGAAACTAAGCTATGCCCTGTGGGGCCACCCAAGATGGTTGGGTCATGGTGGAGAGGTCTGACAGAATGTGGTCCACTGGAGAAGAGAATCGCAAACCACTTCAGCAATCTTGCATTGAGAACCCCATGAATAGTATGAAAAGGCAAAATGATATGATACTGAAAGAGGAACTCCCCAGGTCATTAAGTGCCCAATATGCTATAGGAGATCAGTGGAGAAATAACTCCAGAAAGAATGAAGGGAAGGAGCCAAAGCAAAAACAATACCCAGTTGTGGATGTGACTGGTGATAGAAGGAAGGTCCAATGCTGTAAAGAGCAATATTGCATAGGAACCTGGAATGTTAGGTCCATGAATCAAGTCAAATTGGAAGTGGTCAAACAGGAGATGGCAAGAGTGAATGTGGACATTCTAGGAATCAGCGAACTAAAATGGACTGGAATGGGTGAATTTAATTCAGATGAACATTATGTCTACTACTGCAGGCGAGAATCCCTTAGAAGAAATGGAGTAACCATCATGGTCAACAAGAGTCTGAAATGCAGTACTTGGATGCAATCTCAAAAACGACAGAATGATCTCTGTTCGTCTCTGAGGCAAACCATTCAGTATCATGGTAATCCAAGTCTATGCCCCAACCAGTAACACTGAAGAAGCTGAAGTTGAATGGTTCNAAAGACATGAAGAGAAGAAAAGCCCCGTCCAATTTCGGCTCCTCTTTTTATATGTTTTTCCTCCTCTCCCTGAACCTGTATTATGTAAACTGGGCTAGCCAGGAGGGCTGTTTGTTTTACCTGAGGTTCTCACTCTGGTCCCCAGACGTTCCTTTGTTCTATTTTTGCAGGCTTTTCCCTTCTTTGTCTTGTAGCCGCCACCATTTTAGACTCTTTTTCCTATTCTAATTACCTAACATATGTATATATATGTGTGTATGTATGTATATAACTGGAAGAGCTTAGATATTCAATAGTTCTGCTTTGTACTGGGCCTGTTAGTCTTTCTGTTACACTATTTATTCCTCTGCATTCTTTCTTTCTTTTACCCATTTCATCTTATTCTCTTCTTGTTTTAATGCTAGCCTATTTTCTCCTAATGGTTTACTCTTCTTTGATACAGGTCAGCGACTTGTCATACTGAGTATGTCAACTGCTTTTCTAAAGTCATTCAGTTTTCTTGATAAAGGTGCCGAGAAAATTCAGTAGGAAGGAGTCTTTTTAACTGATAGTGCTAGGACAATTGAATATCCACATGGAAAAAGATGACACTGAACTAAATCACACTATATATAAAATTTAACTCAAAATAGACCACAAACCTAATCTAAATGTAAAAGCTAATACTGCAAAAGTTTTCAAAGAAAGCATAGGGGAAATTTTCTTGGATGTGACAAAAAACTACAAATGAAAAGATTTTTTTTGATAACTTCTGCATTTCAGAAGATACCATCAAGAAAGTGAAAAGATTCATAGAATGTGAGAAAATATTTGCAAATCACATATCTAATAAGAGACTTGTATCCAGAATAAGGAACACTTACAGCTCAATAATATAAAGATATATAATCTAATTAAAGTGGATAAAGGATCTGAATAGACATTTCTCAAGAAAAGATGCACAAATGGTCAATAAACACAAAAAAGTCATTAACTATTAGGGAAATATAANTAAGAGACTTGTATCCAGAATAAGGAACTCTTACAGCTCAATAATATGAAGATATATAATCTAATTAAAGTGGATAAAGGATCTGAATAGACATTTCTCAAGAAAAGATGCACAAATGGTCAATAAACACAAAAAAGTCATTAACTATTAGGGAAATATAAATATAAATCATTGACAATGAGATGTCATTTCTTGTCCACTAGAATGGCCACAACAAAAAAGTAGGATAGTAACAAATGTTGGAGAAGGCAATGGCACCCCACTCTAGTACTCTTGCCTGGAAAATCCCATGGATGGAGGAGCCTGGTAGGCTGCAGTCCATGGGGTCGCTAAGAGTCGGACAGGACTGAGCAACTTCACTTTGACTTTTCCCTTTCAGGCATTGGAAAAGGAAATGGCAACCCATTCCAGTGTTCTTGCCTGGAGAATCCTAGGGATGGGGGAGCCTGGTGGGCTGCCATCTATGGGGTCGCACAGTGTTGGACATGACTGAAGTGATTTATCAGCAGCAGCAGTAACAAATATTGGAAGACATGGATAAATTGGAACCTTCATACACTGCTTGGGAATGTAAAATGGTGTAGCTGCTTTGAAAACAGTTTGGCAAGTCCTCAAAAAGTTAAGCATTGAGTCAACACGTGATCCAACATTTCTGCTTTTAGATATTTACCTAAGAGAAATGAAAAGTAAAAATGTCCACATAAAGACTTGCACATGAATGTTTACAACAGCATTATTCAAAATAGCTCCCCCCCTCCCTTCACGAATGGAAGCAAATCAGATGTTCATCAACTGACAAATGTGTAAGCAAAATGCAATGGAATACTCTTCAGTAGTAACAGGCAATAAAAAGAAGAAGAAAAATGAGCTGATATATGATACATTCAGGGCTGGGGCAGGTGGGTGGGGATGGGAAATCACAGTATATGCCTGTCATTAAAAAAAAAATAGAAATCTTCTAAAATTAGATTGTGGTGATGGTTGTATATGTAAACATAAGATATTTATTCATTTAATTATTTCAATCAATGACTTTTATGATATATAGGTTGTATTTTAACAAAACTATTAAAATTATCTGTTCTTTTGTATACAATAAATAATTTTAGATGGTCCACTGTTTGTTCAATTTAATGTTTTTTCTATTTCCTGAAGTCCCTCTCGTAAATGCTATGATGTTTTTTTACCTTCATCTTTGAACAAGGAGAGTTCTAATCAAAAGACTAGACAATAAATGACATCCATTCAGTTTTTCAAGCCCCCAATTTTGAAGTCATCCTCAACTTCCTGAAAGCCCACAACAAATCCATCTGTATAAATGTTTAGTCCTGTTAGTTGACTCTACCTTAAAGATACATTTATAATAGACAAAGTTTTCTGAGAAGTTCCATATGAAAGATGCTTAAAGAGACATGACAACTCAATGTAGCACTGGATCCTACATTGGAAAGGAACATTGCTATAAAGGACATTACTAGGTCAATGTACTAGGACAAGATTGGAATATGAATGGTGAATTAGATAAAATTAGATGCTCTATCAATGTTTTAATTCATCGTTGATGTTGAATTTGTAAGCGATGATCCCTATTCATCGGAAATGCACAGTGAAGAATTTAACAGTAAAGGGCCATGGGGGCTTCCCTGGCAGTCCAGTGGCTAATACTTGTGCTTCCAGTGCATGGGTTCAATTTCGATCCCTGGTTGGGGAACTAGGATCCCACATGCTACAGAGCATGACCAAACAACAACAATAAAAGCAAGCAAACAAAACTATTTGTTGAATAATTGAATACAAAATCAGAGCATTCTTTCAAAAAAAAAAAAAAAGTAAAAGGCTATGATGTATGATGAATCTAAATTACCCTCAAATAGTTCAGAGAGAGAGGGTAATGAGGCTTGAGAAAGAGAGAGGAAGAAGGGGATAAAGCAAGTGAGCTTAATATTAGCGACTGGTGAACCTAGTAAAGGATATATTTGTGGGGTTCTTTATCTCCAGAATCTAAGCACACCTTACCACCCAATGCAAAACAACCTATCTCAAAGCCACCATCTTCATTCAGTTCAGTTCAGTTCAGTCGCTCAGTCGTGTCCGACTCTGCGACCCCGCGAATCGCAGCACGCCAGGCCTCCCTGTCCATCAACAACTCCCAGAGTTCACTCAGACTCACATCCATCCAGTCGGTGATGCCATCCAACCATCTGATCCTCTGTCATCCCCGTCTCCTCCTGCCCTCAATCCCTCCCAGCATCGCAGTGTTTCCAGTGAGTTAAATCTTCGCATGAGGTGGCCAAAGTACTTAGAGCTTCAGCTTTAGCATCATTCCTTCCAAAGAAATCCCAGGGTTGATCTCCTTCAGAATGGATTGGTTGGATCTCCTTGCAGTCCAAGGGACTCTCAAGAGTCTTCTCCAACACCACAGTTCAAAAGCATCAATTCTTCGGTGCTCAGCCTTCTTCACAGTCCAACTCTCACATCCATACATGACCACAGGAAAAGCCATAGCCTTGACTAGATGCACCTTAGTCGGCAAAGTAATATCTCTGCTTTTGAATATGCTATCTAGATTGGTCATAACTTTTCTTCCAAGGAGTAAGCGTCTTTTAATTTCATGGTTGCAGTCACCATCTGCAGTGATTTTGGAGCCCCCAAAAATAAAGTCTGACACTGTTTCCACTGTTTCCCCATCTATTTCCCACGAAGTGATGGGACTGAATGCCATGATCTTTGTTTTCTGAATGTTGAGCTTTAAGCCAACTTTTTCACTCTCCTCTTTCACTTTCATCAAGAGGCTTTTTAGTTTCTCTTCACTTTCTGCCATAAGGGTGATGTCATCTGCATATCTGAGGTTATTGATGTTTCTCCTGGCAATCTTGATTCCAGCTTGTGTTTCTTCCAGTCCAGCGTTTCTCATGATGTACTCTGCATATAAGTTAAATAAGCAGGGTGACAATATACAGCCTTGACGTACTCCTTTTCCTATTTGGAACCAGTCTGTTGTTCCATTTTCATTACTCTAATTCTAATCTTGCTGGTTCTACAGTCTGCTCACCACAGGACAGCCTGAGTGAGCCTTTAAAAACATAAATAAGGTCATGTCATTATTGAGTTCAATGAAATGGCTTCTTACTACATGATATCTGAAGACCTAGATAGCACAATGTCCTGCCCTCTGGTTATCTTTTGTGCTGTTACCTTCTTCATTCATCCTCTTCTTCCCTCTCTTTGTTTCACTAATCCTGCCTCCTTGCTCTTATTGAATACGCTTAAGCAAGTTCCTGCCTCTGAATCACCACTCCAAATTTATATTCATTAATACTCAGATTTTGTATAGTAAGTTGATATAAAATCTTCAATGTTATTTGAAAGAAGCTTTCAACATTTTTTATTTTGCTGTAAGATTTTAAAAATAAAGCAGATGAAAAAAAAAAAAGTGAAAACTAGGTCATAGCTAGCAGCTGAAACAATATAGTGGCAATGAATCTGAAGATATAAACAATAAAAATAACTATTTTCATATTAGAATCTTATTTCAGTTTAAACTGCCACAAATTTCAATACTATTACAAAAATTCATTTTACTTCATCTTTTTAGAACTGATGTTTAAGAAGTTCTTAAGGGAAAAGACCATATTTTTAATATTTCCTCATAATGAAAAAAGTCTATCCATGTATTCAATGTTAAGTTATTGTATTTTATTGAAGTTACTTGTTGGAAGAATAAATGATTTCTCAAAGGAAACAAATTATGTATTATGAATAGTAAAATAATCATATCTCAATGCTTCTACTGAATGTGTATTAATTTAATAAAATTGCACATGTAAGCAGGCCTTTATCAGCCTGCTACTATAATCTCAGGGGAAGGAAAACTACATTTAAGGAATAAAAGGTAAAGTGAATGAATAATCAGAATTTAATTTTGTGCAAGATTTAAGTATATTCAAATTAGAAACCAAAAATGGCATGTCAGAAAGCAGAGGAAGGGCAATAAGTCTTTTGGCATTCTGAATGAGAACACTGAGGATTAGAGAGAAATTTCAAATTACAAATGAAAATTGCGGACGATGGAGAGGGAGAGGGTTAGGGGATAGAGGTGGGTGGGAGAGGACAGCTAGACATTTTCCTGGAGCATACTCTGTTCTAACCTGTACTGAGTGACACCTTCCTTTATCATGCTTATAGTGGAAGACTTTTGCTTTTGTTTTAGATACATGATGTTACAGCTCCATTTCCCAAAGATTCTAGATTCTTTAAAGTGCTTTATTTCAGACCAATCACAATGGAACAACTGAACATTTTTTAGGGCAATGGCTCTGTGAAACTGTCATGTGAACTCATGCATTCATCTCAATTAAAGTTAAATTTAAAAAAAAAGAATATAGGTGAGGGTTATATATTTCTTTTTCATTTTAAGAAATATGATCAACTGCCCAAGTAATATAACACCACCAAAAAAGTAAAATATAATTGATCACTAGTCTTTCTTTCTGCTTCTTTATGAAATTATATTTTTGCTTTTCTACATTATTAACATTTTTGCCCAGTTTATAGTTATAATACAAAAAAATAAAAGTTTTTACCTTTTTGTAGTTAAGTATACAGTACTTCATTTTTTAAGTGTGAGCATTAGTGCACTTGGCTTTTTAGCATTCTAAAATATCATTTTAGTCAGTGCACAATATTTCATCAAGTGAATAATAATTAACTTAATCCTTTCATCACTGGTGAATATTTAGGAGGCATGTATACTCAACTATTATTGTAAGGTAGAGATTTTTTAAAAAAAACATTAATCTGTGCAGTTTGAATTCATTACAGTTTTCATTCTGGTGAATAAAGAGTTGGGTAAAGGCTTAGGAATTCTACAGAGCGTTGTTGGCCCAGAGAGGAGAAAGGAATCCATTGGGCATTATATTTTTCATAATAGAGATGCAAAATATTCAATTATTGAAAAANATCTGTGCAGTTTGAATTCATTACAGTTTTCATTCTGGTGAATAAAGAGTTGGGTAAACGGTTAGGAATTCTACAGAGCGTTGTTGGCCCAGAGAGGAGAAAGGAATCAATTGGGCATTATATTTTTCATAATAGAGATGCAAAATATTCAATTATTGAAAAAATTCAGAACAAGAAAAATGAACATTATTTAATAATTAATAAAAATATTCCAAGGAGTACTTTGGTTCCATAAAGGCTTTGAAGAATGAGGAGCAAGGAATAAAGGGAGGCAGGCAAGAGTGAAAAACAGAAACATACGTAAGGAATTAGGTGCTCTCGAAGAGAGAGATTCATACAGATGACTATGATCTCTGCTCGTTTTTCCTATCTTTTCTTACCTAGAAGGTTATACCTACCACTCATAGCTCTCAACCTATATAACTGTTTGAAACATTTCTGCCTTTGAGAAGCAACAATGGGAGGGCCCCAAGTCATGTCACCCGCTGTCGCTTTAACTTTGTAGCCTACTTTTTGCCCCTGGTGTTTTGCTCGTTCCCATGCCCGAGTCTTAGCCTTGTGTTTCTAAGACGGGTATACTAACTTCTATGAAGCTGAGCTTTCTTCCCTGTTTTCTTTTTTTTCTCACTTCAGTTCCACCCCGAGAGTAGATTTCTATTGTTATCTTCAGGATCATTTGGATGACGGGTAGATCATTGGATCTCTTGTTAATACATTCTGTACATGTACTGGAGCTCCCATTCATTGTTCAATTCTCCAATATTGTAACTGATGACAACCTTCCCCAACCATGCTGGGCTGCTCAGTTCTAGCCATTCACCTGCCTTGCCTGTGGAATAAATATCCATTTATTCTGTCTTCAGATGCAAGTCATCTCAGTCTGTCTGTCTCACTGCTGGTCAAAACTGAGGGATGGATAAACAAAGTTCAGTAAAGAGTGAGGCTTAAAACTATCTTGTCTGTTTTAAACATTTAAAGCATTAAAAAAAATAAATATTAGGTTTTAAATGTTTAAAATGTGTTTTAACACATTGGCCTTTTGCAAACTTTTGCAACCCTTTTTCATAGTGGTTTGCATACTTTATATTATTTGGTGGGAAATCAGCTGCAAAAGCTCCAGGACTAGACAGGATAGTTCAATAACTCATGTTAAATGATTCGCAAAAGGTTTTCGTACAAGTGCTGAGTGAAGGGAAGATGAGGGTAAGTCATATACGAGAAAAGGACACAGGCTTTAAAATCTGAAGGAGTCCTTCCTTGTTCACCACGACAGTGGGCTTGATACTTACCAACTCTGAGCCTCAGTTTGCTCATTGCCAAATTGGTGATGATAGCCACCTAAACAGCCGATGGAGAATTAAGTTATTAATAAATAATGTAATAGGTTTTTGATAGTTAATATGTATAACTAAGTATTTTTTGTTTTGTTTTGTTTTTCCTATGTACAAGCCCTGTGAAAAGGTCCTAAGCATACCAGAGGCACATTCTGAATTTGCAGGCTGTGCCACAGGAAGCCATTCATTTATGCATTAAGTGTTTTTTAGTTTTTCAGAAATATACTCCCCATAGTCAAGTGGCTTACCACCTAGTGAACCTGAGTTGGAGAAAATCCTTATAAATTGGACAACAAGTCTAGGATGAACCAACCCTCCAAATGATGTTACTTGTAAATGCTTAGAGTATTGTTTTGGATCTGATAACAAATTAGATTCAAAAAGTTGATATTACCTATGTGGTTTATTTGTTCTGGGGATTAAATTATGCAGAAATGTAAAAAGGAAGGAAAGAAGAAAGATCCAAGCTGTCAGGTATTGATACCTCTGATTGTAGAGGGGTAAAGGACTGCCCAAAGGAGCAATTTTCTGCACCTAATTTGAAAACCTAAAGGCCAAAGAGATACCTCTTTCTCTGTCTTTATTCACTCAGAAAATATTTCTGAATCCCTATTATCTGCTCTGCTTTGTGTCAGGTTCCAGGAGTTCAGAAGTGTAGTTTCGGCCTTCTTGTGTCTGCCTGGAAGGGACATACAGAAATGATCACAATATGAAGTACTGATCAAGGTATGTACAAATTCTATGAAAGCGTAGAAGGAAATCAGTCAGTATTATTTACTGGAGTCATGAAAGCTATTTGGGGTCTTAAAAAATAATCTAGATGTCACCAGAAATCTAAGGATTTTCCAGGAAGCTGAGACCTGAGCACAAACATGGTATGTGGAGAAATTATGTATGTAACATATACAGAAACAGTGTGAGATATGAGAGGGGGAGGAGGGAAGGTTTGGAGTCAGAGATACAATTTGAAGTTGTCTAAGTGAGAGTTTGGGGTTCCCTGGTAGATCTGCTGGTAAAGAATCAACATGCAATGCAATAGATATTGGTTTGATTCCTGGGTGGGGAAGATCCCCCAGAGAACGGATAGGCTACCTACTCCAGTATTCTTGGGCTTCCCTGGTGGCTCAGTCGGTTAAGAATCTGCCTGCGATGTGAGAGACCTGGGTTCCATCCCTGGGTTGGAAAGATCCTCTGGAGGAGGGCATGGCAACCCACTCCAGTATTCTTGCCTGGAGAACTCCCGTGGAGAGAGGAAGCCTGATGGGTTGCAGTCCATGGGGTTGCAAAGAGTCAGACACGACTGAGAGACTAAGCACAGCACAAGTGAGTGGTTAGCAAATTATGGCCCTTAGGCTGGCTCACCACTTGTTTCATTAATTGGAGTTTTACTGTAACACAGCCACACTGTAAATGATACTTTAGGTATCATTCATAGCTGTTTTCAAGCTGTAACAATAGAACTGAGTAGCTGTGAAAGAGGAGAAGGCAATGGCACCCCACTCCAGTACTCTTGCCTGGAAAATCCCATGGACAGAGGAGCCTGGTAGGCTGCAGTCCATGGGGTTGTAAAGAGTTGTACCCGGCTGAGCGACTTCACTTTCACTTTTCACTTTCATGCATTGGAGAAAGAAATGGCAATATACTCCAGTGTTCTTGCCTGGAGAATCCCAGGGACAGGGGAGCCTGGTGGGCTACCGTCTATGGGGTCACACNTATAAGTGAGACTTTATTTAATCACGCATTTTTTCCTGCTTCTGTCAGGTATAGTGCTGTTTTCCTTTTTATAACTTATTAATGTGCCAGAGTATTTTACCAGATTTGCAAGTATTAAACAGCCCTTGACTTCATGGATGAGTTATGTTGTATATTGATTTGAGTGGATTCAGTTTCACAGATAATTGCATTTATATTTGCAATTGATACATAGTTTTTCTCTGTGTGTGAAGCTTCTCACATTTCTCCTGTTGTCTTGGGTCAGTTCTGATGATTTATTTTTGCTTTTGAAAGTTTCCCATTCCTTTTAAGATTTCTAAATCCACACGCCTGGACTTTTAAACATGTAAGTCTCTATTTTAAAAAAGTCCCCTACCTTTCTTTCTTTATCCTTTTTCTCATATTATACATGTAAGCTATCTTTCTCTTTTTAGTGGATATTTTTATTTCTTTCTAAAACTCAGCCTATAAATTTTTTGGTTAGTTGTATTATTTTCTGTTTTATAAATATTTATTTTCTTGTTATCTTACTATTTTTTTCATTTTTAAGATATGCTTTCCCCCTCTGATTTCTTAAGTCATATAGTTCATATACTTTTATACTTTGCAGTTAAATTACAGACTTGGCCACATCACCCATGTATTCATATACTGTGATATTTTCCATTATGTTGTATTTAAAAATAGTTTATAATTGGATTTTTATTTCTTTTTGACACCACATAATTATTTTGAAAAGCTATTTTTTATATGATCAAGTCTTCTCTCCTTTTTATTTTTAGAAGGAATGCCCTTTATTTTTTATTTTCTTCCTTTGTGGCAAAGGTATATATTATATGTTTTTGCTTTTTAATATTTACTGAAATTGCATTTGTGATCTTGAAGTGAAGTCGCTCAGTCGTGTCCAACTCTTTGTGACCCTATGGGCTGTAGCCTACCAGGCTCCTCTGTCTGTGGAATTTTCCAGGCAAGAATACTGGAGTGGGTTGCCATTTCTTTCTCCAGGGGATTTTCTCAGTAGGGCAAAAAATAAATCAATGTATTTACTTAATCATTCAAATTGTTTAGACCCTTGAGAGCCAATAATATCAACAGTGGTTGGTATATATTTCAGAAGATATACAGGTTTCAGAAAGTAAATAATAAAATATTTATTTTTATTTTAATAAAACAAATTAAGTTGTATTAGTATTTTCTGTATGCTTGATATGGTCACTCTGATTCCAGTAGATTGATTATAAGGATAGCCCAACTCTTTTCCCTTCCCTGCATCCATACTTTTGGTACTCTCTCACTCTGACCCAGAGCTCAGCTGTGTGACTTACTTTGCCCAGTGGGATGGGAGCAAACATGATGCAAAGAGAGGCTTGAAAAGTGCTTACTGGATTGGGCTTGCTCATTTTTGCCTCTGTCATTGCCGTGAGGATTTACTTGGGCTCGCCTGCCGGAGAAGGCAATGGCACCCCACTCCAGTACTCTTGCCTGGAAAATCCCATGGACAAAGGAGCCTGGTGGGCTGCAGTCCATGGGGTCGCTAAGAGTCACACACGACTGAGCGACTTCACTTTCACATTTCACTTTCATACATTGGAGAAGGAAATGGCAACCCACTCCAGTGTTCTTGCCTGGAGAATCCCAGGGACGGGGGAGCCTGGTGGGCTGCCATCTATGGGGTTGCACAGAGTCGGACATGACTGAAGCGACTTAGCAGCAGCAGCAGCAGCTGAAAGATGAGAGGTAGTAGAGAGCCTCACTGCTCCAACAACACTATCAGAGGCCTTGCTAGACCAGTTGACAGTCAGCCAACTTTCAGACATGGGAGCCAGCCTAGCCAAGATCAGCAGAGCCTCCTAGCTGGGCTGCAGCTGACCTCAGAGGTATGAGTGAGCCCAGCTGCAAATCAATGGGTCCTTTCAGATTTCTGAGTCAAATAGGTGTTTATTATTCTCTGTCTTTAAGGTTTTGTGGTTGTTTATTATGCAGCTTCATTATGGCCAGAGATATGGCCAGAGATGACTGATGCCGGAAATTTACATGCTGTGTGTCATATGTAAGTTTTTCTAAAAGACTGGTGCACATTTCCAAACAGGAGGATCAATAATATTTCAATTATACTTTTATTAGTCTTTAACATATTGTGATGCATTGTAGATTTAAAGATAATTTTAAATCTGTTCCCAGCTTGGTAGATTTAAAGATAATTTTCTAGTTTTAGCAAAACTAAATCTCCCTAAGTGGAAAAAGTGGGTTATAAAGATTTGTGAAAGATGACCCTATAGAATATTCTAATAATGAAAACACAGATAAACAGTGAGACGCCCCCCTCGCCCTGCCCCCTGCAAATGGTAGAGTAGCACTTCTTCTGCTCCTAGTATTAATATAAGCCTTCCCCACCCTAAGAGTTAAAAGCAGTGATGATGTAATCAAGTCTCACCTAAGTGGGCTTAAGTATGTACCGCACAGGTAACGTAAAGCCCTCACAATAGCAAGGCATTCAAAACTAAGTGTTCAAAACATGAAAACAAGCACCTGCATTTTTTCTCAGCCATATTTAAGTCATACGATATTCAACCCAAATGTATTAAAAATATAAAACTTGTTTTGAGATTTCTTTTTGTATAGTGAATGACAAAAAGCCACACATCATAGGAAATGCACCTGTTCTTCCTTTCATGACAAAAATCACTGAAATGATACCCAGAAAATCACCTCATGACAACCTTAAAGTATAATCCTTATTTAGCAAAGAGTATTTGAAGATAGGGAAAATGCATTGTTATATATTTGAAAAGACACATTTTAGAACAAATTCTTCAGTATGGGAGGGTTTCTGTATTTAACTGGATAAAAGTACAGATGTCCCTAAGAAACTTCAACTAAGAGTGTGCACTAGATGATCTTTCAGTGTTTAAATGCACAAAAGCATATTTTGTGTGTGTGTGTGTCTGTTGAGCCCCTGAACACATTCTCTAAATGTACTAGAGAAAATAGTTTTCCAACAGTACATTACTTCTTCAATTACAGTGTTTTTTTTTTTTTTTTAAACCTGCTGTTTTATGGAAAGTAGGAGAGTGGAAAATGGAGTAAGTGTAGTTACAGACGGAGCAGCTGCTTCTGCTGGAATAAAACGTGTCCTAGGGTGAGTCATGGATTGTATTACACGTGAACTTTATCCACTGTCTCCATCATAGGCTAGGGAATGTATCTAGTTGAAGCCAGAACTATTAGCGATTTTTTTTAAGAGGGACAATCTGTGATATTNAACCTGCTGTTTTATGGAAAGTAGGAGAGTGGAAAACGGAGTAAGTGTAGTTACAGACGGAGCAGCTGCTTCTGCCGGAATAAAACGTGTCCTAGGGTGAGTCATGGATTGTATTACACGTGAACTTTATCCACTGTATCCATCATAGGCTAGGGAATGTATCTAGTTGAAGCCAGAACTATTAGCGATTTTTTTTAAGAGGGACAATCTGTGATATTCAGTAGAGAAGGGCTGTGATCATGGGTATTACTTGTACCTCACTGAGGAGAGTTGATTATCTCGTGGTAAAAGGTTTCCAAGGTTCATCAAATTTCAAGATAAAGTAAAACACGTTTTTCTCATGCAGAAAGATAAACGTCCCAAATTTGATAACTTTTTCCCCTTTGGTGACCAAGTGAACTTTTTTGAAGAGACTACCCATTTCATGCTTCCCTTCAAGATAGAGATGATGTTTTAACAAGTGAGAAACTACTTTTTTGACAGAAACTTGTGTTAAGGCAAGAGTATTTTGAAAACAGGTCTCTTGAATGTTTCATGCTTACATGATTTTGCTGTTGAGAACAATATATGTCACTTATAATATCTCTCACATATGCATACCCAGAAACACTGGAATTAAAGAAAAGTCTCGCTTGCTTTAAAAACTGTTCAAATAATTTTATTGTTGTTGAGCTTATTTGGTAAAAAAAAAAAAGTCAGACTGCTTTCCAGTTATCTGGCATGAATAACTGATTGACAGCTGGAATGATAAAAATTTACTAACAGAATTTTAGCAAAAAACCCCTTTGCATAGTAAATTCAGAGAGTGCAGCCAACAGTGCGATCCTTTTATGTAGTTCTGTGGGCTTTTGTAAGTACTTTTTTGACTGTAGCAGCCATTAAAACTAATTATTGACATACGATACACTGAATAAATTACCTGGCTGTTGGATCAGTGTCACAGAGATTTTAAGAGGCAGGTAAGTATATTCAAGCCTTCTCAAGCCTGTGTTCTTCAAATGTGACGTCATGCATGGTCCAGACTTTGTCTTCTCAGTCTGTTTTCTTGCCCCTCACCACTGCTGCTGCTGCTGCTAAGTCGCTTCAGTCGTGTCTGACTCTGTGCAACCCCACAGACTGCAGCCCACCAGGCTCCGCCGTCCCTGGGATTCTCCAGGCAAGAGCACTGGAGTGGGTTGCCATTGCCTTCTCCAATGCATGAAAGTGAAAAGTGAAAGTGAAGTCGCTCAGTTGTGTCCGACTCTTAGTGACCCCATGGACTGCAGCCCACCAGGCTCCTCCATCCATGGGATTTTCCAGGCAAGATACTGGAGTGGGGTGCCATCGCTTTCTCCGGCCCCTCACCACATATTATATTTAATGCTATGTTTTTGGCATATAAACTTTTTTCTTTTAAAGTCAGAATGGTGATAAACAGTAAAAGTAGATATTTCTTCTTTTCTTCAACTTTAGCGTAGGAGAACACATGCTGACTTTCCCTTAAGTATCATGTTTTTTAAAAATTTAAGATAATAATTATTTATTTTATTTTTATATCCTCTTTGAATAAAAGTTGGCATTTGTCTTATTCTTTTAACCATTTTTACAACAAATATTTAGACTATATGTGTGGGATCTCATTGCCAATTACCAATATTTTATATTTTAGTCTCTTTACTTTGGAGTTTCTTAGTATGATTTTTATTGAGATTGGCTCCAATACAAACTTTCTGCCAAGGATATGGGAGTCATCTGGTGAGAGTGAAGTAACAGTCTGAGTCTACTTTGATGTTTTATTCCTTTCGTGTGCCATCAGTTTTCCCCATCTTCATTTTCACAGAATTCTTTGTTCTTGTCATTTTAAAAGTTGCTAGGATATATGTATATGTTATTCCTTTTTGTTAATTATGTTTGGCTTTTGGAGAACAACTTTAATCTGAATCCTCAGAAGATATTGTTTTTTTTTTTTTTTTTCAGAAAAGTTTTCTTTTATCATATCTCTGATGAGTGCTTATTTTCAATGTCATATGGTTTCTTTCCAGTGTATTGCATGTGTCTATATGTGTCTTCACTTCATAACATCTATATTTTCCATCTTTTTATTTCTTTGCTCTTCTTCTCTGCACTAAGGGAAAGATTTTGTGACTTTTCTTTTCTTTATTGGCTTTCTCTTCCACAATCTCTGAAGGGATACTAAATTCAAATATGATGTATTAATCCTTTTATATTCATCCCTAAACTAGGCCCCTTTTCCCTTTATCTTTTTGTTTATAGACTTCATGCTTACCTTAATTTAAATGTAAAACCAACGCATTTCATTAAAAAAAAAACAAACCACATTTTTCTAAAACGTTAAAAAAATTTCTCCCTGAACCTTGGTGGCTATGTCCTCTTTTTAATAAAACTTTATTGCTTGCCTTTTGTTTTGGAAATCTGAGGGTCCAGATGCTTCCACCGTCTCTTCCTCTGGCAGCCAGGACATGGTTCCAGTTCACTTGCAGTGTGCGCGTATGCTCAATCGCTGTCGTGTCTGACTCTCTGTGACCCTGTGGATCGCAGCCCACCAGGCTCCTCTGTCTATGGGATTCTCCAGGCAAGGATACTGGAGTGGGTTGCCATTTCCTCCTCCAATTCATTTACAGAGGCAGGAGCAATAGGAATGGTGTCTAGGAGTTACAACATTGATGTTAAGCAGGATCGGCAATGATATTCAGCTCAGAACTTTCATTTTAGGCTGTCCATTGAATGGTTGTTTGTCACTTTTTTCACTGCCCAGACTATCATTTTACTGGTGGCCCCTGAGTCAGTCCATCACCACGGAAGCTAAAACACCAGGTATGAAGTCCCAGGCCCTCCAGCAAGCCAGGAGCTGGGCATGTGAGTTGGCTGATGAGATGAAATTAGCTGGGATTCTGAAACTCTTGATACCAAGAAAACTTGGGCCAGTAGAGAATTCACTGTTCTCAGCAGTGTTGAGAGCCACGGCCAGTTCCCAGGCGGTGGAAGTGATGGTGCTGGAGCAGGATCTGGGTTATGGTCAGATGGAGCTTAGTATTTAGCCCCTGAGGCAGGTATGCCATCCCTGTGGGAGGAGTTCCTGTGTTTCTGGTGATGCCTCTTTTCCTTGATCCTGATCATTTTCTAATCCCGATTTTCTCGTTTTTCTGTCAATTCTAGGGCTCTCAAAGAGAGTTTTATTTTCACTGAAGTCAGCCAGATACGGTTTGTTTAGTGGTTAAAGAAAAGCCTGACCGATGCATTCCACTCTGGTTTCTGCTTCTTGTCAATCCTTATCCCATAGCCATCTGTTACATCTAAGTTCCTTGTTTAGCTTAAGGTAATCACAATTGCTTTCCATTTAGAAGGAGAACCCTGACCAATACCATACTTTAAAAAAATAAATTTATTTACTTTAATTGAAGGCTAATTACTTTACAACATTGTGGTGGTTTTTGCCATACAGTGACATGAATCAGCCATGGGTGTGCATGTTTCCCCCTGTCCCGAGCCCCTCTCCCATCCCATCCCTCTGGGTTGTCCCAGGGCGTACACAGGGAGGAAACCAGTATTGAAAGAGACACATGTACCCCAATGTTCATTGTGGCACTGTTTGCAATAGCTAGGACCTGAAAGCAACCTGGATGTCCACGGGCAGATGAATGCCATATTTCTGGCATATGGTTTCCCTGGATTACTTGGAAGATAAAAAGCTCTATCCAACACTGCCATTTCCTCCTTAGCCAGTGGAATCGATTTGTTCAAACTCTTTCACGTATATTTTGTTGCCGTTAGAATCAGCATCTCAGATCTTAAGCTATGGAATGACTGACATGCACAGCCACATTTGCTGGGGTTTAGCAATTAATTATTTAGTGTAAATCAATGGAGCTAGGAAAGACTCTCTCGGTTCCATTTCTTTGATATTTACTGCAAGGAAAATGTTTTTCTTTCCTGGATAATTTAGCTTCGTTTCTAGAAAACAGGAGTTAAGACCTCATATTCACCCTTCCTCATCCTGTTGCCCATCTGTATTCTATCTGCTGGGCTCTTTATTTTAATTTTTAATTTTTATTTTTACTTTATTTTGCTTTACAGTACTTTATTGGTTTTGCCATACATTGACATGAATCAGCCACGGGTGTACACAAGCTCCCAATCCTGAACCCCCCTCCCACCTCCCACCCCATATCATCGCTCTGGATCATCCC
>SJYW01001102.1:689259-706993 GCA_006410735.1 Raphicerus campestris | reverse complement strand
CCAGAAGCTCTGCCGGTCGAGGGGCCACAGAGCCGGGGAGAGCCCGCGGCACAAGAGCCCGTCTCCTCCGCCGTCTAACAGAGGTGAAGACGCTCCTAAGGACCGGAGCTTAGAGATGGAGTGTCTGTGGGAACCAGGCCAGGTCGGGACTCAGCCTGGTCTGACCTGCGCGTGGGTCCCTTGGACCCTCTATGAAACCTTGTATTTTCGCGTTGAGCCTTTTGCTGGAGTGTCTCGCCCTGGGCCTGCGGGCCTGGCGGGGCGGGCTTGCCTGCAGCGCTGTCGGGAGCCAGCTCGCCTTGTTTCTCTGTAAGGACGTTGGTCTCCTGGCCTCCTCGCGTCCGGGAGTCTCTGTCCCCGCCTCTCCTGCCCGCAGCTGCCGCCTGTTTATGAACCTCAGCCCCTTCCTTTCTGTGCGTGCAGCCTCCGTCAGGAAACGGGGGGAGGTCTGCCCTTTCTGGGCGACTTTGGCTCACCCGGCGTCACCGAGAGCCCCGCCCGCTCGTGAGATGGGAAGGGAATGTGACCCCAGGGAGGGGCGGCTGAGCCCAGGGGGACCCGGCCCGTCCAGCCACCCTGCCGCTGATGTGAAAGGGAGGCCATCTCGCTCGATGCCGAGAACCGTAGTTATGACACTTCTTGTTATGCTGTTTCCTCTTATTTATGCAGTGGAGAGGAGGATGTTTTCAAATAAACCCTCTAAATATGAAATCCCAAGAATGCATTATTTCTAAAATGCTACACCATTAACTGCCGCTTAGCTGGTTACATTATAACGCATGTTGTAACAGCTAAAAAAAAAAAAATCCGAGGCGAGATGTGTTTCCATAGCCCATATGCCGAATCCTGGCATCCTTATACCTTTTTTCAAGCTGTCGTCAATTAGGGGAGAAATTAATCTCTGTCTCGCTGTCCTCCACGCCATCGAGTCTGTGCGTGGATGCTGTGGGAACCCCCTTTCTCCTGTCGTCCAGGGGCGCGTGTGCAGCGGGCGCTGGGGGATGAAAGCGCATCGCTCCACGTGTCCGTGATGGAAGCCTGGACCATCCGCAGACAGAAGAGGGAAAAGTGGCCTTGTTGAGGGAACAAGCTGTTCCAGGCCAGCAAGCTGCAACCTCAGCCCGTCTGCACGTTTTCTGGAGAGGGTGAGAGACGCAAGCAGAGCCTCTCGATCACATGCTACTCACTCCCTGTCCGGCCAGGGACGGGCGCCCGCCAGCGGAGCAGCACCAGGCTCTGTCCCGCGCTGTCTGCTCTGAAATAAGAAGGATGTTTCCAGCATCTGGGCGGTGTGTCGGCTGTGATGACCGGACATGGCGCCTCTTAGCTCAGGGGTACAATTCTTCTGCTTTTACATCCTCTTTGGCCTCCTGTCCTTACCCTTCGGCACAGAACACTCTTGCGTGTGGGGGTTCTGCTGTGAGATGTCTCAGGAGCACAGAAAACAAGCCAGACCTTCGTTAGAAATGAAAGGCTTTGAAAGTGTTAGTCGCTCAGTTGTGTCTGACTCTTTGCGACTCCTATAGACGGTAGCACACCAGGCTCCTCTGTCCGTGGGATTCTCCCGGCAAGAACACTGGCATGGGTGGCCATTTCCTTCTCCAGAGGATCTTTTCCACCCAGGGATTGAACCTGGGTCTCCTGTGTTGGCAGGTGGATTCTTTCCCTGCAAATGCAGGAGACCCAGTTTGATCCCCAGGAAAGATCCCATGAAAATGGGCTTTGAAACTGTGATGTTGAATTCTGAACAGCACAGTCACCTGCAGCCTGAAGTCGGGAGGGTCTGTGGAGGAACTGGCTTCCTCCTTCCCGCAGAGCAATGAGGGGCGGCGGGAAGCAGGAGGCGCAGGACGGTCTGGGGGAAACCTGCCGGCCCTGGGATGGGAGGTTTTCCGTCACGCCTCTTTTGGGTGCGCCTGATGTGGCGCGAGCTTTCACAGACATCCTCCCAGCAGTCAGGACTCTCGGCTCGCTCAGCCTCGGCTGCCTTACCCGCCGCTGTTTGGGTCAGGCGCGTGTTCCATGGCTGTCTCCCTACCAAAGGCCGAGAAAAGAGCTGCCCTAGAAAAAGGAGAGAGAAAACATTTGACGGCATGTTCTCCAGCCCCAAATGGTAGCTTTCCGTAGCGTTTTTACCTGGAAGCAAAGTACCCAAGTGGGAAGAATGTGGGTTTGTGAGACCTCCTGAAATAAAGACAGAGCTATAACTCCCTGAGCTGACAAGGACGTGATGAAATCCACATTTCTGTGCTTGGCTGGGGATCACGGAAATTCTCGAGTCAGAGAGCATTGTCGAGGCTATAAATGAGGACTCCCCGAAATAGTCCTATCTTTCAATCCAGACATCCTGATTTGGCAGGTTTACCCTAACGAGTCTGTAAGCATCTGTGGAAAGTTGATCATCTCAGTGTTGTTCAGGATAGCAGAGACTGTCGACGCCCTGCCACTGAGGGCAACATGGGCTCTGACTCAACCCCCTGAGAGGGTGTCACGCAGTGAAAATCACAGTTACAAGTTACATGTCAGTGTGGGGGAAATAATTCATGTACTCCACGTGTTACGTGAAATGTCTCTCCCCCCCGCTCCAAAGCCGCAGAGCCTAGCCAAGACTGGACCCTAGCAGGCAAGCGGGACGTGTTTGTCCAGTCGAAATGGTCAGCTGCTGCCTTCTTCCTGCAGCGGCCCCGAGAGGACTCTTGTCAGCTGCAAGACTGTCTTCCTCCCCGGCTCCGTCCTAACACACACTCTCTGGGTGGGAGATGAGGCTGTTGACTGAGCAAGGAGTCTGGTCACACTCCCTGACTGCCCTGGCCAGGGACGCTTGTGGCTGCCTCCCCCAGGACCTTCTGCCCCTCTGGGAGGCCCCTGGGGGTCCCTTCAAAACTCTCCTGCCGGCAGATAATACAGTCATTGCCGAGCGGGTGGCTTTGTCTTGTCTGGGATGACTCGGGCTGGCCAAGAGGAGCCAGGAGGCCCTGCCAGCTGAGATAGCGCCACAAACAGGACAGGGGCCCCTGGGGGCCTCAGGAGGGGACGCGTGGCTGTGTGGGCCATCAAAGACGTCAGTGGGGATAGTGAAGGCGTCCCTCAGAACTTGAGCTCTTTTCCTCCAAGGATGTGCATGCCCTGGAGGGCGCCGCGGGCAGCTGGTGCCCTTTCCCTCGGCCATCTCGGAAGTGAGGCCGGACCTGCCGTTCACTGCTGCTTGGCCAGGGCGGGCTGCTATGTGGCTTTTTTATTTAAAACATTCTTTTAGTTAATTAGAAATCACCTGTTTGCCAAGTCTTAGTTGCCGTACTCGGGTCCTAGTCGTTTCCTGACCAGGGATTGAACCCAGGCCTCCCGCGTTGGGAACACGGGCTCCCAGCCACTGGACCTCCCCGGAAGCTCCTGTTGCTTTAGAAATAGCTGTCATCTCCACAGCTAATATCTGCTGTCCACTTTGTGCGTAACCCAGACCTGGGCACTGACGTGGGTGGCCTTGGTTCACCTTGCCCACAGTCCGAGGAGGGCACGCCCGCTCTGCAGGGGCCCCGGTGAGTCGAGCGCTGCAGGGGGTCGGCATCTATGGGGGCCAGGGTGGTCCAGGATGCCCCATCCTGAGCTGTCCCTGGGCCCATGCCTGCCTCCACTGCCGTCTCCCTGGCTTTTCCCAGGTAAAGCGCTGGGACCACAGGGAGCTTCTGTAACCAGAGCAAGGACGCAGGGCTATGCTGTTTAAGCCAGACTTTAAGTTCTGGCCAGCGGGTCCGGGTGTCTTGTCGCCCAGAACTTGTTTTCAACACTGCCCTGTGGAACTTTGAGTACTGGGGCGGGTTTTTGCGTAATTTTGACCTTGGTGTGTTTATATCCTCGCCGCACGGCTGTGGCCGCCACTCCCTCTGTGGTCATCCTGCCCCCACGGCGTCAGGGCTCAGCCCCCTTGGCAGGGTTCCTGCCGCCACCGCCGGCCTGGTGCCCCCGGGACTGGGCCCGGTCCTCTGCTGGGAACTGAGCCGCATAGCCCCAGAGGGCCCATCTCTGACCCTTCACGGAGGGCCCACGGTCAGGCCAGCTGGACGCCCGCCTCCAGCAGATGGCTTCTGCCCAAGGCCTCCCCTGCCTGGGCCGTTGCTCTGACCGCACGGTTGGGAGGGACACAGAGGCCGCAGTTCAGCCTCCCCTGCCCCCTTCCTGGCATCGCAGCTGAGTTTGGACTTGCAGGAGAGTAGGCTCAGTACCCACTCGTGGGGGCAGCCCCCTGCCCCAGCCTCAGCGTGCAGAGCTGGCCCCGTCCGGGGCAGAGGAGCCGTTTCTGGGGGGCGTGCGCTCTGCGGTCACTCCCGTTGACTCCCTGTGGTTGAGAAACGCTGACTACCTTCTGCCTTTTCTGAAGGGGGTCCTGACTGGAGCTGGCGTTAGTTGCTGACGTCTCCAAAGCTTTGATAGACCCCACTTCCTAAACACTAACCGCCCAGCGTCTCCCATCTTAGAGGAATCTGGGCTTTTCTTTCTTGTAAAGGGCCTCAGCTGCTCCAGGCTCAGCTGCAGCTCGTGGGGTCTAGGTCCCTGGCCAGGGATGGGACGTGAGCCCCCCGCGTCGGGCGTGCGGAGTCTCGGCCGCGGGACCAGCAGGGAAGTCCTGGCTCTCGTTTCTGCAGCAGTCCACCTCGGCAGGCTGAGCGCCTTTGCTTTTATTCATGCGCTTATTTACTTTGGGCTGTGCTGGGTCCTCATCTCAGTGGCCTCTCGTTGCAGAACACACGCGCCATAGCACACAGGCTTCAGTGGTGGCGGCTCTGGAGCACAGGCTGAGGAGTTGTGGGGCATGGGCTTAGCTGGGTGTCCCTGGGAGCCCAGATGGTAAAGAAGCTGCCTGCAGGGAGATCTGGGTTCCACCCGTGAGTCAGGAAGGCCCCCGAAGGAGGGCATGGCTACCCACTGTAGTGTTCTTACCTGGAGAATCCCATGGGCAGGGGAGCCTGGCGGGCTACAGCCCACGGGGCTACAAAGAATCGGACATGACTGAGTAAGCGTGCAGGCGCCAAGGAACCCCTGTTTGCTTTTTAAAAGCACGCATTTGTCACCGTTTCAGTAGAGGTGAGACTTGGGTTGCCCAGGTTCTGCATTTTCCCGTGGATTCCAAAAGCTCCACACACCTGTCAGGTACCACGTGGGAGCTTCAGTCCTCTTGTGGGGACCCAACAGACCAGCTTACTGTTTTGAAGGGAAAAGGGTCTGTTAGATGTTAAACTTTTCAGTAGAAAATAAACCACGGTTATGGAGAGGGTGCTGGTGAGGAATGCAGGTTAAACGTGCAGAAGGGTCTCTAGGGGAAGATCACCAACACCAAGACAGCTGGGGGGTTTCTCCCAAGATGGAGGCCAGTGCGGGTGGAGACCCGCCACGCGCCAGGCCTGCTGCGCTGGTCCCCGCATCCCCACCCCCTTCACGAAGCGGCGAGTGGCGTCCCCGGCTTTACGATGGGCCAGTGGCCAGCGCCGGGCGAGCGTCCGAGAGTCTGTGTCTCACTTCCTTGCTTGTCTCTCTTTAACGCAAACGCTTTTTCTTTCTGATTTTACCTGCACTGGGCCTCAGTTGCCACACGCAGGATCCGAGCCGCAGCCTGCGATCTGGTGCCNTTTCATAGGAAATAAAGCTGTTCAACTTTGTTTATTCCTGAATTTAACACTTTAAAAAATCCTAAATATTTATTCTGCAGAATGCACTTATAAAAATAATCTGGTTAGCTAGTTTGTAGAAATGAAAGTCAGAAGGTTTTTAGGTTTAAGAAAAATAAACTTCATCCAGAATTAGTCAATGTATTTACAAATTTTTGATGAATTATATCAAAATCAAAGAGGCTCAAAGGTCAACTGCATTATAGCAATATTTACAAGACTGGAGTTGAGCTGGCTTGAACAAAAGATTTGCTTCTAGTTGACCATAATCTTTCTATGTAGCTCCACAAGTGGCACAAAACAAAGAGGTTCCAAACACTGATCTCATGAGACTGTCTTCATGAGCCAAAATTGCACTGCATATATTGAATTGACTATTTCAGTTCCACACAGTTCTTCTGAACTCAGGAAGACACAGCCAACATGTGGCATTTTCCAGATTTGTGCTGATACTTAGCTAGTTCTTGCATTAGTGATGAAGATATAAGAAATAAAATCAGATGCAAGTGGCATTTCCACTGGTGAATAAAACAATTTTCTTTTTCAGAGTACTTCCAGTGGTTGGTTGCAAATTGAAAATTGTTTCATCATTAAGCAAGTAATAACTAATTTACTTTTATTCCTATTGGCTTTCCCTCTTCCCTAGCTCTCCCCTGGCTCCTTCCTTTATTTAATATATTTGGAAATATTCACTAGAAACACAGCATAATTATGCTCCGTATCTATATAACTACCCCTTCCCTAGTCCTTCAACTATTTTTCTTCTGTTTCAAAATATACTTACCCCTTCAGATTTTATGCTGAATCCCCTCTCTTTCCCTCTACTTCCTTCTGTTTCATCAGTCCTTTGTCCCTCTCAATCCTTATGGTTCTTTCCCTCTTTATCATAAAGAGGTGGTTGTCTCTTTTCAGAAATGGTGGGATGTTTAAAACATAATTGAGTGATTGGATATTGCTGAACACCCATGAAAACTGTGATGGAATTAATCTGTTCCTCACAGCCTTTCCATTAGCTCCTGTTTGCCATAGAATATGTCCTTTAGAATTCTCAACGGTATCTTGCTTCATGATGTCAGACAAGCTTTTCCTTCACTGTCACCCAATGTTTGTGGGCTGTTGACTTGGCCAGGTTTTATTTCTATCAAGTATTGTTACACAGAGTTTGAGATGCAGGGATCTATGCTGGATGGATCTCATTATCCCTGATGGATGAATCTCAACTCTACATGTCTTCTTCCATGACAACTGACTTCAATCTCAACTGTGTTTTGGACATGTTCTAATGATTATTCCAATAGAATCTCATATTCAGTATATTCAAACTTAATGTGAACATCCATAATACTTCTCTCTCAATACTTGGCATACGATAGGCACTCAAAAAAATTCCTGTTCTGTTTCTTTTTGCATCAAACACACTAGTTTTCATGATTCTGTTCATTTTTTATGTGAATGATACTATATGGTGAGTCATCTACACTTGAACATTCAGCATATTTCCTCTAGTTTCTATTTTTCTCCCATTTTTTTCCTTCAACAGTATTTAACTAACTCTTATGTGTTTAAGGAAATATGTTGAGGTATAAAAATTAGGAGGACACAGTTAAGCTCCTCATAAATTTACAGTCTGGTACAAAGTCAAGGAGAGAAACAAATGATAAATTAGCAATTGCAGAGCTAAGTATAGGAGTACAGATGAGGACACTAAACCAGCTTGGGGGACTCATAGATGTTCACCAGAGGAAAGGATAGGAGGACGACTATGCTGGGTTATGAAACACAAGTAAAAATTATCCCAGAGAAAGGTGAGGGAGGTGAATGGTGACAGGAAGAGCTTTTCAGGAATTGGAAGTAAATGTGTGATGTGAACATGCCCCATTATGCTTTAGGATGGGCAAGGTTTGGGGAGATAAATAGGGTTCATAGGTCAAGATGATCCCTGTGTACCATGTTAAAGCATCCATCTTGAGGGCAAATTACCAATGATGGTTGGCATTGGGCAGGGCTATGTGACTGGTTCTGGCCAGTGGCCTATAATGGAGGGTGATAGTGAAAAGCCATTGATTGTGCTGTTTTCCAGTCTGTGTTTTCCTGCCATATCAGGTGGAGAAATGGGGTCTTTCAGATGGTGCAGTTGGGAAAGTGAAGACCTCACTAGCCTGTATTGTCAAATTACTGCAAAAATATGAGTTATTCTGGAGGTTGTTCTGAATTGGAGCAGATAACCCTATTGAGATTTTGGGATTATTTCTTACCACAACAGAATATTGGCTGTCTTGATGGATATTCATTCACAGAACATCATTCCCTCTACTTAATGTAAAATTTCTGCCACCTTCTCAACAATCTTTATATATTGTTGTTCAGTCCCTAAATCATGTCCAACTCTTTTGACCCCATGGAATGCAGCATGCCAGACTTCCCTGTTCTTGACTATCTCCCGAAGTTTTCTCAAATTCATACCCATTGAGTCAATGATGCTGTCTAACCATCTCATCCTCTGCCACACCCTTCTCCTTTGCCTTCAGTCTTTCCCAGCATCAGGGACTTTTCCAATGAGTTTGCTCTTGACATCAGAGGCCAAAGTATTGGGGCTTCAGCTTCATGCCCCATAATAATCTTTCTATGTAGCTCCACAAGTGGCACAAAACAAAGAGGTTTCAAACACTGATCTCACAAGCATCAGTCCTTCAAGTGAATATTCAGCATTGATTTTCTTTAGGCTTGACTGGTTTAATATTGCAGTCCAAAGGACTCTTAAGAGTCTTCTCCAGCACCACAGTTTGAAAGCATCAATTCTTTGATGCTCAACCTTCTTTATGGTCCATCTCTCAGATCCATACATGACTACTGGAAAAACCATAACTTTGACTATAGGGACTTTTGTCAGCAAAATGATATCTCTGCTTTTGAATATGCTGTCTATATTTGTCATAGATTTTCTTCCGAGGATTAAGTGTCTTTTAATCACAACATAAAACTATCTTTCATTTGTTTATTGCATATATTTCTTTTCTAGGATATAAACTCTGAAAAGCAATGACCTGTTTGTCTTGCTCAACTTTGTAATCCAGAGTCTAGGTCAATGTTTGGTACATAACACAAGAAATAGTATTTTAAACTGAAGATGATAGTTTTTCAGAAAATAATGAGCAAAAAGCACAAAACTCACTCAACCATTTAGTGAATTCTTTACAGAAAGAGAGATTTGATTTGATTTCTTACATATTAATGCACACTGAAGGAGAGAGTGGAAGGTATTTTATAGATTATTTCAGTCAGGAAAAGATGCCTGAGCACCTATTGGGGTGTGAAGATAACAATAAGGGAGCTCAGATTTCAATTAACTTGAATCGTTGCTGTTGTCATTATTAATTTCACACCTTGTGATAGTAATAACTTATGGTCACAGATTTGGGGACTTTTAGTATTTTATGGTTTGTGTGTGTGTCTTGCAGGTGGCCCTTTTGTTATTTGTTTCACAAAAGTACATTTTCATTCCTGATCTCTGTTACTGCAAGAAATTTTGCCCCTATTGCTCCTATTGATTTTTCTAAATTAAGATATCAAGTTACCATGACAGATAGCAGGGCCTGGTATTTGGAGACTAGATGATGATAAATAAAGAAATGTCTTAGTTTCTGACTTGTGAGCCATGAATTTTGGAGGAACATATGAGGTCATTAGGCAAAACGAATTAGTGGCATATGATGACCACTAAGAAAATATGATGAATGCTCATTGAAACGATAAATCTGTAGGAAATGATAAGATTTAGCCATTAGTCTAACAAACAGCATTCTCTTACTGATATTTTTGCAGGAATTACAAAGTATTTTCCTAGCTTTCCTTGCTGGGCTTGAATTCTTGCTGATAATAAATTATTGAATCACATAGAATTTGGTTTGAGTTTTATCTCTTTCACTTATCTGGGTGATCTTGGTCAAGTTTCTGAACTTTATCATGGCCCATAGTTGTAAAATAAGTACTCATAAATAGTTACACTAGGTTATGGTAATAACTAAATGATTTGAAATAGTAAAAGACTTAGCAAAGACCTGGACTAAATGATATTAGCAATTGCTTTGGGGATATCATATTTGAAATATTATCTGATTTTTTTTTTCTTCTCAGTGATCCAGTGGGATTCTTCAATGGGAAGGTCAGTGTTACATGACTTGGTCTCTTTTTGTCTCTTTCTGGCAGAAAGAGAGAATAGAGAACTTTTTTGGTGCTGGAAGAAGGAGAATACCCTATTAGATTATTGTTCACGTATATTCACCGGCCTTTTCCCCAACTCCATGGATGGAGTTTACATCACTACCTCATTCATGTTGGATTCTGTCATGTGACTCAATTTGGCCTCAAAGTAGGGGGAAAGTACTTTGACCAAGGCAAAGGCTAATGGATATGGCATAAGCACAGCCTTGAAATGTGTTCATGTGGTTGGGCTTCAGCTCTTCCAACATGGTCATGACAAGAATGTGTCCTGGTTAGTCCACTGGGCCAGCGTGGATGAGAAACAGGATATGGTGACTGGCATCTAACTTTCAGCTTGGAGCTAAACCAGCCAACCCTGACTAGGTCCCACGAGCCCCAGCTTCTAGCCTACAGAAGCATGAGTGGAAACATACGATGGTTTTTAAAGTCACTTAGTTTTTGAAATGACTTGTTCATAGTATTAATGTGGCAGTAGATGACTGATAAATGGAGCCAAAGAGAAAGAAATCATAAAAAGAGCCAGGATAAGAGGTAAAGTCTTAACCATTCTTTTCTCCGGAGAGAAACCCTGGGAATAGGGAGAGGCAGGTAAAAATGCCAGGTATATTTGAGTGAACCCCAACATTTCAGACTAATGCTTCACATTCTCATGTGTATCTCAGGACATTTGCAAGCCTCTCAGAGAAGTTTGCTTTCTAGTTCAGAGCAGCATTCAACATGGTGCAGGAGCAGTGAAGCAGCATCAGTGGAAGGAGGAGCAAGCTAGATGGTCCNTTTGATTTGATTTCTTACATATTAATGCACACTGAAGGAGAGAGTGGAAGGTATTTTATAGATTATTTCAGTCAGGAAAAGATGCCTGAGCACCTATTGGGGTGTGAAGATAACAATAAGGGAGCTCAGATTTCAATTAACTTGAATCGTTGCTGTTGTCATTATTAATTTCACACCTTGTGATAGTAATAACTTATGGTCACAGATTTGGGGACTTTTAGTATTTTATGGTTTGTGTGTGTGTCTTGCAGGTGGCCCTTTTGTTATTTGTTTCACAAAAGTACATTTTCATTCCTGATCTCTGTTACTGCAAGAAATTTTGCCCCTATTGCTCCTATTGATTTTTCTAAATTAAGATATCAAGTTACCATGACAGATAGCAGGGCCTGGTATTTGGAGACTAGATGATGATAAATAAAGAAATGTCTTAGTTTCTGACTTGTGAGCCATGAATTTTGGAGGAACATATGAGGTCATTAGGCAAAACGAATTAGTGGCATATGATGACCACTAAGAAAATATGATGAATGCTCATTGAAACAATAAATCTGTAGGAAATGATAAGATTTAGCCATTAGTCTAACAAACAGCATTCTCTTACTGATATTTTTGCAGGAATTACAAAGTATTTTCCTAGCTTTCCTTGCTGGGCTTGAATTCTTGCTGATAATAAATTATTGAATCACATAGAATTTGGTTTGAGTTTTATCTCTTTCACTTATCTGGGTGATCTTGGTCAAGTTTCTGAACTTTATCATGGCCCATAGTTGTAAAATAAGTACTCATAAATAGTTACACTAGGTTATGGTAATAACTAAATGATTTGAAATAGTAAAAGACTTAGCAAAGACCTGGACTAAATGATATTAGCAATTGCTTTGGGGATATCATATTTGAAATATTATCTGATTTTTTTTTCTTCTCAGTGATCCAGTGGGATTCTTCAATGGGAAGGTCAGTGTTACATGACTTGGTCTCTTTTTGTCTCTTTCTGGCAGAAAGAGAGAATAGAGAACTTTTTTGGTGCTGGAAGAAGGAGAATACCCTATTAGATTATTGTTCACGTATATTCACCGGCCTTTTCCCCAACTCCATGGATGGAGTTTACATCACTACCTCATTCATGTTGGATTCTGTCATGTGACTCAATTTGGCCTCAAAGTAGGGGGAAAGTACTTTGACCAAGGCAAAGGCTAATGGATATGGCATAAGCACAGCCTTGAAATGTGTTCATGTGGTTGGGCTTCAGCTCTTCCAACATGGTCATGACAAGAATGTGTCCTGGTTAGTCCACTGGGCCAGCGTGGATGAGAAACAGGATATGGTGACTGGCATCTAACTTTCAGCTTGGAGCTAAACCAGCCAACCCTGACTAGGTCCCACGAGCCCCAGCTTCTAGCCTACAGAAGCATGAGTGGAAACATACGATGGTTTTTAAAGTCACTTAGTTTTTGAAATGACTTGTTCATAGTATTAATGTGGCAGTAGATGACTGATAAATGGAGCCAAAGAGAAAGAAATCATAAAAAGAGCCAGGATAAGAGGTAAAGTCTTAACCATTCTTTTCTCCGGAGAGAAACCCTGGGAATAGGGAGAGGCAGGTAAAAATGCCAGGTATATTTGAGTGAACCCCAACATTTCAGACTAATGCTTCACATTCTCATGTGTATCTCAGGACATTTGCAAGCCTCTCAGAGAAGTTTGCTTTCTAGTTCAGAGCAGCATTCAACATGGTGCAGGAGCAGTGAAGCAGCATCAGTGGAAGGAGGAGCAAGCTAGATGGTCCTAAGATTGCTCTTTAAGCTACTCTCAGATTGACTGTGACACACTGAATGTGATCCAGAATTTCCATGTGTTCCAGGATGGAACTGATGGGCATGAAGATACCTAGGGAAGGAATGAAAGAGATTTCAGAATGACAGGAGAAGATGACAGAAACCATATATTTCAGCCACAAGCTTCAGTACAATGACTGCCCAAGCCAGAAGGGGCTACCCACCTATCAGTGGATGGTTATTGTGGGCACCTGGTATCCAGACAGGACTGGGGACGTCATCACAGTTTCCAGTGAGAATTGGGAAAACAGCATAAGAAGCAGCAGCTCCCTACCCCTGAAGTCCTGTGTATCTTTCTGCTCAACTATATCCCCACATATAACTTTAGGAAATGAAGAAAACTCTGACTTTTTTGAAAAAGGTTAAAAACTTGAGAGAAAATATTTATATTAAGCTGGAAGAAACTGTGTTCTGTACTGTCATCATTAAGATTTGAGCTGTAGAGCAAGATAAAGTCAATATAGTAAATAAACACGTTCTTTTTTGCACACCTCAATGATAGTGTATATTTTGGTTTCAGTAAGATATTGTTACTTATCATCATTATCATCATCATTTTTCTTTTGGAAGGATTATCTGATCTAATTCTTCCAAAAATGCTTGAAGCCTCTAAACACCATCAGAGATAAAGCATTTATCTCACTCCAATTCTGAATAGTTACAAATACTAGAAAGATTGTCCTTATACAGAACTAAAATCGATCTTCCTGTAGCTTAAGTGAAGTGAAAGTCTCTCGGTTTTGTCCGACTGTGCAATCCCATGGACTGTCTTATGGAATTCTCCAGGCTAGCATACCTTCTCCAGGGGATCTTCCCAACCCAGGGATCAAACTCAGGTCTCCTGCATTGTAGGTGGATTCTTTACCAGCTGAGCCACAAGAGAAGCCCAAGAATACTGGAGTGGATAGCCTGTCCCTTCTCCAGCAGATTTCGTGACCCAGGAATTGAACCGGGGTTTCCTGCATTGCAGGCAGATTCTTTACCAACTGAACTATAGCTTAAAACCTGTAGCTTATAGCCATAGCTTTGTTTGTATCCCATGGAGTCACTTAGAAATTTCCCTCATCCACATAACATGTAGACTTATAGATAATAAAAGAGAAAATAAGAACTGACTATAAAGTTTTAAATTTACCCATAGATTTAACCATGTTTCTTATATTTAATTACAGTTCAAGATTATCAAATAAAAGTTTTTCAGAACTGAGAACTGCCACATATTGGATCAGGAGGTTAAAAAGTTATACACCAAATAAAGGATCTGGGGACATTACATTGGCAGAAGTTTAAAGTTTATGTAAAAAAAAAAAAAGAGCTGGGGATCTAATTAGTTAAAACACTAGTGTGATACTGAAAGAGCAATCATGCTGCTTTAATGGAAGAACAGTATCCCACTTGATAAAAAGTAGTTGCTTTAGTGTTTTCTGTGTTGACAGTATCATGCATAATCATCTCAATATCCAGTCTTCATCCTCAACTCTGTCCTTTCCTTCAACTCTACATCCAATCAAATACTAAATTCTGTTATGTCTACCTTCTTAAAAACAATCAGTTCTTTCTTTCCACCCCCACTGCTGCTACCTGAGTTCTCACTACCACTGTCTTTCTACTGGGAGTTGTACAACAGACTTCATGCTGGTCTCTTTCCTATCAACTGTTTTCCACATTGAAATAATAATCTTTCTCAGATGTCAGTATGATCTCATCTCTTTTGTATTTATTCCAAGGCACATTGAATCTACTCTTACCACAATGAATCTTAATCTCTTCACACTTCTCATGCTGTGAGTTCCTTGCTGGGCTTAGTGCAATTTTAGTGATTAAAGGTATGTATATTTCATACATGACTTTTAAAACACAAGCCCAGTATTCTACTAAGCTCACTCAAAATGAATGATATTCTTCAGTGCTGGGGTAAGATCTGGTGGAGCTGGACTTACTAAATTACAAATTAAATGTAGGTCTCAAGCGGAGACTTGGATGAATTTTTAAGGGCAATTTTAACTACTTGATTTTTTTTGCTTAATCCTATAATAAAATTGATTTCATTATCATATCTGAGACAATGAGATAGTAATGTCATTCTTGGTCACTATCATTTTTATTTGATCATTTTTTCATGAGATAGTAACATTATAAGCACTATTCTCAAGGAGGGAATTATCTTGATTTAAAAAAATGCTTTGGGCTGTGTTTAATAATCTGATATTAAAAAAATACTTTGAGAGGTATTTACTCTGAAGGTGAGATCTTTGGGAACCAGTGTGAAGCTGGCAGTAAGGATGAAGAAGAGTTGGAATCTATTTTACATAATACAACGAAAAAAATTTAAAGTTGCTCCTTAAACTTTAAAGGACTGGTTGAGTGAACTGAGAACTCCCAGGTGTTCAAGCTCAATTTATAAAAGGCAGAGCAACCAGAGATCAAATTGCCAACATCTGTTGGATCATAGAAAAAGCAAGAGAGTTCCAGAAAAACATCTACTTCTGCTTCATTGACTATGCTAAAGCCTTTGACTATGTGGATCACAGCAAAGTGTGGAAAATTCTTAAAGAGATGGGCTACCAGACAACATTACCTGCTTCCTAAGAAATCTGTATGCAGGTCAAGAAGCAATAGTTGGAATCAGACATGTAACAACAGACTGGTTCCAAATTGGGTAAAGAGTACATCAAGGCTGTATGTTGTGACCCTACTTATTTAACTTATATGCAGGGTACATCATGTGGAATGCTGGGCTGCATGAAGTACAAGTTGGAATCAAGATTGCTGTGAGAAATATCAGTAACCTCAGATATTCAGATGACACCACCCTTATGGCAGAAAGTGAAGAATTAAAGAGCCTCTTGATGAAAGTGAAAGAGAAGAGTGAAAAAGCTGGCTTAAAACTCAACATTTAAAAAATGAAGATCATGACATTTGGTCTCATCATTTCATGGCAAATAGATGGGGAATCAATGGAAACAGTGATAGATTTTATTTTGGGGGGCTGCAAAATCCCTGCAGGTGGTAACTGCAGTGCATGAAATTAAAAGACCTTGATCCTTGGAAGAAAAAACTATAAGCAACCTAGACAGTGCATTAAAAAGCAGAGATATTAATTTACTGACAAAGGTCCATCTAGACAAAGCTATGGTTTTTCCAGTAGTCTTAAAGGGATGTGAGAGTTGGACCATAAAGAAAGTTGAACGCTGAAGAACTGATGCTTTTGAGCTGTGGTGTTGGAGAAGACTCTTGAGAGTCCCTGGGACTGCAAGGAGATCAAACTAGTCAATCCTAAAGGAAATCAATCCTGAATATTCATTGGAAGGACTGATGTTGAAGCTAAAGCTCCAATCCTTTGGCCACCTGATACAATGAGCTGACTCTTTATAAAAGACCCTGACGCTTGGGAAGATTGAAGACAGGAGGAGAAGGGGACATTTGCATCACTGACTTGATGGACATGAGTTTGAGCAAGCTCTAGGAGTTGGTGATGGACAGGGAAGCCTGGTGTGCTGCAGTCCATGGGGTGGCAAAGAGTCAGACTTGACTGAGTAACTGAACTGACTGACTTAAGAGCAAAGATTTCAGAACTATTATTAAAAATTCACTCATCATTCATTTTATATGGTTTAAAGAAGTTAAATCATGGTTAATCATGTAAGCTTTGCACTTGTTAAATTCAAGAATCAAAACTTTCTAGTGGTAGGACTTGAGAAAGTTATAAACTTTCTCAGCTTTTTAAACTCTCAGTTCATATGTATAAAGTGGAAATTATAACACCATCCAAATCTTAGGGTTCTTATGGGAGATTAGATAAGATAATCCATGTAAAGCAGTCATCATGTTACTTGACACTTAGTAAGCACTTTCTAAAAATCTTTACTTTCTCCTTTTTACCTTTTACCTTTTCTTATTTTACTTTTGCTGAAGTCCCCAGAGTGAGTGAATGGTTTTACATTCCTAACAAGTTCATTCTTGATCCAAACCTCAGTTCTATTTTATTATGCACTTCTGTTTATTATTTGTGCTACCAATCATACATAACAAGGAGGGGACTTTTACAAATCTCAAGTAGTTCTATAATCTCTTTATTGGGTTTGGAATTATTATTATTATTTTCTTCTACTCAGCCTGCTACCTCAACTTTGTTTATTTATTTTTTGCAAGAGCTTGTTTCTTTTCTTTGAGGATTCACTCTTTTTTCACCACCCGTTACACTGGATTTGGTGGGGCTGCCAATTTCAGCATCTTGGTTCCATGGCCACAAATGTAAGCATGAGATCTATTACGGATTGTATCCTTTCAGATACCATCAAGATTCTGATGGACTTGTGACTGAAGTTGAAATATTGTAATAAATAGTCTGATTGCATACTTCTGGCCATTTGCGGTTGACAAACTTTTCAGCCTACCCCTTGCTCATCCCTTCCACCTCGCATCTGGACATGATGTTAGGAAGGGACTGGGGTTCTTCTTTGGTGCTGATGGGCAATTCAAACCAGGCAAGCACCTGCCCAAGCATGGGAACCCTCACTCCAACCCCACTTCTTAATCACAGCAAAAGCTTCAAATCAGTCCCCTTCACTCTCTCAAGCCATTTTCTGACCAGTATGGAAAGTCTGCCCTGCTCTCTCTAGCTTGCTACATAGTAGCAAGCCTTCTTTATACCCTCATCCTGTTTGTGTGTGTGTGTTTATGTTTCATCAGTCTTGACTTGATTTAAACTTTAGGTAAGGATCCATACTGCCTCTGAAGAATGGCAATAACAAGTTAAGCAGGCCTCTTGGTCCTCTTGAGTTGTGAGCTCTAATGAAATGACTCTATCTTCCAGTTGTCAAATCTCCAAAGCCATGGACAGGTAGGAGAGAACAGAGTACCGACAAAAACCAGGAGAGTCAGTGAGAAAGTCTAAATGGCACAGTTTTAAGTCCTAGAATCCACCTCCAACTTCCCAGTTACATGAGTTAATAAATCTTGTTTTGTGGCTTAAACTAATTTGTTTCTTTCAGTAACTTCTCACAAAATTCTGCCTTAAAGAGGAGAGAACTTTGTTTTGAAAAACCTTTACACTCTAGGCATAAAAGATGACACCCCAAGGACCTGAGAATTGAAGACAGTTTTAGAAAAGGAGGTGATAAAATACTTTTTGTTGCTATGGCTCTTTGGTATGAAGGAAGATGAGAAAAGTATGATGCCTCAGGAAAATGTGGAGACTTGGAGAACTCTTCTCACATTGTTAGAATCTTAAAATTGCTGTGT
>SJYW01001102.1:671024-681762 GCA_006410735.1 Raphicerus campestris | reverse complement strand
TATGGAATTCTCCAGGCTAGCATACCTTCTCCAGGGGATCTTCCCAACCCAGGGATCAAACTCAGGTCTCCTGCATTGTAGGTGGATTCTTTACCAGCTGAGCCACAAGAGAAGCCCAAGAATACTGGAGTGGATAGCCTGTCCCTTCTCCAGCAGATTTCGTGACCCAGGAATTGAACCGGGGTTTCCTGCATTGCAGGCAGATTCTTTACCAACTGAACTATAGCTTAAAACCTGTAGCTTATAGCCATAGCTTTGTTTGTATCCCATGGAGTCACTTAGAAATTTCCCTCATCCACATAACATGTAGACTTATAGATAATAAAAGAGAAAATAAGAACTGACTATAAAGTTTTAAATTTACCCATAGATTTAACCATGTTTCTTATATTTAATTACAGTTCAAGATTATCAAATAAAAGTTTTTCAGAACTGAGAACTGCCACATATTGGATCAGGAGGTTAAAAAGTTATACACCAAATAAAGGATCTGGGGACATTACATTGGCAGAAGTTTAAAGTTTATGTAAAAAAAAAAAAAGAGCTGGGGATCTAATTAGTTAAAACACTAGTGTGATACTGAAAGAGCAATCATGCTGCTTTAATGGAAGAACAGTATCCCACTTGATAAAAAGTAGTTGCTTTAGTGTTTTCTGTGTTGACAGTATCATGCATAATCATCTCAATATCCAGTCTTCATCCTCAACTCTGTCCTTTCCTTCAACTCTACATCCAATCAAATACTAAATTCTGTTATGTCTACCTTCTTAAAAACAATCAGTTCTTTCTTTCCACCCCCACTGCTGCTACCTGAGTTCTCACTACCACTGTCTTTCTACTGGGAGTTGTACAACAGACTTCATGCTGGTCTCTTTCCTATCAACTGTTTTCCACATTGAAATAATAATCTTTCTCAGATGTCAGTATGATCTCATCTCTTTTGTATATATTCCAAGGCACATTGAATCTACTCTTACCACAATGAATCTTAATCTCTTCACACTTCTCATGCTGTGAATTCCTTGCTGGGCTTAGTGCAATTTTAGTGATTAAAGGTATGTATATTTCATACATGACTTTTAAAACACAAGCCCAGTATTCTACTAAGCTCACTCAAAATGAATGATATTCTTCAGTGCTGGGGTAAGATCTGGTGGAGCTGGACTTACTAAATTACAAATTAAATGTAGGTCTCAAGCGGAGACTTGGATGAATTTTTAAGGGCAATTTTAACTACTTGATTTTTTTTGCTTAATCCTATAATAAAATTGATTTCATTATCATATCTGAGACAATGAGATAGTAATGTCATTCTTGGTCACTATCATTTTTATTTGATCATTTTTTCATGAGATAGTAACATTATAAGCACTATTCTCAAGGAGGAAATTATCTTGATTTAAAAAAATGCTTTGGGCTGTGTTTAATAATCTGATATTAAAAAAATACTTTGAGAGGTATTTACTCTGAAGGTGAGATCTTTGGGAACCAGTGTGAAGCTGGCAGTAAGGATGAAGAAGAGTTGGAATCTATTTTACATAATACAACGAAAAAAATTTAAAGTTGCTCCTTAAACTTTAAAGGACTGGTTGAGTGAACTGAGAACTCCCAGGTGTTCAAGCTCAATTTATAAAAGGCAGAGCAACCAGAGATCAAATTGCCAACATCTGTTGGATCATAGAAAAAGCAAGAGAGTTCCAGAAAAACATCTACTTCTGCTTCATTGACTATGCTAAAGCCTTTGACTATGTGGATCACAGCAAAGTGTGGAAAATTCTTAAAGAGATGGGCTACCAGACAACATTACCTGCTTCCTAAGAAATCTGTATGCAGGTCAAGAAGCAATAGTTGGAATCAGACATGTAACAACAGACTGGTTCCAAATTGGGTAAAGAGTACATCAAGGCTGTATGTTGTGACCCTACTTATTTAACTTATATGCAGGGTACATCATGTGGAATGCTGGGCTGCATGAAGTACAAGTTGGAATCAAGATTGCTGTGAGAAATATCAGTAACCTCAGATATTCAGATGACACCACCCTTATGGCAGAAAGTGAAGAATTAAAGAGCCTCTTGATGAAAGTGAAAGAGAAGAGTGAAAAAGCTGGCTTAAAACTCAACATTTAAAAAATGAAGATCATGACATTTGGTCTCATCATTTCATGGCAAATAGATGGGGAATCAATGGAAACAGTGATAGATTTTATTTTGGGGGGCTGCAAAATCCCTGCAGGTGGTAACTGCAGTGCATGAAATTAAAAGACCTTGATCCTTGGAAGAAAAAACTATAAGCAACCTAGACAGTGCATTAAAAAGCAGAGATATTAATTTACTGACAAAGGTCCATCTAGACAAAGCTATGGTTTTTCCAGTAGTCTTGTAGGGATGTGAGAGTTGGACCATAAAGAAAGTTGAACGCTGAAGAATTGATGCTTTTGAGCTGTGGTGTTGGAGAAGACTCTTGAGAGTCCCTGGGACTGCAAGGAGATCAAACTAGTCAATCCTAAAGGAAATCAATCCTGAATATTCATTGGAAGAACTGATGTTGAAGCTGAAGCTCCAATCCTTTGGCCACCTGATACAATGAGCTGACTCTTTATAAAAGACACTGACGCTTGGGAAGATTGAAGACAGGAGGAGAAGGGGACATTTGGCATCACTGACTTGATGGACATGAGTTTGAGCAAGCTCTAGGAGTTGGTGATGAACAGGGAAGCCTGGTGTGCTGCAGTCCATGGGGTGGCAAAGAGTCAGACTTGACTGAGTAACTGAACTGACTGACTTAAGAGCAAAGATTTCAGAACTATTATTAAAAATTCACTCATCATTCATTTTATATGGTTTAAAGAAGTTAAATCATGGTTAATCATGTAAGCTTTGCACTTGTTAAATTCAAGAATCAAAACTTTCTAGTGGTAGGACTTGAGAAAGTTATAAACTTTCTCAGCTTTTTAAACTCTCAGTTCATATGTATAAAGTGGAAATTATAACACCATCCAAATCTTAGGGTTCTTATGGGAGATTAGATAAGATAATCCATGTAAAGCAGTCATCATGTTACTTGACACTTCCTAAGCACTTTCTAAAAATCTTTACTTTCTCCTTTTTACCTTTTACCTTTTCTTATTTTACTTTTGCTGAAGTCCTCAGAGTGAGTGAATGGTTTTACATTCCTAACAAGTTCATTCTTAATCCAAACCTCAGTTCTATTTTATTATGCACTTCTGTTTATTATTTGTGCTACCAATCATACATAACAAGGAGGGGACTTTTACAAATCTCAAGTAGTTCTATAATCTCTTTATTGGGTTTGGAATTATTATTATTATTTTCTTCTACTCAGCCTGCTACCTCAACTTTGTTTATTTATTTTTTGCAAGAGCTTGTTTCTTTTCTTTGAGGATTCACTCTTTTTTCACCACCCGTTACACTGGATTTGGTGGGGCTGCCAATTTCAGCATCTTGGTTCCATGGCCACAAATGTAAGCATGAGATCTATTACGGATTGTATCCTTTCAGATACCATCAAGATTCTGATGGACTTGTGACTGAAGTTGAAATATTGTAATAAATAGTCTGATTGCATACTTCTGGCCATTTGCGGTTGACAAACTTTTCAGCCTGCCCCTTGCTCATCCCTTCCACCTCGCATCTGGACATGATGTTAGGAAGGGACTGGGCTTCTTCTTTGGTGCTGATGGGCAATTCAAACCAGGCAAGCACCTGCCCAAGCATGGGAACCCTCACTCCAACCCCACTTCTTAATCACAGCAAAAGCTTCAAATCAGTCCCCTTCACTCTCTCAAGCCATTTTCTGACCAGTATGGAAAGTCTGCCCTGCTCTCTCTAGCTTGCTACATAGTAGCAAGCCTTCTTTATACCCTCATCCTGTTTGTGTGTGTGTGTTTATGTTTCATCAGTCTTGACTTGTTTTAAACTTTAGGTAAGGATCCATACTGCCTCTGAAGAATGGCAATAACAAGTTAAGCAGGCCTCTTGGTCCTCTTGAGTTGTGAGCTCTAATGAAATGACTCTATCTTCCAGTTGTCAAATCTCCAAAGCCATGGACAGGTAGGAGAGAACAGAGTACCGACAAAAACCAGGAGAGTCAGTGAGAAAGTCTAAATGGCACAGTTTTAAGTCCTAGAATCCACCTCCAACTTCCCAGTTACATGAGTTAATAAATCTTGTTTTGTGGCTTAAACTAATTTGTTTCTTTCAGTAACTTCTCACAAAATTCTGCCTTAAAGAGGAGAGAACTTTGTTTTGAAAAACCTTTACACTCTAGGCATAAAAGATGACACCCCAAGGACCTGAGAATTGAAGACAGTTTTAGAAAAGGAGGTGATAAAATACTTTTTGTTGCTATGGCTCTTTGGTATGAAGGAAGATGAGAAAAGTATGATGCCTCAGGAAAATGTGGAGACTTGGAGAACTCTTCTCACATTGTTAGAATCTTAAAATTGCTGTGTTTTCCTTATGATCCCTGATCTTTGGAAAGGTGTACAATTCTCATTAATGCTTTTAAATATATGTATGTATTTGGCTGTGTTGAGTCTTGATTGTAGTACATGGAAACTTCAGTCTTAACTGCAGCATGCGGGCTCTTAGTTGAAGCCTGTGGGATTTAATTCCCTGACCAGAGATTGAACCTGGGCTCCCTGTATTGGGAGCTTGGAGTCTTAGCCACTGGACCACCAGGGAAGTCCCGTCATTAATGCTTTGATGTAGCTTTTGAGGCAATGGGTGGAATGGCTGTTGAATTTCACATTTGACTTGCTAAGGAGTAAAAGGTTGTCTGCCTATGAGAAGGCAGAGGTTATATGTTCATTAGGGCTTATCCAGGCCGTAGAATCAGAGGAGGGGTTTTGTTTATCTGTAACTCAAGGGGTAGAGGATTTAATTCACTATAAATACAGTTTATAGTGAATAAGTATGGGTCTAGTTTGTAAGCAACACTATTGGAATGAGTCACTATAAAAGCTTCATTGTTTTTCTCTCCAAATCTTATGTGTATCATTTAGTAATTATATTTCCTCTACACACTAAATAGTAATATGATGGCTTGCAAAAGCTCATTTTCTTTATGTACCTAATTGATGTCCATGTCATAACCTAGATACTGTGGAAAGCTCACTCGTTATATGCTCAAAATAGATTTAAGTAGAGCAGTACAGGCAAAAATTTATTACTGCAGATTCTAAAAAAAAAGTCCATAATTTTAGTTTTGGTTGTAATTCATTTGCATTGATTTAACCTAAGGGCTCATTAACTTAGTTTTGCCATATTTTTGCAAAGTAGAATATCATAGTATGTTTATTAACTCAGCATATTGTATGAATTTTTCAATCTTTGTATAAAGACTTTTTCATTCTTTTGTATAAGTAGAGAAATTACATTATTTATGTAGGTTTATAAATTAACATTTTTCAAACGTATTTAATAAGCATATAGAACTATTAGAATTGCAGAGACAGAAGGGCCCTTTAGTATCATCGTGTTTCCTTAATCTTTACATGAGGAATAGAGGTCGGGGGAAAATTGAGTGTTTTGCTCAAACCAGACATATGGGACTAAAACCAGAAAACAGATGTGTGGCCTTTTGTCAAATCTTTTTTCTACATGCCATTTTCCTGTCTATAAAAGTGAAAGGGATGAACTAGATAATTTTTATGGCTCTTTTTAAACATTTTAGAAAATTATTTATTTTTAACTCTACTGGGTGTTCGTTGCTGTGTGGGCTTTTTTTAGTTGTGGCAAGGAGGTACTGCCCTCTTGTTGCGGGCTTCTCATTGCGGTGTCTTGCCTTATTGCTGAGCACGGGCTCTAGCAGGAGTGGGCTTCAGTAGTTGTGACTCCCAGGCTTTAGAGTACAGGCTCAATAACTGTGGCACTCAGTTGCACTGAGGCCAGTGGGATCTTCCCAGACCAGGGATCAAACTCATGTCCCCTGTGTTGGCAGGTGGATTTTTAACCACTGAGCAACCAGGGAAGCCCTCTGGCTCATTTCTGCTCTAAAATCCATTAAAAAAAAATCAGGATTTGCTTAATTTCTATATTTGTACCAAAGCTTCTAAGTAATGGGGAACAAATAACTACTGAACTGAACAGACCTGAAATGTGTCTTGTGGGGCAGAGCAGCTCTCAACAGGCCTCTCCAATCCAGGAAACCACATAGCTTTTAGTCACTCCATTGCCTGCCATGAAGTAGAATACTTTCTCTGGTTGCTCACATTATCCCAGCACTTTGTCTAAGGTGCTACATTTCAGAAATAAACAGTTTCAACTAAGAAAGGAGATGTAAAACCTTATGAACTCAGCTCAACAATCAAGGAACAAGGTTCTACTGAATTCCTGCTGTGTGTTTAGCATGGTGCCAGACATGAAACCAGATAAAAAGGAAGTGTGATATATGGACCCCAAGTTCAGTGGCATCATCCAGGAGAGGGGATAAAGCTACCTTAGAAAAAAGAACAGAAAAATGGTACTTTATGTTGAGTGGTTCTGACATCAAGTGAAACAAGATTTCCATGAAGAAAGAATGATTTTTATAGCTCTCTAGTTCTTTATACTTTTCTTAGGCATTTTATGTTTTCCATCCTCTAGAAATAAAGTTGAGATAGTTATGATGTGATATCCAGGGTTTAAAAAATAAACATGAAGAATTTTGACCTGATGAGGTAAATAAAAGAAGTCATTAATGAGACTTCCCTGGTGATCCAGTGGTTAGGACTCCATGCTTCCACTTCAGGAGGCATGGGTTCCATCCGTGGTTGGGAAATTAAGATCCTGCATGCTGCAAGGTGGGGCCAAAAAAACAAAAAAAGTCATTAATACGTGTTTGTGTAGGTAAGTGAGTTGAGGAAAGTGTGATTTTAAGATTATCATCAGTCAGTGNAGCCTGGCAAGCGACAGTCCATGGGGTTGCAAAAGAGTCGGACATGACTTAGCACATATGCGTGATGCATGCATTGATATATCAGGGCTGAAGTCTGCCGTTTTATTTTTCTTTTGTTTGTTTCTGTTTTTCACTTATGATTTTTTTGCTTTCATAGGAGTTATTTGAACAATTTTTTAGAATTGCACTTGAACTATCTGTCATGATCATCAACAATGTATCTCTTTTTGTAGTTTTTCCCTAATGGTTGCTCTTATATGTGTATATATATATATATATATATAAAACTCATCACAGTCTACTGTTGTCATCATTTTCTTCATTTGAATGACATGAAGACAATCTTACCTCTCTTTATGTCTATTTATCCTCCTCTGTTCATAAGATAATTTTCTTAAATATTTCCTCTACATGTTTTAATAAGCATATCAGGCAATGTGATAATTTTTGCTTCAAACATCAAATATAATTTAGAAGTCTCAGGAAGAAAAGATAATTCTGTTGTTATGCATAGTTTTGGTTACTGTATTTCTTCCTTTCTGATGGTCTAGGGTCTTTTACCATGTTATTTCATTTTAAAGAATAGCTGCCCAACTGAGACCAGAACCTCCAAGCTCATTCAGTCCCATTTGCAAGCCTTAGATTCAGGAGCAGAAGAAACAGCTATCATTTCAAGTCACTAATTTTGGAGCTGTTTATTACCAGCATTGCTATAGTAATAGGTAACTGATATTGAATGGATGGGAGGCCCTGTACATCACACACACACACACACACACACACACACACACACACACACACACCCCTCCAGCAGGCTCTGAGGTATGGAAAAGACTGAGATTATTTGTAACCCTTGCAGGGAACAAGCCCAGCCCAATGGGTTTAGGCTCTGGCTTCTCAGTCTTTAAGGACCATCTTTTCTAGATCAGAGATTCCCTAGATAAAACAAGACTCTGAGGAATACTGTGTTCCCTTCTAAGCCTGCCCTAGCTTCCCAGGCAAGATGTAGAAAGGCCAGAGAAGCCCTCTCTCTTAGAGGTCAGGCTCTGTTACCTCCATTTAATAGATCTCATCCCATATCTTCCTCTCTTACCAGCCCATTACCATCCGGTGTCTTGTCTTCATGGTATTTTGTGCTGTGAAGGCTGGTTATGGGTTTTCTCTAATTTGCATAAAAATCAAGAGTTCTCATTACATTCAAACGAAAAAGGGTGTATCTTTTTACAAGCCGCACCAAAGAATCCATGTCTGTTCCAGAACTAGGTTCATGCCCTTCCAGAGTAGAAGACTGTAACATTTCTAAAATGCTTATTGTTAAATTCCAGAGTCCCTCTTTCCACAATATGTGGGCAAATTTGGAAAACTCAGCAGTGGCTGCAGGACTGGAAAAGGTCAGTTTTCATTCCAATCCCAAACAAGGGCAATGCCAAAGAATGTTCAAACTACTGCACAATTACCCTCATCTCACATGCTAGTAAAGTAATGCTCAAAATGCTCCAAGCCAGGCTTCAACAGTACGTGAACCAAGAACTTCCAGATATTCAAGCTGGATTTAGAAAAAGCGAAGGAACCAGAGATCAAATTGCCAACATCCATTGGATCATCGAAAAAGCAAGAGAATTCCAGAAAAACATCTACTTCTCCTTTATTGATTATGCTAAAGCTTTTGACTATGTATATCACAACAAACTGTAGAGAATTCTTCAAGAGATGGGAATACCAGACCACTTAACCTGCCTCATGAGAAACCTGTATGCAGGTCAAGAAGCAACAGTTAGAACCAGACATGGAATAATGGATTGGTTCCAAATCGAGAAAGGAGTACGTCAAGGCTGTATATTGTCATTCTGCTTATTTAACTTATATGCAGAGTAGATCATGCGAAATGCTGAGCTGGATGAAGCACAAGCTGGAATCAAGATTGCCAGGAGATATATCAATAACTTCAGATATGCAAATGACACCACCCTTAGGACAGAAAGTGAAGAAGAACTAAAGAGCCTCTTGATGAAAGTGAAAGGAGAGTGAAAAGGCTGGCTTAAAACTCAACATTCAAAAAATGAAGATCATGGTAACTGGTCTCATCAGTTCATGGCAAATAGAGGGGGAAACAATGGAAACAGTGAGAGACTTTATTTTCTTGGGCTCTATAATCACTGCAGATGGTGACGGCAGCCATGAAATTAAAAGATGCTTGCTCCTTGGAAGAAAAGCTATGACTAAACTAGACAGAACATTAAGAAGCAGAGACATTATTTTGCCGACAGAGGTCTGTCTAGTCAAAGCTATTGTTTTTCCAGTAGTCATGTATTGATGTGAGAGTTAGACTATAAAGAAAGCTGAGTGCAAAAGAACTGATGCTTTTGAACTGTGGTGCTGGAGAAGACTCTTGAGAGTCCCTTGGACTACAAGGAGATCCAACCAGTCCATCCTAAAGGAAATCAGTCCTGAATATTCATTGGGAGGACTGATGCTGAAGCTGAAACTCCAATACTTTGACCACCTGATGCGAAGTGCTGACTCATTGGAAAAGATCCTGATTCTGGGAAAGATTGAGGGCAGAAGGAGAAGGGGATGACAGAGGATGAGATGGTTGGTGTCACCAACTCAATGAACAAGAGTTTGAGCAAGCTCTGGGAGTTGGTGATGGACAGGGAGGCCTGGAGTGCTATGGTCCATGGGGTCACAAAGAGTTGGACATGACTGAGCAACTGAACTGAACTGAACTGTTTCCATAAAGAGGGTCTCTCTAGCCTTATTGCCATAAGCAATTTTTTGTTGTTTTTTTCTTAAACCAGTGGTGTCCTTGAACTCAGAGAAGTCAGGGTAAGGCTTTGTTTAAGAATTTTTTTCTGTTTCTAGCCATATTTAGAAAAAGTGAAAATGTTAGTCATTCAGTCATGTCCGACTCTTTGTGACACTGTGGACTGTAATTGGCCAGGCTTCTCTGTCGATGGAATTCTCCAGGCAAGAATACTGGAGGGAATTCTTTCCCCAGGGAATCTTCCTGACTTGGGGATTGAATCTTGGTTTCCTGCATTTTAGGTGGATTCTATACCATCTGAGTCACCAGGGAAGTCCAGCAGACCACTAGCCAGTCGTCTGTTTGACTCCATGGGAGGGGATCCTAACCCTTGCCCACATGGTGAGCCCTGGGGGACAGATGAAGGGAGCAGTGAGCATTTTCTGAGGAAGTGTCTCTCCTGGGATGCCATGCTGGGCGGTATGGGTGTATCACCTCATCCAAGACTTATTACAACCCCTGATATTGATACTACTGTTATCTTCATTTTATAAATGAGGAAATGAAGGTTCAGTAAGGGGAAGCACTTAGCAAATGTTAATCAACAAACAATGTTACTTCTACAGGCCTGCCAGACCTTGCTAATTACAGGAGAACATCATTCCCCCCCAACCCTATTCACTACACACTTTTTCTGAAATTTAAGAAAAAGTAGAGATGATAATACAGCAACTACCTAGTATCTTTTATAAAGAGTTGATAATTGCTTAGATTTTATCTCATTTGCATGAAACATTTAAAATAAAATGTCAAATATCTTGGATCCTCACGTTCAACCTCATTTACTATCCCCTTCTCCACTCCCAGCCCCAAGAATGAATCTCTACTATAAGTTTAATGTTTTCCTTCTGGCCCATTTCCATACATCTCAAAGACCTTTCTGGGATTAGAAAGTTTCATTGTTCTTTCTGCTTCCTTCTAGTGAGTTTGGGAACCTCACGCCTTAGAGAAGGTCAGTGACCTTTGCCTGCCCTCTGTGCTTTGCCCACCCCCACCCCCTGCCCACCATGGTGTCTGACGTTGGTGCCAAGGGGC
>SJYW01001102.1:606371-635918 GCA_006410735.1 Raphicerus campestris | reverse complement strand
GAGGATGAGATGGCTGGATGGCCTCACTAACTCAATCGATGTGAGTCTGAGTGAACTCTGGGAGATGGTGATGGACAGGGAGGCCTGGTGTGCTGCGATTCATGGGGTCGCAAAGAGTCAGACGTGACTGAGCAACTGAACTGAACTGAACTGAAGAACTAGGTAAAGTAGACAGGGAGGAACTTAGAAAAGTCTGTTAAAATTCTTCTGTGTGTCCCATTGTCTTTTCATGGTCCAGCAAACATTTACCAAACATTTGCTTTTCCATCTCCATGTGAGTTGCCTACCTTCACTCTGAAGTCCCAAACTACTACCTCCAACATCCTTTTTTGTCTTTGTTGTTAGCTTAAGATGGTGTTTGAAGTGAAGGCTTCAGTCATTTTGGTGATTTTCTGTTTTCCTGGGTCTCTCCCATGTATCCATGCTATCAAACTTCTGTGTGATTTTCTCCTGTTAATCTATCTCATGTCCATTTAATTACTAGTGCAATGAAAATAATTTAGAAGGGCAGAGGAAAATTTCTTTCTCCTGACACATACAACAAAATTATGCTATGGGAAAGAAGCCAGACACAAAGTATATATCTTGGATGACTCCATTTATATGAAATTTCTAAAACTATACAGACACAGTGTAGATCTGTGTCTGCATGGGACTAGAAGCGGGAGTGTTGTAAAAATGGAATGTCACAGGGATTGCACAACTGCAAAATTTACTGGAAATCACTGAACTATACATTTACAATGAGTGAATTCAAGGTTTGCAAATTTTACTTCAAAATGAAAGCAAATTTATATAAACCAATTGTTCCTGAATTACAGATGTATATCTAACTACTTGCTAGATATTTCTACCTAAATAGCTCACAGACACTTCAAATTACACAAAACTACATTATCTTTTTCCTTTACACATCACCCCAAATTATGTTTCTGAACAGATATTAACTGTGGTATTGCCATACAGAATGTTGCTCAGATTAAAAGTATTGGTTTCCTTCTAAACTGTTTATTCCTTTTATGACTTTATATAAGTTGTCAGCTGTTGATTCTATCTTTTGAAAATCTCTTGAATAGCTCTTCAGCTCCTCTCATTTCTCACTTTTGATCACTTACCTGATTACTTTTTCCCTCCTGTCCGGCACTACTCTACATGCTTTTAATTCTGTTACAAAATGTTCAAATACTTACTTTTTTAAGGTCTGTTCAGTGGCCAGAGGCTCAAGATGCTTTATAATGAAGGGATAATAAAGTTCATGATAAATATTACATTTGCTTCATAAGTATATCATGGTGTGCCCTCCAGAGCTCATTTCACTGAAAAAACTACATAAGGATACATTCTAAACTACTCAATATATTTAACTACTTAAAATATTTTTAAAAAAGTTAAATACCACAGTATTAGTCATTCTACATATCCTAAAGTGCTACAAAAGGTCAGCTGCTCTGAAAGAGATGTTTGGAGTGGAACATAGAGCATCAGGGTTTTAAGGTCTCAGAGTCAGGGTGACCTTAGTACTTAAGTTGAACTTCAGTTTACTCTGTGATGGGCATGCACAGCCTACAGCTCTTAGACCACTTGAGCTATTTTCAGTCTTTCAATTCATTTAGAAAACTGAGTTTAGAGTGAAAAATGCCTCCAGAACAAGCTCCTGAATGGAGACTGCCATTAGACATACAGGTGTGGCCCAAAATAGGGGAAGGGATGCTGCTTCTTTGGAAAGTACAGGTCTGCCATCTATTTAGGGCCAGGATAGGCTTGACCTCTGGGTCAGGAGACCCCCTGGAGAAGGCAATGGCTTCTCCAGTATGGGAAGGGAATCGCACTCCAGTATTCTTGCCTGGAGAATCCTGTGAACAGAGGAGTCTGGAGGGCTACAGTCCATGGGGTCGCAAAGAGTTGGCTAATTTTGTCGTCTAACTTTCGTGTTAGTCATGCAGCTGGGTCAGGGCGTTCAGAGCACTGAGCAGCTGTGTGCTCAGAGATGTTAGGTTTGTGAAACCTGAGTTTCATTAATAAAATATGGTTTTTAGTTTTTATGTTTTTCAAGGGCTGAAAGAGCTGTGTGTGCACGTGTATGTCTTTAATATCTTCTTTTTAAGGTATTTAAATAGTTCTTAAGTATGCATTTACATCTTGAGACCTCAGAAAGATATATTGAATTACAATTTTGTTTTGAGTTTATGTGCCCTCACTTCAAAATGATTCTGACAACTTTCTTCACTTGTTAAAAAACTCGTAGGCAAGATCTCAAGATATTAAAAAGGTTGAATATCTTTTCTTATGTTTATTAGTCATTTGATCCAATTTGGGCTTTAATCTTTGGTTGAGGTTTCTGGTGCAGTGTTTCTTAAAATAGAACAGGGCTGTAGAAGCCAGTGAGGAAAAGGGAGGGGGTTGTGCCCTGGGGATATTAAAAGAGGAAAAAGAGTGGGAAATATTACCAGACCTAACGTCCAGCCTTTCTTCTGGAGCTCTGGGGACCACCACATCCTAAGGGCCGGATTCCAGCCCCTCTCCTCCTCTGCTTCTCCGCTAGGTCTTGACTCCTTCTCTTCCCTTAGGATAATTTATTTTACTCAGGACTTTCTTCCCCAGTTATCTTATCTAGAGAGATTTCATCATAAATAACAGAATAAATTCAGGCCTGGACCCTGGTCCTCTTCTGGGTAGAGCAGAATCTGAGGGCAAAGTGTAGACCATGACTCTAATTTTAATGAAACTCAAGTAAATATCATGCAATAAACAAAAAAAAAGTTGAACAGATATTCTCATTTCTACTCTGAATTACACTTCTTACCTCAATTTGGCTGGCCAGTTAGCCAGAAAATTCTCCAACCAGGAGGGGAGTGGTAAAAGAAGTTAGCAGGTTTTATTTAGCTCTTAGCACAGTGCTGGCTCCCCAAAGGCCCTCAGCCACAAGGTCTTTATGGAGAAGACTTTAAAACCCTATGCAAGAACACAAAAGTATCTGACTCAGTATATATATATATCTCTTCTTCATAGATATGTGATTAGTATTGAAAACAATGTCAATCTCAGATAATTTTATAAATTAAATAAAAATTAATGAAAAATTCAGCAGCCCTTTTGGAAGAACTTTAAAAATCTCTAATTATCCCTCTAAATAACATGCTTCTGTTTCTTCTGCTAATAATCAACTCTATCAAGACAGTAGATATAGACTCTCAACAATGCATGATGAGGATTTAACTCACCAAATTCTACCTCTCCTTCTTTCTCTTACTCTAAATTTTATTATTTATTGGAATTTTAAATAGTATATTTTTGCTTCCATTTATTGTTCCTCCAAGTTAATCACTGCAGACTCCCATTTGTACATTGTGACACTATTAGGCCCTTATGATTTCTCTTTACCTTCCCTCCCCATCATATTCATCTCCCACTGTTTCTGAGACATAGCTACTGTTGCAAGGTCACATTTAATTCAGTTCTACAACAAAAATTAATCTTCTTTGCTATCTCTGAAGGTTTTTTAGAAAGCTAAATTTTAATCACTTTCTAGATTGGTGCCTAGAATACAGCCAATGAATGAATGAAAGCAAAAATCCAATAGACAATGTTTATATTTTTAGTAACAAAGATTTCTAAGGGTTATATTTTTAAAATTATGAATCCCAAATGATAACTTCTGCCTTCCTTAAATGAGAATGTTCCTAAGCACCAAGTCAAATAAACTATTATTTTTCACTTTTCAAATAACTGTGTAATATCATATAATGGTTTATTTTCTTGTACACCCTTTCATCCTTCTCCACCCTGAAATCTATACATCTTTCTTTTTTTATTTTTTACTAATTAAAAAAAAAGAGTCGTTGCCATATCCTTGAGTTTTACAGCCTTGCAATCTTAATGCCTGTTGCATGAAGTAACCCTCTTTGTCTGGGAAATCTGTCTTTCTTAGGGTCTTTTGGTTACAATCTGCATGACTTGTTCTCACACCCTTAGATTATCCTGGAATTTCCCTTTACTTCTTCCTCAAGTGGATTCACTACTTCCTGAACAGTTCCTTTGTTGTTGTTAGAAGTACAGCCTCGAAAAAGGATGTGTGGGAGGTAAACTTTCCGCGTTATTACATGTAAAGCAAATACTTACTTCCATTCACTAACCCTCTTCTCCCAAAACAAACAAACAAACACACCACAAAACACTGCACAGTACTAGCAGGAAACGGTTGCCAAGAAAGCCTGGGTGTTACTTCTCTGTCCTTCAGGGTTTCTTTTCTTTTTTCTACTTTTCTGAAATTTGGATGGCCAGTGAAGAGTGACCAGTCCCAGAGCAAAACCTATAGATCCTCAAGCTTGCAAGAGATTAATGTGCACCAGAAAGTAAATTTAGTCCTTTACAATGAGAGCGAATACGATTGCTATTGCTGCAGCTAATAGAGACTTAGGCTGGTCAGTTCATTCTCTTTCCTTTAAAGAAGGTGATTTGGGAAATTGCATTCAGCTTGGAGAGCAGCTGACTGAACTTGCAACCTCAGAACTGTAGGAAGAAGACCATAGAGATTAAACCTCTCTTTACAGGACCAAACTTCCCTGTCTAAGAATGACTTCTTAAATCTGTAGACAGAATATCCTCATGTCTCTCTAAATCCTTTGCCTATATTATAGTTTCCCTTTAAGTTCTGGTAACATNCAGAGATTAAACCTCTCTTTACAGGACCAAACTTCCCTGTCTAAGAATGACTTCTTGAATCTGTAGACAGAATATCCTCATGTCTCTCTAAATCCTTTGCCTATATTATAGTTTCCCTTTAAGTTCTGGTAACATCAAAGTTTACATAAACTTATTCCTGATTGCCCTAAAAGCATGAGGCAATGTGGCTGAGTCAAATGGAACTTTAAAATCTCAAATATAGTAGTTTGATATTAGAAAATAGGTCCTCTCAACAAATACCAGTTATCTGTATAGGAGTGATAAGCAAGAGTACATCATGAGAAATGCTGGGCTGGAAGAAGCACAAGCTGGAATCAAGATTGCCAGGAGAAATATCAGTCACCTCNTCTTCATTTAGAGAAAAGTAAAACCAGTATTTCTAGTGGGTAGACCAAAACAGTCATCTGAGCTAGAGCAGGCTCAGACCTACTGAAACAAGTAGTTATGAACACAATCTTAGAATATTTGCACTAGAAGGGCTTTAAATAATTTTTTCTAATAATATACTGTAAAAATTATGTATAGAGATTCAGGCTTTGCCTAAGATGACACAATGAGTTAGTGGCAGAGATAGACTGTACACCTAGATCTTCAGACTCCCGTCACAAAGTTATATGAATTTGTAAATTACTTTATAATTGGCTGTCTAAAAAGTTTCTACATCCATTATTTCAATCCCAGCCAGTGATATACATCTTAATAAGCAAAATTGGATATTTAAATCTCAAACCTACTTTTGGACCAGTTGACTCTAGCTAAGCACCATGTAGTCCTGTGTATTGCAAAGTGGACCAGTCTGTGCCATCATACTCTCTGCTCATGTTGATTCCAGCCACTTGTATAAGCAAAGGAAAGGGATGGACCATGGGAACTGCTCCTTAAAGCTACACATAGTTCTTCCATGTATTATAAAGGAGATAGTCAAGGAGAAAAGAAGTTAATTTCTCTAATCAGGAAAGTAATTTATCTAACCAGGAAATTATTTACATAACTAATTGGATAAAAACTTAGACTTCTAATGTCCTTTTCACTCAAGAATATACTTTAGAACTCAACCAACAACTTACTGGATGTATTAGTTTTCTTGCTGTACAATGATTTACATATTTAATAGCTTAAGACAATATACATTATTACTTTACAGTTTCTGTAAGTTAGGAGTAAAAGGTATGAATTAGCTCTGTTTAGCGTCTCACTCAATTAAAATCAAAATATCAGCTGGGCCTGTAATCTCATCTGTGTTTTGGAGACCTCTTCCAAGCTCATTCAGGTTTCTGACAGAATGCAATGACTTGCAGCCATAGGACTGAAGAGCTCTGTGCCCAGACTGTATGTTCAAATGCAATTCACATATGACTATTTGTTTCTTCAAGGCCAGCTGGAGAATTCTCTTGACTTCTCCTGTCTCAGATCTCTAGACTCTCTTTTTTTAAATAACAGGCTTGTTGGATTAGGTGAACCTCACCTAGGATAATCTCCCTTTTAATGAATTTAACCTGATTAGGGACCCTAATCACTTGTGCAAAATCCTTTCACCCTTTCCATATAACCCAACCTACTTATAGGTATGATATCCTATCAAGTTTACAGGTCCTGCTCCCTCAAAGGGAGTCTTGGGGATCATCGTAAAATTCTTCTTCCCTCCTGGGTAATAGGAGAGTCCTTTTGTATTAAAATATTGAAAACAGCAAACTTATCACATGAAGGAAAACTTATCTTTCTAGCTTGTAAGTTTTTTTCCTCTTTAATTTTTAAATGATGTGTTTTTCTTATAGGAGATTAAGATATAACCCTAACTCAGAAATGGAAAAAAAAAAAAACCAAAAAACAGTCCTGCAGGCAGATTTAGTGAGCTGGGCTCCATCTTCATTGACCAGCTCTTTTGGAGTATTGTTACAGCTTGGGGATGGTTGTTTCCAACTCCAGTTTAATACATGATAGATTATATTCCAGGCTAAACAAATGACTCCTAAATTGCACTGTGTGAGCCCACCGAGCATCTCTGGCAGGTATGGGATTTGATTCTAAACATGATTTCGCCCCTTCTACCGTCTTTCTGGGGCTTCTCCTTTGCCCTTGGATGTGGGGTATCTTTTTTTGGTGGGATCCAACATTCTCCTGTCAACGGTTGTTCAGCAACGAGGTGTAATTTAGGAGTTCTCGAGGGGAAGATGAGTACACATCCTTCTACTCCACCAGATGGAGAAGCTGTATATAGTCAGCAAAAACAAGACCAGGAGCTGACTGTGGCTCAGATCATGAACTCCTTATTGCCAGATTCAGAATTAAATTGAAGAAAGTAGGGAAAACCAATAGAGCATTCATATATGACCTAAATCAAATCCCTTATGGTGTACAGATGAAGTGACAAACAGATTCAATGGATTAGATCTGATGGACAGAGTGCCTGAAGAACTATGGATGGAGGTTAGTGACATTGTACAGGAGGTAGTGATTAAGATCACCCCCAAGAAAGAGAAATGCAAAAAGGCAAAATGGTTGTCTGAAGAGGCCTTACAAATAGTTGTGAAAAGAAGAGAAGCAAAAGGCAAAAGAGAAAAGGAAAGATATACCCATTTGAATACAGAGTTCCAAAAAATAGCAAGGAGAGATAAGAAAGCCTTTCTTAGTGATCATACAAAGAAATGGAGGAAAACAATAGAATGGGGAAGACTTGAGGTCTCTTCAAGAAAATTAGAATACCAAGGGAACATTTCATGCAAAGATGGGCTTAATAAAGGACAGAAACATAATGGACCTAACAGAAGCAGAAGATATTAAGAAGAGGTGCCAAGAATACACAGAAGAACTATACAAAAAAGATCTTCATGACCCAGATAACCATGATGGTGTGATCACTCACCTAGAGCTAGACATCCTGGAATGTGAAGTCAAGTGGGCCTTAGAAAGCATCACTATGAACAAAGCTAGCAGAGGTGATGGAATTCCAGTAGAATTATTTCAAATACTAAAAGATGATGCTGTGAAAGTGCTGCACTCAACATGGCAGCAAACTTGGAAAACTTAGCAGTGGCCACAGGACTGGAAAAAGTCAGTTTTCATTCCAATCCCAAAGAAAGGCAATGCCAAAGAATGTTCAAAGTACCACACAATTGCACTCATCCCACACACTAGCAAAACAATGCTCAAAATTTGCCAAGCCAAGCTTCACCAGTATGTGAACTGAGAACTTCCAGATGTTCCAGCTGGATTTAGAAAAAGCAGAGGAACCAGAGATCAAATTGCCAACATCTGCTGGATGATAGAAAGAGCAAGAGAGTTCCAGAAAAACATCTCAGTTCAGTCAGTTCAGTTCAGTCACTCAGTCATGTCCGACTCTTTGCAACCCCATGAGTCGCAGCATGCCAGTCCTCCCTGTCCATCACCAACTCCCAGAGGTTACCCATACTCATGTCCATTGAGTCGGTGATGCCATCCAACCATCTCATCTTCTGTCATCCCCTTCTCCTCCTGCCCTCAGTCTTTCCCAGCATCAGGGGTCTTTTCAAATGAGTCAGCTCTTCGCATCAGGTGGCCAAAGTATTGGAGTTTCAGCTTCAACATCGGTCCTTCCCATGAACACCCAGGACTGATATCCTTTAGGATGGACTGGTTGGATCTCCTTGCAATCCAAGGGACTCTCAAGAGTCTTCTGCAACACCATAGTTCAAAAGCATCAATTCTTCAGCACTCAGCTTTCTTCACAGTCCAACTCTCACATCCATAGATGACTATTAGAAAAACCATAGCCTTGACTAGCTAGACCTTTGTTGGCAAAGTAATATCTCTGCTGTTTAACATGCTGTCTAGTTTGGACATAACTTTCCTTTCAAAGAGTAAGTGTCTGTTAATTTCATGGCTGCAATCACTATCTGCAGTGATTTTGGAGCCCCCCAAAATAAAATCAGTCATTCTTTCCTCATCTATTTGCCATGAAGTGATGGGACCAGATGCCATGATCTTAATTTTTTGAATGTTGAGCTTTAAGCCAACGTTTTCACTCTCCTCTTTCACTTTCATCAAGAGACTTTTTAGTTCCTCTTCACTTTCTGCCATAAGGGTGGTGTCATCTGCATATCTGAGGTTATTGATATTTCTCCCAGCAATCTTGATTCCAGCTTGTGTTTCTTCCAGCCCAGTGTTTCTCATGATGTACTCTGCATAGTTAAATAAGCAGGGTGACAGTATATAGCCTTGACGTACTCCTTTCCCTATTTGGAACAAGTCTGTTGTTACATGTCCAGTCCTAACTGTTGCTTCCTGACCTGCATACAGATTTCTCATGAGGAAGGTCAGGTGGTCTGGTATTCCCATCTCTCAGAATTTTTCACAGTTGTTTGTGATCCACACAGTCAAAGGCTTTGGCATAGTCAATAAAGCAGAAGTAGATGTTTTTCTGGAACTCTCTTGCTTTTTTGATGATCTAGTGGATATTGAAAATTTGATCTCTGGTTTCTCTGCCTTTTCTAAATCCAGCTTGAATGTCTGGAAGTTCATGGTTCACATATTGCTGAAGCCTGGCTGGAGTATTTTGAGCATTACTTTACTAGTGTGTGAAATGAGTGCAATTATATGGTAGTCTGAGCATTCTTTGGCATTGCCTTTCTTTGGGATTGGAATGAAAACTGACCTTTTCCAGAGTGTGGCCATTGCTGAGTTTTTCAAATTTGCTGACATATTGAGTACAGCACTTTCACAGCGTCATCTTTTAGGAAAATTCTGCTTTGTTGACTATGCTAAAGCCTTGAATGTGTAGATTACAATAAACTGTGGAAAATTCTTAAAGAGACAGGAATACCAGTGTACCTCACCTGCTTCCTGAGAAATCTGTATGCAGGTGAAGAAGAAACCATTAGAACCAGAAGTGGACCAACAGACTGGTTCCAAATCGGGAAAGGATTACATCAAGGCTGTATATTGTTATCCGGGTTATTTAATTTAACCAGGATGACAATTAAATAACCAGGATGACAATATACAGCCTTGTTGATGAAAGTGAAAGAGGAGAGTGAAAAAGTTGGCTTAAAGCTCAACATTCAGAAAATGAAGATCATGGCATCTGGTCCCATCACTTCATGGGAAATAGATGGGAAACAGTGTGAGACTTCATTTTGGGGGACTCCAAAATCACTGCAGATGGTGATTGCAGCCATCAAATTAAAGACGCTTACTCCTTGGAAGAAAAGTTATGACCAACCTAGATAGCATATTCAAAAGCAGAGACATTACTTTGCCGACTAAGGTCTGTCTAGTCAAGACTATGGTTTTTCCAATGGTCATGTATGGATGTGAGAGTTGGACTGTGAAGAAGGCTGAGCACCGAAGAATTGTTGCTTTTGAACTGTGGTGTTGGAGAAGACTCTTGAGAGTCCCTTGGATTGCAAGGAGATCCAACCAGTCCATCCTGAAGGAGATCAGCCCTGGGATTTCTTTGGAAGGAATGATGCTAAAGTTGAAACTCCAGTACTTTGGGCACCTCATGTGAAGAGTTGACTCATTGGAAAGACTCTGTTGCTGGGAGGGGTTGGGGGCAGGAGGAGNAGCCAACGTTTTCACTCTCCTCTTTCACTTTCATCAAGAGACTTTTTAGTTCCTCTTCACTTTCTGCCATAAGGGTGGTGTCATCTGCATATCTGAGGTTATTGATATTTCTCCCAGCAATCTTGATTCCAGCTTGTGTTTCTTCCAGCCCAGTGTTTCTCATGATGTACTCTGCATAGTTAAATAAGCAGGGTGACAGTATATAGCCTTGACGTACTCCTTTCCCTATTTGGAACAAGTCTGTTGTTACATGTCCAGTCCTAACTGTTGCTTCCTGACCTGCATACAGATTTCTCAAGAGGAAGGTCAGGTGGTCTGGTATTCCCATCTCTCAGAATTTTTCACAGTTGTTTGTGATCCACACAGTCAAAGGCTTTGGCATAGTCAATAAAGCAGAAGTAGATGTTTTTCTGGAACTCTCTTGCTTTTTTGATGATCTAGTGGATATTGAAAATTTGATCTCTGGTTTCTCTGCCTTTTCTAAATCCAGCTTGAATGTCTGGAAGTTCATGGTTCACATATTGCTGAAGCCTGGCTGGAGTATTTTGAGCATTACTTTACTAGCGTGTGAGATGAGTGCAATTATATGGTAGTCTGAGCATTCTTTGGCATTGCCTTTCTTTGGGATTGGAATGAAAACTGACCTTTTCCAGAGTGTGGCCATTGTTGAGTTTTTCAAATTTGCTGACATATTGAATACAGCACTTTCACAGCGTCATCTTTTAGGAAAATTCTGCTTTGTTGACTATGCTAAAGCCTTGAATGTGTAGATTACAATAAACTGTGGAAAATTCTTAAAGAGACAGGAATACCAGTGTACCTCACCTGCTTCCTGAGAAATCTGTATGCAGGTGAAGAAGAAACCATTAGAACCAGAAGTGGACCAACAGACTGGTTCCAAATCGGGAAAGGATTACATCAAGGCTGTATATTGTTATCCGGGTTATTTAATTTAACCAGGATGACAATTAAATAACCAGGATGACAATATACAGCCTTGTTGATGAAAGTGAAAGAGGAGAGTGAAAAAGTTGGCTTAAAGCTCAACATTCAGAAAATGAAGATCATGGCATCTGGTCCCATCACTTCATGGGAAATAGATGGGAAACAGTGTGAGACTTCATTTTGGGGGACTCCAAAATCACTGCAGATGGTGATTGCAGCCATCAAATTAAAGACGCTTACTCCTTGGAAGAAAAGTTATGACCAACCTAGATAGCATATTCAAAAGCAGAGACATTACTTTGCCGACTAAGGTCTGTCTAGTCAAGACTATGGTTTTTCCAATGGTCATGTATGGATGTGAGAGTTGGACTGTGAAGAAGGCTGAGCACCGAAGAATTGTTGCTTTTGAACTGTGGTGTTGGAGAAGACTCTTGAGAGTCCCTTGGTTTGCAAGGAGATCCAACCAGTCCATCCTGAAGGAGATCAGCCCTGGGATTTCTTTGGAAGGAATGATGCTAAAGTTGAAACTCCAGTACTTTGGGCACCTCATGTGAAGAGTTGACTCATTGGAAAGACTCTGTTGCTGGGAGGGGTTGGGGGCAGGAGGAGAAGGGGACAACAGAGGATGAGATGGCTGGATGGCATCACTGAACTGAACTGAACTGATGCAGATGATACCACCCTTATGGCAGAAAGTGAAGAACTGAAGAGCCTCTTGATGAAAGTGAAAGAGGAGAGTGAAAAAGTTAGCTTACAACTCAACATTCAGAAAACTAAGATCATGGCATGTGGTCCCATCACTTCATGGCCAATGATGGGGAAACAATGGAAACAGTGTCAGACTTTACTTTGGGGGGCTCCAAAATCACTGCAGATGATGACTGCATCTATGAAATTAAAAGATGCTTGCTCCTTGATAGAAAAGTTGTGACCAACCTAGACAGCATATTGAAAAGCAGACACATTACTTTGTCAAGAAAGTTCCATCTAGTCAAAGCTATGACTTTTCCAATAGTCATGTATGAATGTGAGAGTTGGACTATAAAGAAAGCTGAGTGTCAAAGAGCTGATGCTTTTGAACTGTGGTGTTGGAGAAGACTAATGAGAGTCCCTTGGACTGCAAGGAGATCCAACCACTCCATCCTAAAGTAAATCAGTCCTGAATACTCATTGGAAGAATTAATGCTAAAGCTGAAACTCCAATAATTTGGCCACCTGATGCAAAGAATTGATTCTTTGGAAAAGACCCTGATGCTGGGAAAGATTGAAGGCAGGAGGAGAAGGGGATGACAAAGGATGAGATGGTTGGATGGCATCACTGATTTGATGAACATGAATTTGAGTAAGCTCCATAATTTATTGATGGATAGGGAAGGCTGGTGTGCTGCAGTCCATGGGGTCACAAAGAGTCGGGCATGACTGAGTGGCTGAACTGAACTCAAATTGCATTGGTAATGGAAAATCTATTTGATCTTGAAAAACAGAAATGGTAATAGAATATATATAAAAGAAATAGATTTTAAGTTTTTTTCCTCCCAAACACTATTTGGTGATTTTGAACATTAATCCTGTTATAGGCTTGTATCTATATATCCTGGTCAATTTTCCTCTGAGAGTAGAAAGTAGTTTTTTTCTCCTCTTTTGATAACTCTTTATAATACTACTACTAATGCTTTGCCATAAAATTAGTATATGGTTTCTTGTATGGGCGTATCTTAGGTTCTAGTTTAAGAAATATCTCCCTACATTTGGTTCCTAAGATCTAATTTTTGGCTCTGTAGAACACACTGGTAATAGTAAAAAAAAAATGAATTATTTATCAGTAAGTGCGGTCCTCAGATGCCCACACTTCAGACTATATGCTGAAGCAAACTGTTTATATTTATGAAAAGTGCTATNAGAAATATCTCCCTACATTTGGTTCCTAAGCTGTTAAGATCTAATTTTTGGCTCTGTAGAACACACTGGTAATAGTAAAAAAAAAATGAATTATTTATCAGTAAGTGCCGTCCTCAGATGCCCACACTTCAGACTATATGCTGAAGCAAACTGTTTATATTTATGAAAAGTGCTATGTAAACAATGTAAGTATAGGAAAAATATCAATGTCAACTCTAGGTTTACAATTTGCTTCTATTTGATCTGAATAAACTTTGGAGTGTGTACATTCCATAAACCTTGCTTTAAAATAGTTTTTTTTTAATTAGTCTGTCATCCAAACTTCTCACTGAAGAGATAAGTTTTAAGGATTGGTTGAATAGTTTACCCCATAGGGTGGAGGTGAATGGGGTTATGCAAGGTCAGTTTCAAAAGGCAGTCAGTCAGCTCCTTCTCTCTCCGTTTATCTGATGACACAAGGATTTGTAGTAACCGAGCCAGAGGGTCAGAAGATGTCTCACCATCTCTGTGAATACTCTGGTCATATTAGTCCATCATCTGCCCATCATTCAACCTTTTCCAGCTCAGGCTTTCCACCTGACTCATCAGAAGGGACTGAGCAGCAAACTGCAAACCTCACTAAGATGCTAACAACATTATTTCCACTCTCGAAACCTTTGAACTTGTTTCATTTGGGGGATTGGTTCAAGTCCGTCTCACAACCAAATGGGAAGGGCCATTCACATTCCATTTACTCAGTACAGCACACTGACCTTCACTATGGATCTTATATATATTAAAAAAAAAAAACTTTAATGAGAGCCCAGGGAGGCACAGGATGGCTCGAAGGCCATCTCTAGTAATAGCTTGGCTTTTTAAGGTCATTTCTTGCTCAGATGGGTTACAAGGTTTTAGCTCTTTTAATATATGTTCTGATACTTGGAAGAGATACTGAAAAAAATCTCCTTCCTTTTTAGGAGTAAGACATTTTCAGTGGTTAAAAACGTGTATTTCTAGGCTTTATGGCTATATGATACTTATTAATTATAACACTTAGGATCTCATTTATTTAACAATAATTTATTAACAATTTACTGTTGAATAAACAATCATTTATTTAACAATGTTTCTTACCAGTAAATTTCAGCTGAATTTCACTTTACTGTTCTCATTCTTATTCTAATAGTTTTTGAATAGAAATTGAAGGAGGAAGATCTAAGTTTAATGTGCTCTTCCCTCTAAAACAGAAATATATTTTAAAAATAAAGATTTGGATATTGCCAAATTGTTTTCCAGAAAGTTGGCAATAATTTAGACTTTTATCCACAGGTATAAAATATCTATTTCCCTGCATCTTAGCCATTTTAAAAGTTTTCACCAATTTCATAGGTAGCATGTATACACTGCTATATTTTAAATGGATAACCAGCAAAGACCTCCTGTACAGTACATAGAATTCTCCTTAATGCTATGTGACAACCTGGATGGGAGGGGAGTTTAGGGGAGAATGGATACATGTGTATGTATGGCTGAGTCCCTTCACTGTTCACCTGAAACTGTCACAACATTGCTAATTGGCTATGCATGTNATAGAATTCTCCTTAATGCTATGTGACAACCTGGATGGGAGGGGAGTTTAGGGGAGAATGGATACATGTGTATGTATGGCTGAGTCCCTTCACTGTTCACCTGAAACTGTCACAACATTGCTAATTGGCTATGCATGTTCAGTTGCTCAGTCACGTCTGGCTCTTTGTGACCCCATGCACTGCAGCCCACCTGCATGCTCCTCTGTGCATGGATTTCCCAGGCAAGAATACTGGAGCGGATTGCCACTTTCTTCTCCAGGGAATATTCCCGATTCAGAGACTCAGCCTGCATCTACGTACATATCCTGCTTTGCAAGTGGATTTGTTACCACTGAGCCACCAGGGAAATCCAATCAGCTAGACCCCAATACAAAAAAAAAAGTTTAAAGTAAAAAAAATTTCATAGGCAACAACTGAGAATAGCATCACAAAGGCTCAAAGATTTGATACAAAAAGCACGTTAGAATGTTGAGGTGCAGTTGAAACAGAAGGAGTGTGGAGGTGGCAAGAAATGAGATTAGATATGGGAAGAAAGCAGATGGTTCTGGGTGATGTGAAGTGTGTGCTCACATATGACGTTGAACCAAGGTTTGGGACTTCATCCTGAGGGAATAAGAATCATCGAAGGGTTTGAAGTGGAGTTGTGTAGTCAGATATATTTAAGGGTCATTTTGGCAGCTGTGAGCAAGATGTATTGGAGGGGTTTCCAGATTGGAAGCAGAATTTTTAGGAATTATTACTATATTCCAGATGGAAGTAAAGTAACCTACACACACACAGACACATACACACATGTAGACACACACACACACATATACACATACACATACATACACATACACAAACATCTACACATACAACCAGCAAGGTTTAAAGAAAATCAGAATGGTAGCTGATGAAATATTTATTTCTGGTTCTGCCACTAAATTATTTTGTTTTTTTTTTTNTGTCTGATTACATTATGGTGATCTCTTACTAGCCAAGTTGTGTGCCCAAAACAATTGTAAATCTTCTCTGATGAAAAAACATTATTCAGAGATTTCACAGTATTTAGCATTCATTCTAAAGTAACTAGATGTATAGAAAGATAAGAACTGAATGAAAGCCAAGAGAAAAAATCCTGTACAACAAAACATACCTATAGAAGGTTCAAATATTGAAATTATATTGTCAAACTTTGGAATTTACACTAATATGATTTATATGTTTTATAAGTTAAAAATACAAGTATTTTGATAAAGAAGTAGAAATTGTAAGAAAAATAATTGATAGAATTTCTAGAAATTTTTGTCTGAAAAGGCAATAACTGAAATAAGAATTCAAAGAATGGTTTAATATCAGATTACTCACAGCAGAAGAGAGAACTGATTAACTGAAAGATAGATAAGAAGGAAATATTCAGACTGAAGCATAGAAAGGTGAAAGGATGGAAAACATAGAACACATATATTATATGAAACATGTTGAAAAATTTCAATATATGTAATTTTAGTCCCAGAATGAGCAGAGAGGGACAGGATTTGACAAAAATTACACTTGAACAGATAATTGCTAAAAAAGATTTAGAGTACATTTAAGAAGCCACAATCAACCCTAAGCTGGATGAATACAAAGACAACTATACTTAAAGATGATGTAATCAAACTGCTGAAAAACCAAAGAGGCAATATTGTANTACACTTGAACAGATAATTGCTAAAAAAGATTTAGAGTACATTTAAGAAGCCACAATCAACCCTAAGCTGGATGAATACAAAGACAACTATACTTAAAGATGATGTAATCAAACTGCTGAAAAACCAAAGAGGCAATATTGTAACCAGTTAGAGAAAAAAGACATATCTTCAACACAGCAATAATTAGACTGACAATGGAATGGTCTCTTCAAAGTGCCAAGAGAAAATAATTTCCAATCTATAATTCTCTACTCAATGAAATCTCGTTCAAAAAATAAGCAAAATTAAGACATTTTCAACAAAAAGTGACAAAAGTTGTCACCAGCAAACCCAAGCTAGAGAACACGAAAAAATATTCTTTAAGCAAAGGAAATGCTCATAAATGGAAGCATGGAGCCACAGGAAAAAATACAGAACTCTGGAGAGGGAAAATGTGTGAATATATGAATATTGATGGGGAAGAAACAGCATTGTTTATGAAAGCATGAAAACAAGTACTTCTTGTGTAGTATAATTATTTTATACACACATCCTCATAACTGTGTATGTCTTGCATACTGTGGTATGTAGTACATATGTGGTACATACCACATATGTGGTACATACCACATATGTGGTACATACCACATATGTGGTACATACATATATATGTGTGTATACATATATTCTACACAGTGTGTGTACCAAAGATCTGTTCTAGTTACTATGCCTTCAAAATTTTGTGGCCTAATATGATTGCAGAGAAGGCAATGGCATCCAATTCCAGTACTCTTGCCTGGAAAATCCCATGGACAGAGGAGCCTGGTGAGCTGCAGTCCATGGGGTCGCTAAGAGTTGGACACGACTGAGCAACTTCACTTTCAGTTTTCACTGTCATGCATTGGAGAAGGAAATGGCAACCCACTCCAGTGTTCTTGCCTGGACAATCCCAGGGACGGCAGAGCCTGGTGGGCTGCCGTCTTTGGGGTCACACAGAGTCGGACACGACTGAAGTGCCTTAGCAGCAGTAGCAGCAGCAATATGATTGCAGCATATATTTTGCTCACAGTTGGGGCGGGGGTTGGCAGAGATAGTTTAGCTCCGCTCAAATTGGAATCAGCTGGAGTGGCTCAAAGGCTGGGAAGCATGATCATCTGGAGACTTGCTCTCATATCTGGCAGTTGATGCTGGTTGTTGGCTGAGACCTTTCCTGGGGCTGTTGACTTTGCCCCGTATGGCAAATAAGTTCCAGGAGCAGCTGCCTCACACACACACACACACACACACACACACACACACACACGCAGACACACACACACACAGACACACACACACACAGACACACACACACACACACACACACACACACACACAGACCTAATGAAAGATTATTAGGTTATTCTAGGTAGAGGAAAACAGCAGTACAAGCACACTGAGGTAGGAATTACTCTGTGTTTGAGAGACAGAAAGAAGAGCAGTGACACAAAATAGGGGACACAGTGATATGAGATATTGTTGCAGCTGGTTATGGGGCTCAGGTGAGAGTGTTTCCGCTTCCAGTCAAGAAAATGATGCCACAGGTGCTATCTGTGTACTGGCTTGCGCAACCCCACATGTATCTCCTACATAAGGATTCCCAGGAAGAGGAGATATTGTGTTAGATAATGGAATATTTTCTTTGTGAACATATGTTAAAAACTGTATTAAAAATTTATCATCATGAAGATTCTGATTTCTGGCTTTAAAAACACCTTTAGATTTAAGAACAACAAAGAAGTGTTCTGAGTACACCATATTGGGTAAATAACCTGGTCCTTTATTATACTAATTCTATACACGTCACATGCCAAACATATTGTAGTCATTACTGAAATCTCATTGGGGGAGATGTCATCAGCCATGATACACTAAGGATTTGACAATATCCTAATCTGAACCCAATGGAAGATTACTGACAACTCACTCTTAGTAACATATACTGCTTTGTTTTAAAAAGAAATAAACCATCCTAAATAAAAATAATGAAATGATACTGGAAAAAGCTTCCTGTCCCTACCCCGACTCTTTCACTCTCATCTCACTCTTAGGCCAAGCAGCTGAAGAGACTTAAGCACATCCTACATTCAACATAAATGGACTTGAAATATCAGTATGGAACAAAAGAAAAAAAATGCAACAAAAAGAATAAAGTACTTTTTCCTTCCATAGGGTCTAACTCTGTAGACTTTAATTGGATTATTAAACCCAGAGAAAAAGGGCCCTTTAGCTGCTTTCAAAGTACATCGACAGACACACTTTGCAATTGTTCTGCTTAAATGCCTTGCCTTAATGGCTTTAATAATACATTAAGTTTTCTGTNATTATTAAACCCAGAGAAAAAGGGCCCTTTAGCTGCTTTCAAAGTACATCGACAGACACACTTTGCGATTGTTCTGCTTAAATGCCTTGCCTTAATGGCTTTAATAATACATTAGGTTTTCTGGCATGAGATAAATTCCTTCAGAATTGTCCAATCCGAATAAACGAAGAAGTACTGGAGTAATTTGATTTACGAACTGAAAAGAGTCTTGTCTTTTGTGGGATTCCTTGATGTTAGAACAAGATAACGTTCTTCTTCCCTGGTTAGTCCATTCTGGGGGTCTAATCTATCTTTCTTCTGCCTGGAATCTTCATTCCTCTCTCAGGATTTAGCCCAGAGAAGCTTGAGAATCCAGTAGGAATCACCACATAGATTTTCCAGTGAGTTCTCAAATCTCCCAGGTTAGTCACTCTTTGCTGTGGGGTCCTGCAGCAAGTAATTCTTAGAGAACATTTCATTGCTTTGTAATTCATCATTATTCTTTACCTAGATGGTCAGTTCTTTAAGAATAGAAACTATTGCTTCTGCTCTTTCATTTTTCTCTTGTAGCCTCAGCACCATTCCAGGTGCACAAAGGTGGCCTGAGAGAAGCCTGCTGAACTAGACTCTGAGCTCCAACGTGCAGTTACATGCTATAGCCCATGCTTTTTGTTACAATATCCTTTATTAGCCATGACATGATCATTGCGTTGCGATGAGTATTAAAAGGAAAAGTACAGATTGATTATCTGACAGAGCAAAATGTCATGACACTTTCAAAATGATTCATTACAAACAAAAGCAGTCAGATAAAACACTATAACTGAAACCCATTTTTTGCAGATGTGTTAACAAAAAAAATTGTCCTGGATTATCCTCCCACAATAAAGCATATGTTATTTGATTTCCTGTCACAGTTAGGGGAATTGATATGTAACATGTAACACTGTTCAACTTGTTTTCTTTTCTATCACCCCCTGGTTCAACTGACTCTCAACACAAGTAGTTTGAACTAATGAGTATATTATGACAGTGAAAATGAAAATTATTCCAGCTATGAAAGGTGCTTTGTGCTTCATGTTAAAAATGAAAAAAGACAAATAGATTATTAATAGACATCTGCCTCTGGGGTGGCAATCTTCTGTATATTGATTCACTTTATTTTCTGAGGATTAGAGCTAAGTCTAAATGAAAAGATTTTCATAAGAATAAACTTTATAGTCACATAAATAAAGTAATAGAAGCTACAACAATCCAAATGATGACAAATACTGATTCTTATTTGCAAACAGGCAAGCTTTTAATCTATTCAAAATAGAAATAAAAGTTTTGCTTACAGTATAACATTTACTTTATTAGTTTTTGTCTGAATGTGGCATTACTTTTGAAATTATTTTTAAAATTTCCAACAAAAATAAACAGCCATTTTAACTTTATAGTGTACCTTAATGTACAAATAAATTATGTTGGTGTAAAAGGAAACCATACAAAACAACCAGTAAATAGTTGAATTGCAGGCAGGAAAGAAAAACCCAACACCAACAAAAGTAGTAAAATAGGATGGTGGACGCAAGCAATGTGGTCATAATGGCCTGAACAACTGAAAAAAGCCAGCAGGAAGTACAGAAGGGCACTTAAAGACAGTTACTGGCTAATACCCTTGTTGTTACATTAAATTGAATGTATATAATTTGTTGCATAATTAATACAGTTTATTATAGTTGAATCTAACCATAATATTTTATTAATTGTATTACAGTCATGACTGTGTTAAAGAAATAAAAAGTACATGCATATATTCTTTTGGTAGTCTAGTTAAGAATGGCTACCTCTGTTCTGTTAATTCTTTTCTCTGAGAACCAAGAAAGTTACACTGTGAACACATTCCCTGCCACTTGTGAAATATCCTTAGGTGTGAATTGGCTGGGTATACACCAACTCAGCTGTAGTACACACTACAAGTCTGTGTGTGTGTTAGTCGCTCAGTGGTGTCTGACTCGCTGCAACCCCATGTACTCTAGCCCATTGTCCATGGATCTCCCTAGGCAAGAATACTGGAGTGGATAGCCATTCCTTTCTCCAGGGGAATCTTCCCAACCCAGGGATCAAATCTAGGTCTCTGGCACTGCGGGTGGATTCTTTAGCATCTGAACCACCAGAAATGCCCACACACTACAAACTGACTTCTAAGCACATTGCATCAATTTATACTCCTAGTAGCTTTTGTAAAGTTTTGGCTTCTCAATGACATTGACATACTTGGTATATTTTTTTCATTTTTAGTCTTTCTAGGAGTCTAGAATTATATCTTCAGAGAAGGCAGTGGCACCCCACTCCAGTACTCTTGCCTGGAAAATCCCATGGACAGAGGAGCCTGGTGGGCTGCAGTCCATGCGTTCGCTAAGAGTCGGACATGACTGAGCAACTTCACTTTCACTTTTCACTTTCATGCACTGGAGAAGGAAATGGCAACCCACTCCAGTGTTCTTGCCTGGAGAATCCCAGGGACGGGGGAGCCTGGTGGGTTGCCGTCTATGGGGTTGTACAAAGTCGGACACGACTGACGTGACTTAGCAGCAGCAGCAGCAGCAGCAGCAGTAGGGTTATATCCTACTGTGCTTTCAATTTGTATTTTTTTTTTAAGAGAGATAACTCTGGTAGTAATATGGATTGCACACGGGAGAGGACATAATGGCTACAGAATGAGCAGGCCTTGGGGTTTGGCCTTCTCATAGACAGGAATAGCAGAGTACCTGAGGTTGAAAGACAGGATAACTAGGATGATAATACCACTTTTGCTTTTAAAAATCATTTGTATGAGTTCTCTTAAATTTTATATCCATGTAACTATTTCATTTTTATACATCTATGATTATTATAGGAATATTGGCATTGCCATTTTTAAAATGGGGATGTAGCCAAATAAATGCTTTTGGAGAGAAGATGATGAGGGTACCTGAGTTTGAGGTATAATGAATACTTCTCATGGGGTTACTATGGTTTTGGACATCTCAGATAACCATTGTCAGATCATTAAAAACTGAAGTTAAAAAAAAGGTAAGGTTTAATTATTACAAGCCATGTTGTAATAATAAATCAAAGTATGCTTTGAAAAAGATATAAAAAACCATTAAAGGGATTTACAAAAGAATGGCTTTCTGAAAGGCTAGGTCTGTATGCTACTACCCAGTTTTTGGTAGTGTGTTTTTACTCTACTAATGCTGAATTACGCAGATAATTACATAAATTTTATGTAGAGCTAAAGTCAAATTTTGGAAAAAGGGTGAATTATTTGGTAAAGTGTGGTTAGATGGGCATTTTCTGAGAGAATTGTCTGTTAGAAAAACAGACATTTGGATAGAGTTCCTAATTTTTTAAAAAAACTTCAGGAGAATTTATCCACACTTTTATAGATAACTCAAGCAGTGTTAAAATTTGATTGTTCTTTGATTGCCACTAATCAGCCGATTTTTAAAAATTTACTCACATAAGTGAGTCCTTAAATAATTAGAGGAATTTCAACTAATATATTTACATACTGACTCTACACATAAATTGAACGTTTTATCTTCCCTCCCTCAACATTTATTCCTCTATACAATAGTTTTTTGGGTTTAAAAAAATTTATTATTATTTTGGCCATGCCCACAGCATGCAGGATGTTAGTTCTCCAACCGGGGATCCAACCTGTGTCTCCTGAATTGGGAGGATGAAATCTTAACCACTTGACTGTCAAGGAAGTCCCAGTACAGCAGTTATTTATTTATTTTTTAAATTAGAATAGTTGATGTTTTAAACTAGAATTAATGCTTTTCAAATATGTGCTGAAGAAGACTCTTTGAGAGCCCCTTGTTCTGCAAGGAGATAAAACCAGTCAATCCGAAAGGAGATCAGCCCTGAATGTTCATTGGAAGGACTGATGCTGAAGCTGAAGCTCCAATAATTTGGCCACCTGAATGCAAAGAGCTGTGTCATTGAAAAAGACCCTAATGCTGAGAAAGATTGAAGGCAGGAGAAGCGGGTGACAGAGGATGAGATGATTCGATAGCATCACCCACTCAATGGACATGAATGTGAGCAAACTTCAGGAGGTAGTGGGGTACAGAGGAACCTGGCATGTTACAGTCCATGGGTTGCAAAGAGCTGAACACAGCTTAGTGACTGCAAAGCAACCAGCTAGAATGGTATGCCCATGAGAGCAGTCTACTCTCTACGATATGGCTAGTTACCAGCTGCTGAAAAGAGGCATTTTGTTTGAGATTTTGAATATTATTAGGTTAGAGAATTAAATTTAGAGATAAACTATGGTCCTTGTAGTTGAAAATTTTACTTGAAAGTTTGCCTCGAAGTTTAGCAGGTTTATTCTTCTCTTGTTCACCTTTTGATTTCCTACTGATTTTTCCAGGCTGAATTAGTTGGGGGCTAGGAGAGGTAATTACTGAGTAATGAAATCCCCACAAAGATTTAGAACTTACTGCACTAAAGGTTTATTTCTCATTCACATCACAGGCCAATGATGGTCTGTAGGAATTTTATCACATGCAGCTAAGATTTTTGAGATCACCAGGAAAAATGGGTTGAGTGCTTGGTACTTGCATGCATTTATACATCATTAGAAGGATTCAGTTAGCAACAGCGATTGAGTATCCTTTTTTTATTATGTAGTCATTAAGAAAAAACTAATAGGAAGTGATATTACTTAAGATAGATATATTTTTCTTAGGTTTTCATGTCCATAAAACCAGCCATCAGTACAACAGGACAATGTCCTCATGGATGATAGTGACCAAGATGGTCTTAAGTTTCCCCTCAATTTGACATAATTTTACACAGACTTCTTCCTGACTCCAGGCTCCTGACCTTCCTTTTCCTAGAGCACTTATATTAGAAAACTTGTAATTGTAAATTCTTTCTCTGCCCCCTTGAGATGGAAATCTACAACTCAGGACTCTTTTTCTCAAGGACCTTGTGTCATTCCTCTAAAATGAAATTATTAAAAAAATGTGGTTCCCTGGATTTTAGTCTCTATGGGAGGTAGGAGCCTAACTTCTATAAGTACCAACTAGCAGACACAGATGGCCTAATCTTATTGACCACCTCACCCCAATGTCCTTCAGTACTTTTCCACTAGCTCACCCCAGCACTTAAAAACTCTACTAACTTTGTTCCAGGGACATTGAATGCAATCTCTTATCCATATTGCATTAGTCTTGAATAATATCTTCCTTGCCTGTTTAAACCCTTACAGTGTGGTTTTTCTTTGTCAAGGGTCTCTGTGCTTAATTGCCCAGTTATGTCTGACTCTGCAACCCCATGGACTATAGCCTACCAGGCTCTTCTGTCCATGGGGATTCTCCAGACAAGAATACTGGAGTGGATTGCCATGCCCTCCTCTAGGGGATCTTCCCAACCCAATGATAGAGCCCAGGTCTTCTGCATAGCAGGCAGATTCTTTACCATTTGAGCCACCAGGGTAGTCCACTGTGAAAGACAGCCGGTACACAAAATACAGAAGTAAATTTTAAATAATAGTGATTTTTAGCTACGAATTACTCTGTAAACTTTGTTCTTATGGTGGCTGTTCTGTGTTTTGAGTATACTTTTCTTTTTTTATATGAATTTTAATATCTAAAACCACAGAAAAAATATTTTTTAAGCAACAAGGGGTATTTCTTTTGAGAACATTAACCACCATCTGGGGCTTCCCTGGTGGCTCAGAGGTTAAAGCATCTGTCTCCAATGTGGGAGATCCGGGTTCGATCCCTGGGTTGGGAAGATCTCCTGGAGAAGGAAATGGTAACCCACTCCAGTATTCTTGCCTGGAGAATCCCATGAATGGAGAAGCCTGGTAGGCTACAGTCCATGAAATCACAAAGAGCTGGACACAACTGAACAACTTCACAAACACACATCACCATCTACATCAATCTCTCATTATTACAACTCATTCCTAAGGAGATTCTCAGGATGCAGTCAAAACTTTAATTAAAAACATATTCAAATTAAAATGTTACTTATAATAGCTAAATTATGATACATCTCACAAGAAAATACTGATGATATGTTGTTAAAAAGTAAGACAGGAATCAAGTGGCATAGTCAGTACGGGAATGTAAAGAGGGGCTGTTTTTACTTGACTTATTATAGATTATTTTTTTCCTTCTTTACATTTTCCTGTATTTTAAATTTAAAAAGATTACTGTATCAAAAATAAATATTACTTTAAAAGGTCACCATAAAACAATTTTATTGACTTGAACTTCTAAAAGAAAACAACCAAGAACTTTGCTTTCCAGGATTACAGATTGAGAAAAAGTGAACAATACATTGTGATTACAAGGTTATAAGCAAACTCTGTTTTAGAATTAATGCTCTTCCCATTTGACATTTGAAATGTTTCTTTACATTAATATTCATAAACTTTAATAATATAATTTTTCTACCTTTAAAATTCATATTATAGGACTTTAGGAATTATGATGGCTTTTTATGTAAGAAATTACTGATTTTTTGTATGATGAGGTAGATTTCACTTGGTAGGGAAAACTACTTTTTAGTGGCTCCTAAATAAACAATGTTAGTCATTCTGAAGATTTTTTTTCTGTTATATTTATTTTCCATGGCACAATACTTGTAAACTAGAACATCACATTTCTAAGGTGCTGAGCCTTGAGTATTTTATCATGAAGTAATTAAATATAATTTCTAGTTATGCATAGATAAGATTATGAACTATTTCTACAGTCTTAGAAGATTTATGTCCCTGACTTCCTCAAATGTGCCTGAAGTAACACAAGTCCTCATAGCCTAGATCCCTTTGTGTCTTTGATCCTCCTCTGTGAGGCAAGGTTGTTTAGATGGGCAGATTAGCTTGTTCGGGGCTTTAAAATGTCTGTCTTTTCACCTGGAATGGGGCTCTTCTCACTTGCAGGACTGTGACTTGTGAAAGAGACTGAACTAACCAAAACAAATAGGGTACTTAATCTTCATTTGTCAAAGCTGTGGGAGCTCTGCTTCTTTGATTTACATAATGAAAAGTTTAATAAATTTCTGCAAGATTCAGTTTCTACAAATTTTCTATTTTTAGGCTGTGCAAATAACTTTTTATAACCTACTTGATAAGAATGATGAATAAGAAAAACATTTCAATGTTTATTTGAATCTGCTATGGAATAATCCTATTTGTCATATTCATGTATTATTTTTTCTCCCTATTTATCTATAGTACTTTCTGAAATATTATAAGATGGCCATGTGTAATTTTATAATGATAGGAAAATTCAGGAGATGGAAAGCCTCTGTTTTTTATAATTATATAGATCCACCTGCTTCTTAAGAAATTTTCTTAAAAACATGTGTAAAGTTATTTCACACCTTAAGTAAAAGCTAAATTATGTCCGTTAGGAAATATATCCAGTTACTAGACTTGTATTTGATTACAAACTATGATCTCTTTCCTATCCACCCGCTTTATTCTGTTTCACTGATAATTTCCAAAGGTGGTCCTAGAAATTTCAAAAGTTTTTGAGTTTGAAGCTACTCTGTCCTCTTTCCTCTTTGATCGACATGATTTTTTTTTCCAAATGATTAATTCTGTCCTAGGTACATTACTGTGTCAGATGGGATCATAAAATAATCATTTATAGAAATTACCTAGGTTAGATTTCAATGTTCAAAACCACTGACCATTTGCTGATTGCTTAACAGATACATATTACTATACTTTATTACTATACTATCTCTAGGAATCAAGGGACTGTGATGCTTGGTGGGTACCATAGAAAGATAATTCATGGTCCTTTATGTGTAAGAAATATAGTTTCTTCTCAAAAGAACTGTTTTTCCCTAGTTAATAGTGTCTAAAGTGGTAAATCAGCTTAGCAGGAAGAGAGCAGTGAAGAAAATATTTATTTTTTCTAAAATAGTACGTGTTCTTCTTTGTTACTTTTATCACTTAGGGTCCTGGTAGGAAATAAATAGAACATTCCACTCTAATAATTAGGCTCAGTTAATGAACAGGCTATTTGTAACATGTGGGCAGAAATAAGGTAACTCAGCAAGGCTAACCACAAGGATCCATGTGAAGAGGAGTGATTATTAAAATCCTAGGAGAACTATAACTGAAAGAGAAGGGGGCCAGCAGGAGCTGTGGGCTTAGACAGAAAAATGTAGCTGCTGCTAATAGGTTCTTAGCAGAGAGGGGGCCAGGGAAATAAATACCTGCATCTCTCTTTCCTTCCACCCTCCAATAGGCACTTGGTGCTTCCCACTGGCCAAACCCAAGCGGAATCCAGAAGGCAAAGCATAGAGGTCAGCTTCCTGAGCACATAGCATGGTGGAGAAGGATGGAAGACATATCTGGTGAGGGGTGGAGGGGAGAACAAATGGAGCAGATTCAGTACCACATTTACAATTTGACCATAAATGTTGAGATAGTACAAAAGTAATAAGGTTCCTTAGTATTTCCACGAAGTAAATAAGATGAACTTGACAAGATTACATATTTCAAATGTAAATAGCTTAATAATAACTTGCTGAAACAATTCTGGAGCTACATTTGAACATTGAACAATGCTGTGGTTAGGGGCACCCACCCTCTTGCAATCAGAACCCGTGTATAATTTGTAGTCAGCCCTCTGTATATTCAGTTCCCCATCCTTGGATTCAACCAACTGTGGATCGTGTAGCACTGTAGTATTTACTATTAAAGACAATCTGCACGGACCCAAGTAGTTCAAACTCATGTTGTTCAAGGGTCAACTGTATTTTAGAATAATGTCCTAAAGACATAAACTGTGTTTTACACACTCAATAGAGTATTACTTGATTCACTAATGATCTTCAGTTTTCGAGAGTTACCGTGATTTTTAACTTAAGAATCATAGCATTTTGGGGGCCAACTCACACCAAGCTCCTCAGATTTAGTGGAGTCAGGGGTTAGGGTAAGATGGGTTTTACTAACACTAGTAAAGACAAAGTGTTACAGGTACATAGTTCATACAACTCACCATTTCCAGGGTCAATAACTGTTTGCCGCGCCTCAGTCATTATGCAGTGTTATGGAGAAAATTTGTTTTGAATTGGCTCATATGGCAGTCTTAAGTTGTACTTGGCAAATTGTGATAAAAACAAAGGGACAAAGATTATAGAAATGAGTTAGCGCTATGCTCAAGAGAATCAGATTAATACAATTAGTTTTCAAATGTTTCTTTAATTATTGAACACATTCCTTCTATAATTTAATTTTAGAACTTCAAATTGTTTTACTTAGAAATCATTAATTGATAGCAGTAAATGGATATTTTACTTAACTTTTATGTTTTCAATATGAAGAACAAGTAATAATTTGATTACTAAAATATTCATAAAATATTATCCAAGCAATACTTAACACGATATTCAGAAGAAAATTATAACTATCAATTGTTGAATTTCCCTAGTGTTTTTCTGAACAAGTTGATTTACAGATTAGAAAAACATTGCATATACAATTCAGTATTTCAGGGAATTGCAATACATTTATACATTAAACTATTTTTTTGTCTATAGAATCTAGCAGTATGAAAACACTTTAAATGCTTTCAAAGGTGTGAAAAGCATGATTTTATGTGTTTAGAGTTAATGGTAATTTTTTTCCTTCTGCCTTTAATGCAAGAGGAAATCATTATAAATCTCTTCTAAAGGTTCTATTTAGTTTTTCTTTCCTTTGAGCACAACTATTTTTTCCCCTGTGAAGTAAATCTTAGTATTGTATTTTTCTAACCTTTTTGTAATCATAAGTAGTCAAATTTTTGGCAAACTTCTAAAAACAATCATTCTTACATGAAGCAATTTCTGATAAACCAGCCACTGCTATTGTTTGGCTATGAGTATATAAGATGGTGAAGGACAGGGAAGCCCGACATGCAGGAGCCCGTGGAGTCACCAAGAGTTAGACACGACTGAGTGACTGAGCAACAGCAACATATATAAGAAGGAGTTTCTGTAGTCTTATTGACAAAAGTACCTTCAGCTGTTATCCGTCTTGGCATTCCATGTCCTCCTTTCCTTCTCCTATCTACTTTATGAAATTCAGATGCATTATAGTTTTCTACGTGCAACTTCAAAACTCTTAGTTGATAAAGTAAAATGGGGTAATATAAATCACCTGATGAGTAAGTGAGTAAAGTCACTCAGTTGTGTCCGACTCTTTGCAACCCCATGGACTGCAGCCCACCAGGCTCCTCAGTCCATGGGATTCTCCAGTCAAGAATCCTGGAGTGGGTTGCCATTTCCTTCTCCAGGGGATCTTCCTGACCCAGGGATCGAACCCGGGTCTCCCGCATTGGAGGCAGACGCTTTAACCTCTGAGCCACCAGGGAAGTCCCAAGTCACATGATAAAAATTTCTAAATTACTCTAATATTCCTATTTACATTTCAAAACCCATTTTAATGCTTTAAACTGCCTTCATGCAACCCTTCTGTGGCTTTTTACCCCATCCATTCCCTATTCATTCATATGTTTTGTAAACATTTATTGAGAACCCACGGAATTCCAGTTGAGCTATTTCAAATCCTAAAAGATGATGCTGTGAGAGAGCTGCACTCAATATGCCAGCAAATTTGGAAAACTCAACAATGGCCACAGGACTGGAAAAGGTCACTTTTTATTCCAATCCCAAAGAAAGGCAATGACAAAGAATGCTCAAACTACCACACAATGGCACTCATCTCACAGGCTAGCAAAGTAATGCTCAAAATTCTCCAAGCCAGGCTTCAGCAGTACATGAACCATGGATTTCCAGATGTTCTAGCTGGATTTACAAAAGGCAGAGGAACCAGAGATCAAATTGCCAACATCCGCTGGATCATGGAAAAAGCAAGAGAGTTCCAGAAAAACATCTATTTCTGCTTTATTGACTATGCCAAAGCCTTTGA
>SJYW01001102.1:586812-604732 GCA_006410735.1 Raphicerus campestris | reverse complement strand
AGCTGGAATCAAGATTGCCAGGAGAAATATCAGTAACCTCAGACATACAGATGACACCACCCTTATGGCAGAAAGAAGAGAAGAACTAAAGAGCCTCTTGATGAAAGTGAAAGAGGAGAGTGAAAAAGTTGGCTTAAAACTCAACATTCAGAAAATTAAGATTGTGGTATCTGGTCCCATCAGTTCATGCAATAGATGTGGAAACAATGGAAACAGTAACAGACTTTATATTTTGGGGCCCCCGAATCACTGCAGATGGTGACTGCAGCCATTAAGTTAAAAGACACTTGCTCCTTGGAAGAAAAGCTATGACCAACCTAGACAGCATATTGAAAAGCAGAGACATTACTTTGCCAACAAAGGTCTGTCTAGTTAGAGCTATGGTTTTTCCAGTGGTCATGTATGAATATGACAGCTGGACCATAAGGAAAGCTGAGCACTGAAGAATTGATGCTTTTGAACTGTGGTGTTGGAGAAGACTCTTGAGAGTCCCTTGGACTGCAAGGAGATCCAACCAGTCCATCCTAAAGGAGATCAGTCCTGGGTGTTCATTGGAAGGACTGATGCTGAAGCTGAAACTCAAATACTTTGGCTACCTGTTGCGAAGAGCTGACTCATTGGAAAATACCCTGATGCTTGAAAAGATTGAAGGTGGGAAGAGAAGGGGATGACAGAGGATGAGATGGTTGGATGGCATCACTGACTCAATGGGTATGAGTTTGAGCAAGCTCCAGTAGTTGGTGATGGACAGGGAAGACTGGCGTGCTGCAGTCCATGGGGTTGCAAAGAGTTGGACGTGACTGAGCAACTGAACTGAAATGAACTGAACTAACCTACCAGAAAATGAACAAAGCCCAGTGAAATCAAAAGATGAATTAGATGCAATTCTGCCCCCTCAGAGTTTAATGGTTGAATTAGAAATATAAGCAGATAATTAAAAGACCATGCTTTCAGAGCCATAGCAGAGCATGAACATGGAACAGAGACATAGAAGAAAGAAAATGGAGTGGTGAAATTAGAGATCAACTCTGTCTGGGCAATATAGGAAAAAGTCAGAACTCAAAATGGATCTTGAAGGATGAATAGAAGTTTCCTAAGCACAAAGGGCTATGAAGTGCAGTCCAGGCAGAGAACACCAAAGTCCTGTGTAAAAAGTGGAGGAATAGGATCTGCTTGAGGAACAGAGTTTAACTTGCTAAAGGATGAGCCATGAGCTAGGGAGCAGTGAGAGGCTGAGATTGAAGATGTAGAATGTACCAGTTGATGAGGTGTGAGGGTTGGGGAAGAGATGATTATCCTTTAAGATTACCTTCATCCCTATCTCTTCTACCACCATTTCATCTCCTCCAAGTTCCCATTCAAACTACATCTCAGAAAATGTGGTGAAAACAACACAATTTAAAGAAATTAATNTGTGAGGGTTGGGGAAGAGATGATTATCCTTTAAGATTACCTTCATCCCTATCTCTTCTACCACCATTTCATCTCCTCCAAGTTCCCATTCAAACTACATCTCAGAAAATGTGGCGAAAACAACACAATTTAAAGAAATTAATAGACATCTCCTGAACTCTTCTTTAGGTATCTGATAAATCTTAGAGTTTCAGAGTCAATGGGTTAGAAGGGGAATCTTTCAGTAGGACTATTTCTCCATAAATCATACTGTTCAGTCTACTTTTCTCAGATGCTTAAGTTATAAAATGGAGATAATAAAACATATCTCACCAGGCTATTGTAAGGAACAAATGAGAATATATGTGAAAGTCTTTAGTAACCGGCAAAGTACTGTCTCCTAAAGATATTTTATTTAAAGTGGCCCTGGATTCCAACTTTCTATTTCTTGCTATAAATCTTCATTTTTTCCTTTCTGTAACAGTCTTTTTCAGGGTTCTTTTTTTTCCTCTGGAGAAGGAGTTGTTATTGGTGCTCTGCGAACGGATGCTGAGATTGGGTATACTGGGGAAAAGTTGGTTCATGGGGAAATCTCTGTGGTGATACTCTATAGGAAAGTGAGAAAGGCCCTTCAGACTTGTTCCCAACTGAGGCAACAGGCCAACCCTTGGTACCTGCATCAGTGAGTCAAAGGCTGGGAGCCACCTCTGGTTCAGGCAGCTCCCACCCTCCCAGCCAGAGGCATTCCAAGCGAGCTGGGAGCGCTGCAGCATCAGCGGCAACCCCAGCAGCCGGGCCATGATGCCTCTGAACTGAAGAGGGTGTCTGGTCAGTGTGCCGCAGCACACGCCCACCTTCTCTTCCTCCATCTGCTTCCAGGGTGAAGTCTGAGGTGTAAGCTGCCCTAGCCTGTGAAAATACAGGGCTCCCAATTAGAGGAGCCCTCAATGGAAAATCAGGGAAACTCTAATCTTGAGGGTCCTTTGTGTTAAACATTGAGGGGTTCCCAGAGAGATTTTCAATGCCAAGTTGTCTCCTCACTACACACTTTTTATCTTTGCTTTTTAAATTTATTAAATGGTTTTTGAAAGAAAATTTTGGATAATTTTATGCCAATGAATTTTATAGAGAGTACATTTTTTTGAACATTTAATTTTGTATTGCTGCTAAGTCGCTTCAGTCGTGTCTGACTCTTTGCAACCCTATGGAGAGTAGCCCACCAGGCTCCCCTGTCCACAGAATTCTCCAGGCAAGAATACAAGAGTTGCCATTGTACTGAGGTACAGCCAATTAACAATGTTGTGATAGTTTCAAGTAAACTGCAAAGTGACTCAGCCATGCATACAGATGTATCTTTTTTTTTCCCCNAGAGTACATTTTTTTGAACATTTAATTTTGTATTGCTGCTAAGTCGCTTCAGTCGTGTCTGACTCTTTGCAACCCTATGGACAGTAGCCCACCAGGCTCCCCTGTCCACAGAATTCTCCAGGCAAGAATACAAGAGTTGCCATTGTACTGAGGTATAGCCAATTAACAATGTTGTGATAGTTTCAAGTGAACTGCAAAGTGACTCAGCCATGCATACAGATGTATCTTTTTTTTTCCCCCTTAACCCAAGTCTCCCAGCACTGGTTTTGATTGTGGAAAACTCATTTCCCCTACATTTATGTATCTTCATTGTCACATACACCTAAAGATGATTTAAATTTATGTACTATTTTTTACATTAGGAAACTAACTTTTAAAGCAATAAACATAGCATAATCAAAATTTTAAAAGATTTATATGCATACACACATATATATATGCATAGAAGAAAAACTAGAAAGTCATACAGTGAAAAGTAATTATAACTCTATGATAAAAATTATTAGTAATTTGAAAATGTTTAATTTTAAATAAAGCTCATATTTCTTATTTTATTTGACAAACTTTTATAATCATAAATAAGCAAGAAAAATTGTTGAAAATTGTATAGTACTTTATAGTATATACATTATTATATGTAATCTATTCAACTTCTTACCATGTCAGATGATGGAAGGACTTACAGGGATTAATTTGCAGATGTGAAAACTGATTATTCATAAAAGTTCACATACATGTTCACTCTACTATTATGCTGTTAGGATCTGTCCTATAACATGGATCTTATACATCCAAAGCCAGTGCTTTTTTCAGAAGGACCATGTCCTTCTTTCCTCCAACTGTCATACATCACAGTAATTCGCATTCTTATTATTTTAACTATTAGCTACATTTTTAATAGATTTACAGTCTTCTTAGTTTGTTTCACATGTAGCATGATTATCTTCTCCCTACTTAAAAAATTAAAAAGACCCATGGTTACAGCAGTCAGCAGAAAATTATTCAGGCAAGAATATTCATTAAATTAAACTGACTCTTTTTTCCAAGAAAGTTAACTCAGATCTAAGCCTTCAGGGAAGTATAAAGTTAAGTTTTTACAGAAACTGTAAGGTATATTTCATAACTCACCTATTAGAATATTTTGAATATTACATCTTGCCCATAATGTAGCAATATTAAAGAACTTAAGAATCTCTACTTTTAAACATTTTATGTATAAATTTTATATTCCCTCAATATGTCTTGTGATTTCTTACTAAAGTGATGTTTTATATTAGATATGTATATTAGACTCTAGCCACATATGAGAAATTTGGTTAATCAACTTGGTTAGTTTTCCTTTAAGGTCTGTGCTTGAGGAGACATTTCTCAATGAAAGCTGAGGTAGTTCATCTAGAACAATATAAAATATTGATAATAGGATTTATATAAAATAATATGAGGGCACAGTTAGTAATATACTGAATGTTTGTTTTACCGAGAGTTCAAGTATCGAGTCAAGTATCAGTACCAAGAACTCAAGTAGTACACTGAACACAAACTAGATCTTTCTTCACTTCTGAACATAGGTGAGCATGAGCAATTCTCTGTGGTCATAAATAGAAAAATATCTACTTTGTACTATTTGTAACTAATACCTTTAAGAGGAGACCATGAGTTCGCTGGGCATTTTGAGCCTTTTTGAGGAGAAGCTGGCCAAAGAGGTATCAGTAGTTTTGAAGCAGTAAGAGGTTTTGAGGTGATAGCAGAAAGTGAGCAGTCAGGAGACATAGCACTGAAATATGTGGAATGTTAGGAAATAATTCCAGGTGAGGGAACTCTGTGACCAAAGACACAAAGTGAAGTGAAGTCGCTCAGTCTTGTCTGACTCTTTGTGACCCCGTGGACTGTAGCCTACCAGGCTTCTCTGTCCATGGGATTCTCCAGGCAAGAATCCTGGAGTGGGTTACCATTTCCTTCTCCAGGGGATCTTCCTGACCCAGAGATCGAACCCGGGTCTCCCGCATCAGAGGCAGACGCTTTAACCTCTGAGCCACGAAGACACAAAAGTGGGACTGAACTTTGACATCTTTGGNCAGAGATCGAACCTGAGTCTCCCGCATCAGAGGCAGACGCTTTAACCTCTGAGCCACGAAGACACAAAAGTGGGACTGAACTTTGACATCTTTGGTTGGCAAGGACACTGGTCTCATAAGTAAAGGCACTCAAGTTGGAAAGTAAGATTAAATAAATGAGATGAGAACAAATCAGAGAGAACCTGAACACCAAACAGAAGAGATGAGATTTAGAAAATGTGAGGAAATAATAAGTGATTGAGTAGACAAGTATTGTGTGTGGTAGCATTCACATCATGCAATTAGTCCAGCAGTAAAACCAGCTAGGTTTTGGCAAGAGGACCAAGATTTGGCTGGTGGTGTCAAAGATTAAGAAGGGATGTGTATGAGATTATAAAAGTTCAGTAAAAGATTTTCACTGATCAGACATAGGATATAAATTTTCATTTATAATATATTTTTCAGTTACTCTGAACGTCTTCTTTTTTAACTTTTATAAAACACAAAGAATTTAGACCCAGAAGGACTAGGAATTAGTAGTTGTAAAGTATAGGGATGAGAACTGAGTGTTTAGAGAAAGGAACTGGTTGGTCCAGGGCTATACAGATATAGTGGGTTTGTTGTCAGGAGGCCTGGGTTCAAATTTGAGCTTTGCTGCTATCTTCATGACCTAGGGCTTCCCAGGTGATGGGAAGAGTCTGCCTGCCGATGCAGGATACACAGGAGATGTGGTGTTTTTTTTTTGAGCTTTTGTTTTGTGTGTGTGTGTATATGTGTATGTGTGTGTGTGTGTAAACAACCATCTTGCTAGGTCAAGCATTCTGACAGGTCTTAATCACAATTTTTGGAAATATTTTCAAAGGTTCAAATACCTGTTTGGGTCTGAGAGAAATGTTCTGATGCTCTCTATGGCTCATTCTTCCGAATCTGACCTATTAACACGTAAAGTTCTTTGGGAGCTATTTTGTATTTTATTGCACCAAAATTAAAATTCCCTTAGTATTTCGGTGGCCTTCAGGCGATGCTAGTGATAAAGAATCAGAGTGCCAATGCAAGAGATGCAGGTTTGATCCCTGGGTCAGGAAAATTCCCTCGAGGAGAGCATGGCAACCACTCTACTATTCTATTCTCTCTCAAATAATAAATATATACTAAATAGAAAGGAGCTAAGAGACAAGAAATTTTGCAGCTTTGAAAAAGCATGGTTCTAGTCATAAGGCAGTATATTCCAGGTGGGAAATAATGATGACAATTATGAACTTCTAGTTTGAGAAGAAATGACTACTGTCTGGGCTGGAGATAGCAAAATTGTCACCAAGGAGAAATAAAATTGGTTCCATAGATAGCCTAAGGAAAAGCTGAGAAGGCAAGTGACTCTGGTTATGGGTCTAATAAAGATGCTGGAAAGGAGTAATGCAGGCTATTGTGCTTGATATCTTGTATGACACAGGTTAGCGTTTTTGCCTCCTTTTGGCTAAAGTTACATGCTTTATAACTGACACTTGGTAGCCATATTTTAAAAATCATATTGATTGTTACTTCTAGATCTTTTATCTTTTTGAGCTAATTGAAATGGGATCTTTACTTCATATTTTTACTTTTTTTATAGTAAAAAGTAATATTTTCATATTTACTTGGTAACTAATCTCACTAATTCTCTTATTACAAAATTTTAGAGTTGATTTTTCAGAAGGTTTTAAATAGGTAATCATATTGTATCCTACATTCAAATATATATGACTCATTATTTCCTTTTTTTCTTATAGAGGGACATTTCTTATTTCCTTTATGAGAATCTGCAAAAAACAAAAACAAAAAAGTTACGGTGTTACTTGTAGGCGTGCTGTTTTTCCTCCTGGCTTCAATGAGAATTACCACCATTTCAGTTGAGAGTGACCCCATGGACTGTAGCCTGCAAGGCTCCTCTGTCCACGGGATTCTCCAGGTAAGGAATACTGGAGTGGGTAGTCATTCCTTTCTCTAGGGGATCTTCCTGACCCAAGGATCAAGCCTGGGTCTACTGCATTGCAGGCAGGTTCTTTACCATCTGAGCTACCAAGGAAGCCCTATATTGGCTATTAGTTGATCACATACCTTTTAAAATAGCCTTCAGTTCTATCAGTTAACATTCTGGTAAATCCATTAAGGCGATGATATAATTTTCCCTCTTTGATGTATTATTATTTCATTAATTACATCAAAATAATTCTGTTAGTGTAATTATAGAAATATAATTAATATGATTATTATACAATTATTAATTTAATAAATATTTATATGTGATGAAATGAATAATTATATTAATATAATTATAATTATATTAATGTAATTATATTAATAGACTCTCTTATGTTCTTACTTCACTGAACTGACCCATACTTACTTTACAGAGCTTGAACACTTTTACTAGAACACCATTCTCTTCTAGCTTGCTTACTATTTTTTTTTCTCTCCCTCTCAGTTTTCTTTGCTAGTTTTGTCTAATCTCTTAATGTTTAAGTGCTACAAATAAATCTGATTTATTGCTTTCTGCTCTTGAACCTATCTCGTCTCATGGCTTTAAATACTATATATATGCTGAAGATTTATAAATTTATGTCTCCAGTTTTGACTCTTTCTCAAGCTCCAAAATGACAACCCACTCCAGTATTCCTGCCTAGGAATTCCCGTGGACAGAGGAGGCTGGCAGGCTACAGTCTCTGGGGTCATAAAAGAGCTGGACATGACTGAGCGACTAAGCAACAATGTTGAAGATNAAAATGACAACCCACTCCAGTATTCCTGCCTAGGAATTCCCGTGGACAGAGGAGGCTGGCAGGCTACAGTCTCTGGGGTCATAAAAGAGCTGGACATGACTGAGTGACTAAGCAACAATGCTGAAGATTTATAACCTTGTATCTCTAGTTTTGACTCTTTCTCAAGTTCTAAACATGTTTATCCAGATGCCTACTTGTCGCCTCTTAGACATCTAAATTTCTCTTGTGTGCAACATGTTCAGAACATTTTTTTATCTTCTCCTTCAAATTTGCTCAGTTTATAGCCTTCCCAATTGCACTTGATAGTAGCTTCATCTTTCCAGGTATTGAGGATAACAACTATGCAGTCGCTCTCACTTCCTCTCTCTCCAATACATCAGCTATTTCTGATGGTTGTATTTTCAAAATATATCCAGACTCCAACTGCTTCTTACCACCATGCCAGGTACCACACTGATCTAAGCCACTCACTTGCCCAGAATACACAAGGATCTCCTGTATTCCCTGGTCCTGTCCTTTCCCACTACAGTCTACTCTTAGTACAACAGCCAGAGAGATTCTTTCACAATGTAGATCATCTATGTTATTGCTCTGCTCTAATCCTCCAGGTCTCCCCATTTCGCTTGGGGTAAAAGCTAAAGCCTTTAGCCTGGAACCTTAGCCATGTTATTTCTCCCATCCCAGTCTCCAACTCCTCCCATACTTCACTCTCCTCCCACTCCACTGGCCTCTGTTGTTCCTTGAGCCTCCCAAGCATAATCTGGCCTTAGGGCCTTTGCTCTGGCTGTATCCCCTGCCTAGAATGCTATTCCACAGAGTATCCATAACTCTAACTCCCAGGTCTTCTCTATGTTTTTGCTCAAATGCTATCAACTCAGTGGAGGTCTCTTCCTGAACATTTATTTAAAATGGCAATCCACTCCTGATCTCATCACCCTGATCCCTTTATCCAGCTCTAATTGTTCCTTTCCTGTCTCATTTGTCACTAACGTACTGTGAAATGCACCTGTTACTGATAACACTGTGCTGCTTTTGCTCAGTTTCTAAGTCGTATCCAACGCTTTGTGACACGGACTGTAGCATGCCAGGCTCCCCTTTCCTTCACTGTCTCTCTGAGTGTTCTCAAATTTATATCCATTCAGTCAGTGATGCTATTTAACCATCTCATCCTCTGCCACCTCCTTCTTTTGCCTTCAGTCTTTCCCAGCATCAGGGTCTTTTACAAATGAGTTGCTCTTTACATCAGGTGGCCAAATATTGGAGCTTCAGCCTCAGCAACAGTCCTTCCATCATGGTTGATTTCCTTTAGGAATCCCCTGCTATAAAGTAATTTCCATGAAACAGACGGATATCTTTGTTTTATGATGATATACTCCAAATACTTAGAATTATGATTGTATTATAAATGCTTAATAAACACTTGCTGAATGAATTAATAGATGTATTGAATCCCACTTAATTATGTCAGATACTTCCTTTGATTCATTACAGGATATGATTTACTAACATTTTGCTTTGGATTATTGTATTTATGTTAGTGAGATTGCTATTTTAATATATTTTTTTTTGGGGGGGTGATACATCTACTCTGGTTCTAGTATCATGATTATAATAGCTTTTTATAAACAATCAACAAGTTTCCAAGATTTTTCTACACTGAAAGAATTAAAATAGTCTAGAGAATGATCTGTATTTTGAAGAAAGAATTCTTCCCTAAAACTGAGTTTGGCTTCTCTTTGGACATCTTGTTCAATTTCTTTCAACTTTTATCCTAGAAAATTATTTCATCAGTGATTCTAATTTTAATATTATCATAGTATTGCTCATAATTGAAAAATCTGTTTCTGAAGTTAAATCTCTCTTCTCATTCCTTATGTTAAATGCTTGTATTATTGTTTTTGATGAACTCATAGCTTATTTCCCCAGCTGCACATTGGGTTTCCAAAGTATAAAAAAGGTTATAATCCTGGCTTCTTTTGAATATAATTCATTCCAATGTCTCAATGTAGCATTTCCCCAATTGAAAGTATTGTGACAACCAGAACTTAAGTTTAATGTGTAAAATGTTTTTATTTATAAATGAAAAATAAAAGTCAGCTTTTATTGATTTTTAGCTTTGGAAGGAATTCTAGAAATCATGTTGGCCAATGGCCTACGCACCATTTTTGTATGTTTGTGTTTGTGAGGAAACCAAGGCTCTAAGTAACTGATTTGCCCAATAACACACCTATTTGTTAGAGTTAACATATAGAAAAGATGATATTTTCATTTGTTTGTAAAATTCATAACTTTTTAAATTAAGAATTCATCAAAATGTTACATAGATAAAATGATGAAGATGCGCAATGTAGCATTTTAACAGATGGTTCTTTTTGACATAGTGTGTTAGAAAAGTAACATGATGACATTCTGCATTTGCTGGAGCAGACAGACATTTTGCAAATGTTAAGGCAGCTTATATTTAAAAATACTGAAGAACTGGGCTTGGGATTTCTGACCTCAGTCAAAGCTTCCTAGCCTAGTTTCTCAAATCAGTCTTCTTTACCACTGGTGTGGACATTTGACAATATCTACAGGCATTTTTGGTTGTTACAGCTGGGTGGGGGGAGATGGTGGTTGCTACTGGCATCACTAGGGGTCATTAGTGAGTACTGTCAAACATGCTACGTGCACTGGACTACTCCCCACAGCAAAGAACTGTATGCCCACAGTTATCAATAATGCCAGGTTGAGAAAATCTGACTTGTGGTGATGACTCTAACATTGATTGTGCCAGTCCTGAATTTACAGATGTTTGTAATCACTTAAAAATGAACACTACATTGTATTTTTAAATGAGAACATCTTACCCAAATGCGTTCTGTGAAACATATGTCCTATCAGATATTCTGTGAAGAAACAGCCAAATATGCTTGGGAAACAATGTGTATTATGGTGCCCTTTTAGTGTTCTTCATTGGAAAGACTGATGCTGAAGCTAAAGCGCCAATACTCTGGCCACCTGATGCAGAGAACTAACTCATATGAAAAGACCCTGATTCTGGGTAAGATTGAAGGCAGGAGGAGATGGGGATGACAGAGGATGAGATCGTTGGAGGGCATCACCGACTTGATGAACATGAGTTTGAGCAAGCTCTGGGATTTGGTGATGGACAGGGAAGACTGGTGTGCTACAGTCCGTGGGGTCACAGAGTCAGACACAACTGTGTGACTGAACTGAACTGAACTAAAAGTTCCTCAGCAAAATCCAGCATATTAAAGGCTCTGATATGTCCTGCAGTGAATATCCCTATAACATCACTTCATTCATAATATTCTAGCTTTATCATACCAATGCAATGTTTTGACATAAACTCTCTATGCATTCCTGAGAAGAGGCTTCAAGAAATTCAATCACTATGCTTCTCAGTTCTCAAACTTCTTTCATATTTGATCTCATTGGATTCAATCAATCATTCTTTAAGATATAATTCTAAAATAACCTCAGCATTCCCCCCAAATAATCTTCCTATCCTAACATATCCTTTCTCCTTCATTTCTTAGAGCAGTAAAGATTTTATGTCAATTGAGATGAATTTACTATTACTAGAAATAGACTATTCTTTTGGAAAATACACAGAATGCAAAGAAAAAAAACAAAAAAGTTCTATAACTCCTTCACTGTTGACATGTTCTTATATTTTCAGTTGTTTTACTGTCAGTATATTTTAAAATAAAACATCAATGTAAATGCTTTTTATAAACTTAGAATTTTTTAAAGTCAATACCTTTAATATTTTAACATTTTCATTTAATACTATTATTACTATCACATGATAACAACATAACATGGATAGTGAAGTATCAACTGGATAATTGCTGGATATTTCATTACATAGAATGTGATGCTTTATTTAAGGAGTTCTTTATTAATGGGAAACTATTAGTTTCCTTTTTTGCCTAATTTTCAGTATACTCTAATAAACAGCTTCATACAGATCTTTTCACATATTCTTAACTGTTTCTTTAGGAAAGTTGCTAGAGATGGAATTATTGTATCAGTAGGTAGGGAAAAGAATATTGTCAAGAGAGTGGTGAGAATGTTGATGGATATATTTTAAGGCATTCCTGGTGAAAAACTGTCTTTTAGAAAGCCTATACAACTTTAACATTTCCAACACTAGTTTATAAAAGTGACATTGGGCCTTTTATTTTATTTTGGAAAGAACACTTAATAAGAGATCTATTGTCTAAACAGATTTTTAAGTGTGTAATATTAATACATTATTGTATTTTACTGTTGCTTGGATTTAGGTCTCTTTCTTTTCATTCCCCTGCTGTTAAACTTCCCTTTTGGCTTCCTGGTTATCATATTATATTATTCACCTTCATTTTTTTGTTCATGAAAAAATTCTTATTTCTGTNCTGATATGTCCTGCAGTGAATATCCCTATAACATCACTTCATTCATAATATTCTAGCTTTATCATACCAATGCAATGTTTTGACATAAACTCTCTATGCATTCCTGAGAAGAGGCTTCAAGAAATTCAATCACTATGCTTCTCAGTTCTCAAACTTCTTTCATATTTGATCTCATTGGATTCAATCAATCATTCTTTAAGATATAATTCTAAAATAACCTCAGCATTCCCCCCAAATAATCTTCCTATCCTAACATATCCTTTCTCCTTCATTTCTTAGAGCAGTAAAGATTTTATGTCAATTGAGATGAATTTACTATTACTAGAAATAGACTATTCTATACACAGAATGCAAAGAAAAAAAACAAAAAAGTTCTATAACTCCTTCACTGTTGACATGTTCTTATATTTTCAGTTGTTTTACTGTCAGTATATTTTAAAATAAAACATCAATGTAAATGCTTTTTATAAACTTAGAATTTTTTAAAGTCAATACCTTTAATATTTTAACATTTTCATTTAATACTATTATTACTATCACATGATAACAACATAACATGGATAGTGAAGTATCAACTGGATAATTGCTGGATATTTCATTACATAGAATGTGATGCTTTATTTAAGGAGTTCTTTATTAATGGGAAACTATTAGTTTCCTTTTTTGCCTAATTTTCAGTATACTCTAATAAACAGCTTCATACAGATCTTTTCACATATTCTTAACTGTTTCTTTAGGAAAGTTGCTAGAGATGGAATTATTGTATCAGTAGGTAGGGAAAAGAATATTGTCAAGAGAGTGGTGAGAATGTTGATGGATATATTTTAAGGCATTCCTGGTGAAAAACTGTCTTTTAGAAAGCCTATACAACTTTAACATTTCCAACACTAGTTTATAAAAGTGACATTGGGCCTTTTATTTTATTTTGGAAAGAACACTTAATAAGAGATCTATTGTCTAAACAGATTTTTAAGTGTGTAATATTAATACATTATTGTATTTTACTGTTGCTTGGATTTAGGTCTCTTTCTTTTCATTCCCCTGCTGTTAAACTTCCCTTTTGGCTTCCTGGTTATCATATTATATTATTCACCTTCATTTTTTTGTTCATGAAAAAATTCTTATTTCTGTCTAAATTCTTATTTCTCTAAAAAGTCTCCCTATGTCAATCAGAACCAGATTCCATATTTCAGTTTGACATGGGCTTATGTGTGTTTAACTGCATCATACATGCATGTCTTAGCTATATCACCNTTTTATCCCACAGTACATTATTATTGTTTAATTCAGTCAGTATATATTTAGATTTACCCAAATACTTAACAGTGTCTCTCTCTTCTTTATTTTCTCTTGCTTCTCAACCTTATTTATTCTTGCTACTCAGATCATTTTTTTTTCTGATTTGAGAATAAATTTCCTATTGCCTAATGTATATCATTTATGTTTAACTATAGTAAGTTTCTATAGATAAGCAAACCCTCATGTTTTCATTATATAATAGTGGCTTATTTGTCCTTTTCTTTGGTAAGATATTTTTACTTGATTTAAGATTCTAGACTGCCTTTTTTTTCTCTATATGTTGAAAGCATTCCACTTGCTTCTGGCTTGTATTGGTGCCATTGAAAAGTCTGCTATCAGTATAATTGTGCTATGTGTGATTTCACACATATATGTGATTTCACAATACAGTGATTTCAATAGGGAATTGGTATCTTTTTTATTCATATTGCTTGATATAAATTAAGACAGGAGAAATGTTAGACNTTCTGGCTTGTATTGGTGCCATTGAAAAGTCTGCTATCAGTATAATTGTGCTATGTGTGATTTCACACATATATGTGATTTCACAATACAGTGATTTCAATAGGGAATTGGTATCTTTTTTATTCATATTGCTTGATATAAATTAAGACAGGAGAAATGTTAGACTTTCTTATTTTCTTTTCCATATTTCAACATTAAAAAAAAAATTCTTTTTCTGTCTCTGTCTTTCTGTGCTGCAGTTTTCAGTTATATTGTACTGTCCAATTAAACTCATCTATTAAATCCATTTATTGAGTTTCAAATTTCAATCATTTTTCATTTTCAGAAATTACTTGAATATTTTTGAAATATGACTCACCATTTTATAGTTTTTTGTTCTTTATTTACTTTATTGTTCCTTTATTATTTTTTAAAAACATAATAAACATATTTATTTTATATTCTATATGATAATTTCAATGTCTGAACTGTATACTTGTTTGATATGTCCTATGTTTTTCCTGTGGCAATTTATTTTTGTGTTTTCTGATTTTGGCTGATAGTATTTCTTGAAGTTTAATCTATAAGAATAATTTGAGACCCAGATAAATGCATGTTCATACAAAAAAGAGTTATATTTTCTTCTGTTAGTTCTAGTCCAGAAACACTTTAAATTCTCATTTTGAGGTTTTTCAGATTAAATAAGCAGTATTAAATAAGCATTTAAGTAAAACCCATGTGAGGCCTGGATTATGGTTAAAAGTTCTCAAAGGTGTTAACCTTTTGCTCAGAACCAGGGCAACTCTCATTGCAGTCACTCTCTGAGCGGTAGGTGGTTGGACAGAACTGTTTCAAGCTCACTCTCACCTTTCCCCTGAGATTATAGCCATTTGAGGTCCAGTTTAATGGTGGAAGATCTTTTGACATTCTCCAAGTTAGGAGACCCTGAGTTTTTTTCCTTCTGTCTATATTCTCTAATTTCAAAGTCATAGAAACCGAGCAGAAAATGTATCACAATTTGGCAAATATTCACAAGGTGAAAACCAAGTTTTATCATTTTGGTCCTCCCCCCGCCCCAAGTATTTCCTACTTTCTTTTCAACTCATAGATAAATTTAAGATTTTAAAAGACGTTTGATCCATACTTTTTCTTCATTTTTTCCACTCTTTTTTGGTTAGAGTTTCTATCAGGGTACTGAGAAGCCATTACTAAAAAGTGAGTTGTGGTATCAGTAACTAGGGACATTCTTGAGAGAATATTTCAGAGAATTTGTAGGTGGTTTAAGCCAGGTGATAGCAGATTAAGGAGAGAGAGGAGGGTGAGGCTATGTGGTGGGAAGGGAAGGAGTCCAGAAATGTAGTCTCTATTTAGGCTCATCCCACAGAGTCAGACATGACTGGAGACTTAGCAGCAGCAGCAGCAGCAGCAGCAGGTCCCCTCTTTCTTGCTCACTTTCACACAGTCCACATCTCAGAGCTCTACTAGGATGGGGACCACAGTATCTATTATACAATCTTAGTCTTAATTCATAACAGATTTAAATAAATTGAATTAATTAAAGAGTCAAACATTAAAGGACTTTTAGAGCCCATTGAAACCAAGTTTTATTCTGTTCAAGATTCAGAGGCAGGTAATAAATTTTGGTATGATTTATCAACTTCACTGATTACTAGAAAGCTGCAATATTTTCTCCAATATTTGACTCTTTATTACATTCCAGGCATTATAACACCTTGTGTCAGGCTTGGGTCTCTTTCAGCTCAACTGGCCTTTTTGGAAGCCATCCTGCCTCTGACAAGAGGTGCCATTTCCAGATATGTGGATTCAGCATAGCTGAATAGAACAGGCAGCCCAGCAGGAGCAGCAGCAAACCATAAAATCCACAATTTTAAAGTGTCAGGATAAGTATTTCACGGACCCATCCTGTTACTGTAAAATCAGATCAACTGGGAGCATACTTTCCAGCCAAATTTTGACAGGTGCAGCTACTGCCATGGCTCTGCTGTTCTTTCTCTAAGCTGCCCATCTGCTCCCAGGATTCCTCTGTTTCTCTTAGAATATTCCCTCTTCTGCTTTCTGTAGCCTCATGCCCTCCACTTGATAGTTTAAGACAAGGTCCACACAAAAGAGTCAAAACAGACAGGATCAGAGCTATTATTATGTAATTAGAGCAGTAAAGCCAGCCAGTTTGAATAACTGCATCTTGCAAATTGGTTTTCTTGTCTGTATTAGTTTAATTTACCCAGTATTCTCTGAATTTGGGGGGATTTTGCTGGCTGTATATAAGCAAATGAGATAGCTAATTAAGCTGTTAATAATGGATAAAAATGTTTAAATAAATTTATTAATATAAAAGCTTTCCATGAGCATCATCTAAGTACTAAACACTATCTTTCCTTTATAGTAGTTAACAAAAACACTATTTTGTATTTTTCAGAGTTTATTAAAAGCAATATTTGTTAAATCTTTATCATCTTTAAATTTTGGTATGAATTATTAGGTTAAATTTTTAGTAGGGATCAGAAGAAAATAATGTCACATTGCTGGTTATGTCCCTTGAAGGCTATACTAGAGATAGCTTATAGCCTGTACAAGAACAGGAGATGAGCTAGATTTGGCTGATGGGCCAGAATTTGCTAACCCTTAGAACAATCATAGAAAATATTTATTATTCTCTTTTTTCAGAAGAAATGGACCAAGAGAAATTAGGTCACAAGAACTTAGGACCAAGAGAACTTAGGTAGCAGAGCTAGAATTTTTTCTCTTATTTCACAAAAACCTGTGATTCTCCCTTTCTCAGTTGTACAGGTTCCTAGGAGGGATGGGGACATAGACTGCAGTGTTATGTGGAAAGTTGGGAAATTGGGGACTCCTAAGATAAATGACATCTGTATGTCTTTAAAATCCTGTGTCTATAAAACATGGTCTTCTCTGGAGTTGGTGACTTATGTGACTGGTACCTCCCTACCTCCCTAAAAGCATATCTAGCCAGGCTGATTCCATTCTAGATCTTGAGAGTATGAAATGTATTTGAAACACAGTGAGTGTCTCCCACACCCTTTTCTCTTATTAGTCAATCACCTTTGGGCTCTTAGATTCTCTATATTCTTTCTAATATCCTGGTAAATCCCTACTTAAGGAGAAATATCATTATACTAAATGTTAATGAATGAGGAGGCTAGTGATGTTCCCCTTCTCAAGGATTTGCATTTTCACTTGGGACAAAGCCCTGAATCACTATATTTAATATCCTAATGCTATATTTATCATCTATGGGTAATGTAAATATGGAGAATATTTTTGTGGGCCCCATAAACAGATGTCCATACTTTATATCTTGTCATGAAATTGACATGAGCCAATGTTCTTTAAAGTATTCCTCAATTTACTGTTAAACTCTTTCCTAACTTGCTGGAGTCTTTAATTTTTTTTATCACTAAAGAAAAGGTTGGGCCTAAATATATATATAAATATATATGTATATATGTGTGTGTGTGTTTCAATGGCATAATAGTTTGTATTTTAGTAAGCATCGTATTTGCTAGTTTATTGACTATGCCAAAGCCTTTGACTGTGTGGATCACAATAAACTGTGGAAAATTCTGAGAGAGATGGGAATACCAGACCATCTGACCTGCCTCTTGAGAAATCTGTATGCAAGTCAGGAAGCAACAGTTAGAACTGGACATGGAACAACAGAGTGGTTCCAAATAGGAAAAGGAGTATGTCAAGGCTGTATATAGTCACCCTGCTTGTTTAACTTACATGCAGACAACATCATGAGAAATGCTGGACTGGAAGAAACACAAGCTGGAATCAAGATTGCCAGGAGAAATATCAATAACCTCAGATATGCAGATGACACCACCCTTTTGGCAGAAAGTGAAGAGGAACTAAAAAGCCTCTGGATGAAAGTGAAAGAGGAAAGCGAAAAAGTTGGCTTAAAGCTCAGCATTCAGAAAACGAAGATCATGGCATCTGGTCCCATCACTTCATGTGAAATAGATGGGGAAACAGTAGAAATAGTGTCAGACTTTATTTTTGGGGTCTCCACAATCATTGCAGATGGTGACTGCAGCCATGAAATTAAAAGATGCTTACTCCTTAGAAGGAAAGTTATGACCAACCTAGATAGCATATTCAAAAGCAGAGACATTACTTTGCCGACTAAGGTCCGTCTAGTCAAGGCTATGGTTTTTCCAGT
>SJYW01001102.1:564881-580790 GCA_006410735.1 Raphicerus campestris | reverse complement strand
AACATCATGAGAAATGCTGGACTGGAAGAAACACAAGCTGGAATCAAGATTGCCAGGAGAAATATCAATAACCTCAGATATGCAGATGACACCACCCTTTTGGCAGAAAGTGAAGAGGAACTAAAAAGCCTCTGGATGAAAGTGAAAGAGGAAAGCGAAAAAGTTGGCTTAAAGCTCAGCATTCAGAAAACGAAGATCATGGCATCTGGTCCCATCACTTCATGTGAAATAGATGGGGAAACAGTAGAAATAGTGTCAGACTTTATTTTTGGGGTCTCCACAATCATTGCAGATGGTGACTGCAGCCATGAAATTAAAAGATGCTTACTCCTTAGAAGGAAAGTTATGACCAACCTAGATAGCATATTCAAAAGCAGAGACATTACTTTGCCGACTAAGGTCCGTCTAGTCAAGGCTATGGTTTTTCCAGTAGTCATGTATGGATGTGAGAGTTGGACTGTGAAGAAGGCTGAGCGCCAAAGAATTGATGCTTTTGAACTGTGGTGTTGGAGAAGACTCTTGAGAGTCCCTTGGACTGCCAGGAGATCCAACCAGTCCATTCTGAAGGAGATCAGCCCTGGGATTTCTTTGGAAGGAATGATGCTAAAGCTGAAACTCCAGTACTTTGGCCACCTCATGTGAAGAGTTGACTCACTGGAAAAGACTCTGATGCTGGGAGGGATTTGGGGCAGGAGGAGAAAGGGACGACCGAGGATGAAATGGCTGGATGGCATCACTGACTCGATGGATGTGAATCTGAGTGAATTCCAGGAGTTGGTGATGGACAGGGAGGCCTGGCGTGCTGCAATTCATGGGGTTGCAAAGAGTTGGACACGACTGAGCGACTGAACTGAACAGTAAACATATCTGTGAAGTATTCATAAGATCAATAAAAGTGCAATTAAAAGGAAGAAATATTAATGGTACACACAATGTAGAGAAATATAACCCAGACATTTTATAACATTTACTTTCCCAGGGTCAAGAACAGAGGTAACATGTGGAAATATGCTGACAGGAGGATAGTCTGTGTGTGTGTGTGTGTGTGTGTGCACATGTGCATGTGTGTGCTTATATATGTGTAGAAAAATGACACTGTATGACATCAGTTCACTATTGTTGGTAACAGACTGTCCCCAAATTATTGGCTAAAAATAACAACCATTTATACACTGATGCTTCTTTAGTTTTGGCTAGGTTCAGCTAGCAATTCTTCTGCTGATCTTGTCTGGAGTTACTCCTGTGTCTGCGGTCATCTGGGGTTTCACTTGTGTCTGGATGGTCCACAGTATATCACTTGCATGTCTGGGGCTCTTGGCCGAGGTTGCTTAGTTCTCTTCCACGTAGTTTCTCCGAAGGATTTTGATGAGAGTCTTCCAGAAGAACATGAACCAACATTTTAGCACTTATTAAACCTCTGCTTGTGTTATATTTGCTGTGTTTTACTAGCCAAAGAAAGGCATGTGGGGGTACTGAGAGTCAGTGAGGGAGCAGACTACACAAAGTTGTGGCTACTGGGAGAGGGGAATTCATTGGGGGTTTTATGGTGGAGATAAGATCTCCCTCCAAAATGTTATGTTGAGAAAAGTTGATGATTCTTACTATTGCAGAACAAATGATCCATAATGGATATTTCACAACTTTATATAGCTGATTTTAAGTATTGCTCTGTTTAATGTTCTGTGCTATGGCATTCTGAACAATTAAAATTATTTTCCTAAGATGTTGTGCCCTTGCAAGAGGGTAGAGGACATGGAGTGAAGCTACATTGTATTTCAGCAGTATACTATGATGCTCCACAGTGCTTAGGAGAATTTTGGTTAAAATCATGGGCTTTAAGGGACTTACCTGGCTGTCCAGTGGCTAGAACTCAGTGCTTCAAATACAGGGGGCCTGGGTTCAATCCCTAGTTGGGGGACTAGGATCCCACATGCCACATGGCACAGCCAAAAATTGAACCACCCCCCAAAACCATGAGCTTTAATTGCAAACTCTGACATTTGCCGAACATCAGACAAACTCTAAGCCTCTGAATTTTGTCAGCCATAATAGTTGATGGTAAGAGTTTAAAGGACCCTTATATATACTTTTCCCAGTGACTGGCACATATTAAACCATGAAAAGTTTATCTATTATTATTATTTAATAGTAGTAGAGAAAATTTCCACTGTGTATTCAACTTGGATTCTTCAATAACTCATCATCCATGTATCTGCTCACTCTTTTCTTTACCAATTTAGAAATAATGAAATTATTGTTATATATATTATATGCAGATGCCACCATCACAAAAGACAACAGGCAGTTTACTTCCAGTTGGCTCCCTTTCCCACTGTATCTGCTGGTTTGCATAGAGAAACCTACATTATATCCCTTGCAGGATATACTGGAGATAGCTTACAGTCTGTACAAAAATAGGAGATGAGTTAGATTTGGCTGATGGGCCAGAATTTGATAACCCTTAGAAGAATCATAGAAAATATTTATTATTCTCTTTTTTTCAGAAGAAATGGACCAAGAGAAATTAGGTCACGAGAACTTAGGACCAAAAGAACTTAGGTAGCAGAGCCAGCATTTTTACACCTCATTCTTCTGAGATCTCCTTCCTGAAATGAGCTAATATTATTTGGGGATCATAAAAATTTTGTAGATATTTATATAACCCTATCTTTTCATTCTACCTTTTATGAAAAAAAAAACCCAAGGTGACAGAGTAGTGGAAATCTGAGAATTTGGAATCAGAGAGAGCTGTATAGAGATCTCAGTGCTGTCACATATAGCTATATGACTCACATATAGCCACATATAATTATATGAGTTCAGTTTTTCATCTGTAAAATGGGAATGATAATATAGCCTTAGATGTATTGTAAAAATTCAAAAAGATAATACTTATAAAATGGCTAGGTCAGAACTGGGCTAAATAAATGGCTTCCTTTGCAATAAATTTAAAAGTGCTTTTGCAGGATTATATGGATTCATTATCTAATCACAGTCTAAAAATCGAGTTTTATGACACCTTGGTGTATAAGAATATTTCTGCTGCCAAAGCTATCACTGTAAGTTTTAATCAAAGCTTCTAGATAACTGTGATTACTTTGCATTTCTGTGTCAAGATTGCCTCGGGACATATCCAAGAACAAATAGCCTACTGTCGGGTGGAAATATGGAAACAGACTTTGGAACGCTCGCATGCAGCTAGCTCACCACGACTATCTCTCAGACACTTCAAAACTACTCCAAAAAAAAACATAAAAAACAGAAGGAGCCATCAGGGAATATTTATGGAAAATAATCAAGAGAAGACAAATTAGCTTTAGAAGTGTTCTGTAATAATTTTCAACTTATATGCCTTTTCAAATGAATGTGATAGTTTAAAAATTTTGAGGGAAACTGTACAGAGTGAAACAAATATCTGAGCAAATTAAACAAAACCTCATTTCTTTACCTAAAGATTTGACCTGATTATGTTCAGCTCACTTTAAAGTGACATTAACTCTTGAAAACCTTCAGGTTACTAATAAACTGCACATCTTCACTGCAGTTAACAGAATCTTAGGAGAGTGATGTTAAAGATCTTTCTAAAAACATCAGGATACTGGCCATGGTATAGTGGGGGTTGTGGGGTGGGGTTGGAGGCTAATGAAAGATAGAATATCTACTTTACAAACCAATTTCATGTTTCCTGGTTCCCTTTGGTCCAGAGTGGCTGGGTGTCTGGGAGTGCAGCCTGTAGAGGTCAGCATCTCTCAGCTACAGAGCTGAGTGGAGGAAGAGCTCAGATGGAATTTGAGGGCAAATTAGGTGAGGCAAAAACCAGCACAGGAAGCCTGATACATGAAGACTTATCTTTTACCACAAGAAGATTGAAGATCAATGGTAAACATATAAACTAAATTATTTCATATTGTGTTAGAAGAGGATGAGTGCCATGGAGGAAAAAGTAGAGGCAGTCGAGAGAGAGAGAGATGGCCAGATAGGATGAAAAGAGTTAAACAGGATGCTTAGGATGTGTTTCCTTGAGAAGGTGAGAAAAACTTGAAAGAGGTGAGGAAACCAACCACATAGCCATTAGGGGCAGAGTGTTCTAGATTGAAGGAGCAGTAAATGGAAAAATGCCCCAAGGTGCAGTGTGTTGGGCAAGGTCAGGGATNAGTAGAGGCAGTCGAGAGAGAGAGAGATGGCCAGATAGGATGAAAAGAGTTAAACAGGATGCTTAGGATATGTTTCCTTGAGAAGGTGAGAAAAACTTGAAAGAGGTGAGGAAACCAACCATATAGCCATTAGGGGCAGAGTGTTCTAGGTTGAAGGAGCAGTAAATGGAAAAATGCCCCAAGGTGCAGTGTGTTGGGCAAGGTCAGGGACCAGCAGAGAGGCCAGTATGGACAAAGCACTGAGTGAGGAGGAGGATGGCAGGAGAAAGGTGCAGAGGGCCAGCTGCAGCTGTGTCATGTAAAGCTTTATGGGCCAGTATAAAGGTTTTGGATTTACTCTGGTGAGTGGAGGGACTTGGCTAGGTTTTGAAGAAAGGGACACTGCATAACTTCAATTTCTTAAAGATCCATCTGGCTGCCGAGCTAGGAATAATCTACAGCAGTGGTCCTCAACCTTTTTGGCCCCAGGGACCAGTTTCGTGGAAGATAGTTTTTCTAGAGACCACTGTGGGATGCGGGGATGGGATGATTTCAGGATGATTCATGAGCATTACACTCATTGTGCACTTTATTTCTATTATTATTACATCATCTCCACCTGAGATCATCTGTCATTACACCCTAGAGATTTAGCACTCCTGCTCTATAGGTATGAAGGTGGAGGAGGCAAGGGTAGCATTCAAGAAAATTGTTAGGAGGCTTTTGCAGTAACCCTGATGGAAAATGACAGTGGCTCAGACCATGATGAGCTACCATCATCTCATTATTTCAGTGTTGTATCCTGAGATGATCAGAAGTGTCATATCAGGAAGTTATCTTGACTATAGAGCCAACAGGATTTCCTAATGGAAGTCAGTGAGGACTGTTTGGCACGTTCATTTTTGTTAGTCTACCAGTGCATCTGGTCCCATCACTTCATGGGAAATAGATGGGGAAACAGTGGAAGCAGTGTCAGACTTTATTTTGTGGGGCTCCAAAATTACTGCAGATGGTGACTGCAGCCATGAAATTAAAAGACATTTACTCTTTGGAAGGAAAGTTATGACCAACCTAGATAGTATATTCAAAAGCAGAGACATTACTTTGCCAACTAAGGTCGGTCTAGTCAAGGCTATGGTTTTTCCTGTGGTCATGTATGGATGTGAGAGTTGGACTGTGAAGAAGGCTAAGCACTGAAGAATTGATGCTTTTGAACTGTGGTGTTGGAGAAGACTCTTGAGAGTCCCTTGGACTGCAAGGAGATCCAACCTGTCCATTCTGAAGGAGATCAACCCTGGGATTTCTTTGGAAGGAATGATGCTGAAGTTGAAGCTCCAGTACTTTGGCCACCTCATGCGAAGAGTTGACTCATTGGAAAAGACTCTGATGCTGGTAGGGATTTGGGGCAGGAGGAGAAGGGGACGACAGAGGATGAGATGGCTGGATGGCATCACTGACTTGATAGACGTGAGTCTGAGTGAATTCTGGGCGCTGGTGATGAACCGGGAGGCCTGGCATGCTGTGATACATGGGGTCGCAAAGAGTCGGACATGACTGAGCAACTGAACTAAACTGAACTGAACTGATTCAACCTTATACTGCAAAGTTCAATCTATCTAATTTTATTTTATTGTGATAAGAATACTGGAAGTCTACCCTCCTAACAGGTTTTTAAGTATGCAACACATTATTATTGACTATAAGTAGAAATTATACATCAGATTTCCAGAACTTATTGTCTTACTCAACCGATTTGTATATTTTACATGGTATTAGCTTATAAAATCATTACTATACATGGTTTGCTGGGTGAATATACTACCACATATTTGTTTATTCTCATGTCAGTTATACTTTGTTTTGTTTTCATTTTTTAGTTACAAATTGTGTTGACAAAGCACATTCACAAAGATTACAATGCATGCATGTACAGTTAAGTCTCTAGGTATCTGTAAGTAGAAACCGTTGAGTCATGTGGCAGGAAATATTTCAATGGTACAGTGACAATGACACATTGCTTTCCATAGTGGTTATAGAAAGAGATCTCATTGATTCACATTCTAACATTGAGTATTTTCCAATTATTGAATTTTGACAAATGTAATGGATATAAGATGCTTTTTTGTTGTAGCTACATTGTCCTTATTATGAAAATACGAAGGTAGAACACTTATTCTTGGTGCTTTTTTTCTCTTTATTGTGATGACAGTTCATATTTTTGTCCATTGTTCTATTAGTATGATGAGTCTGATATTCTTGATATGATTTATTTGTAGGTTATACATTTGAATAATATTCATGAGTAGTTTATACTTTGGTGTGACAATATATTTTATAAATACATAACAGAAGCATTAATAATGAAAATTAGATAAATTGATTGCATGAAGAATGATAAATTCTGTTTACCAAGTCACTTAAAATAAATAAAATGTAAAAATTAAAAGATAAGCTACAAACTAGGAGATGATATTTTCCAGGTATGCAATTAACAAAGCATATATATTAAGACTATTAGAAAGACTCCCTGAAGTATCTTTAATGGGCATTGGGAAAGATAATTGTAAGAGCCTTTATGTAAATTAAAGAAAGTTACATGGAAGAAAAATAGACCTGATGTGACACATTAAAATTCTTTACCACAGATTGAATTAATAACACACTTATGGTATGAAAGGCTCGAATTATTACTATTGTGTATGGAAAGTTAAAACAAAGAAAGGGTGGCGTGGATGCCTGTTGATGGAATTTACAGATAATGCAATGAAAGGAAGAGAAGATGGTTTTAGAGACAAGAGAATAGGTTTAATTTTAGANGTCTAGTCAAGGCTATGGTTTTTCCTGTGGTCATGTATGGATGTGAGAGTTGGACTGTGAAGAAGGCTAAGCACTGAAGAATTGATGCTTTTGAACTGTGGTGTTGGAGAAGACTCTTGAGAGTCCCTTGGACTGCAAGGAGATCCAACCAATCCATTCTGAAGGAGATCAACCCTGGGATTTCTTTGGAAGGAATGATGCTGAAGTTGAAGCTCCAGTACTTTGGCCACCTCATGCGAAGAGTTGACTCATTGGAAAAGACTCTGATGCTGGTAGGGATTTGGGGCAGGAGGAGAAGGGGACGACAGAGGATGAGATGGCTGGATGGCATCACTGATTTGATGGATGTGAGTTTGAGTGAACTCCAAGAGATGGTGATGAACAGGGAGGCCTGGCGTGTTGCAATTCATGGGGTCTCAAAGAGTCAGACACGACTGAGCGACTGAACTGAACTGAACCAGTGATTCCAAATTTCTAATTATTGGCTGAGCAATCAATTATAATCCTTCCCAGGTGCTCAAGCCAGCACAGTGAATCAGACAGTGACGCATCAGACCTTCCAGGCACACTGGGATTGAAGCAGAAGGAGCCAGAAGGGGTGGGATTTGAACATGCACTCCTCTTGTAAGGTAACCCCCCAGGTAAGGAGGAACAGTCTCACAGGCAGTGAGGGAATGACAGTTCACAGAGGTGAGAAGGAAAGTTGGGGTTCAGAATGCTTTGTGTCTTCCAAAGCCTTTTATTTACCCCATCACAATTTATGGGGTACTATTCTTTCTTCATCGCTACTGTAACTTTTATGTGAAAGAACCCTGAAGAAGTTCTAAACTTCAGTGGACATAACTGAATAGCTTTCGGCCACCTCAACCCTAAAGTTTCAAGATTTAAGAAATTCTTTAATCTATTCAGAGAAGGTCTAATCCCTATTGACTTAATATCTAGGTATTAGTTTGTTCCTTAAGGCAAACATTTAGGGGTGTAAACTAGTCATTCTCTTTCATCTGTTCACTGCCACTGCAAGAGGCGTCACCAGTAGGTCTTGACCCTCGCAATTCCTTTCTTGCTGTGTGGCCTTCCATATCTTGCCCTTGTTGCTGCAGCCTCCTCCAGGGAACCACTTTTGTTGTTCCTATTGTTGTTCATGACGTTTTCTAGTTTCAAGCAACAAAATGAAATCTGACCACTTTAGCTGAAAATGAATTGACAGAAACACTAATGGATTAGCCTAGGAATAGCAATCAATAAGGCATCTGTAGCAGGCAGTGCAGCCGAGGTCATGTGTCAGAGCAGTCTGTTTGGGTTTCCTGCTGGAGACTTCCAGACTCTGCCTGATGACTGGAGCCGACATGGCTCTAATCTGAGCTCCTGCATTAGACTCCAGTCACTGAGCTTGTGCATCACACGCACAAGACTTCCAGTCCTCAGTGGGAACACCAGTCAGCTAACCACAGATTATATACATTCACTCTCCCTGAGGGCGTGAAGTTCCTGGTAATAGGAGGAGGAGACTTCCCTCATTAGGTACAATGAGGGATTTTCCTCCAGAAGAAAGTATTTGGATGCCGGGTAGCAAAACACAGTAATGAAATAATGCAACTGGAAACATTTTAAAGGAAATACATTTGCATAGAAATGCATAATGATTTGGATATGCCTTACATTTGCACTAACAGACTCACTCCATACTCTATCCTCAGATACTTTTCTATTTAAAATGTTATTACTGTTGAATTGGAAATATTCTCCTTTTTAANTCCATTCTGAAGGAGATCAACCCTGGGATTTCTTTGGAAGGAATGATGCTGAAGTTGAAGCTCCAGTACTTTGGCCACCTCATGCGAAGAGTTGACTCATTGGAAAAGACTCTGATGCTGGTAGGGATTTGGGGCAGGAGGAGAAGGGGACGACAGAGGATGAGATGGCTGGATGGCATCACTGATTTGATGGATGTGAGTTTGAGTGAACTCCAAGAGATGGTGATGAACAGGGAGGCCTGGCGTGTTGCAATTCATGGGGTCTCAAAGAGTCAGACACGACTGAGCGACTGAACTGAACTGAACCAGTGATTCCAAATTTCTAATTATTGGCTGAGCAATCAATTATAATCCTTCCCAGGTGCTCAAGCCAGCACAGTGAATCAGACAGTGACGCATCAGACCTTCCAGGCACACTGGGATTGAAGCAGAAGGAGCCAGAAGGGGTGGGATTTGAACATGCACTCCTCTTGTAAGGTAACCCCCCAGGTAAGGAGGAACAGTCTCACAGGCAGTGAGGGAATGACAGTTCACAGAGGTGAGAAGGAAAGTTGGGGTTCAGAATGCTTTGTGTCTTCCAAAGCCTTTTATTTACCCCATCACAATTTATGGGGTACTATTCTTTCTTCATCGCTACTGTAACTTTTATGTGAAAGAACCCTGAAGAAGTTCTAAACTTCAGTGGACATAACTGAATAGCTTTCGGCCACCTCAACCCTAAAGTTTCAAGATTTAAGAAATTCTTTAATCTATTCAGAGAAGGTCTAATCCCTATTGACTTAATATCTAGGTATTTGTTCCTTAAGGCAAACATTTAGGGGTGTAAACTAGTCATTCTCTTTCATCTGTTCACTGCCACTGCAAGAGGCGTCACCAGTAGGTCTTGACCCTCGCAATTCCTTTCTTGCTGTGTGGCCTTCCATATCTTGCCCTTGTTGCTGCAGCCTCCTCCAGGGAACCACTTTTGTTGTTCCTATTGTTGTTCATGACGTTTTCTAGTTTCAAGCAACAAAATGAAATCTGACCACTTTAGCTGAAAATGAATTGACAGAAACACTAATGGATTAGCCTAGGAATAGCAATCAATAAGGCATCTGTAGCAGGCAGTGCAGCCGAGGTCATGTGTCAGAGCAGTCTGTTTGGGTTTCCTGCTGGAGACTTCCAGACTCTGCCTGATGACTGGAGCCGACATGGCTCTAATCTGAGCTCCTGCATTAGACTCCAGTCACTGAGCTTGTGCATCACACGCACAAGACTTCCAGTCCTCAGTGGGAACACCAGTCAGCTAACCACAGATTATATACATTCACTCTCCCTGAGGGCGTGAAGTTCCTGGTAATAGGAGGAGGAGACTTCCCTCATTAGGTACAATGAGGGATTTTCCTCCAGAAGAAAGTATTTGGATGCCGGGTAGCAAAACACAGTAATGAAATAATGCAACTGGAAACATTTTAAAGGAAATACATTTGCATAGAAATGCATAATGATTTGGATATGCCTTACATTTGCACTAACAGACTCACTCCATACTCTATCCTCAGATACTTTTCTATTTAAAATGTTATTACTGTTGAATTGGAAATATTCTCCTTTTTAAAAATAAAACTTTTGAGTTCTTCACTGTTTATCATCTTCCGCTCTTCTTGCTCAACTTTTATTTCTTCCAGTGTGTAAGCGTTTCTTGTCTTCCTTTTTTTTCACTTCTTCTCTTATTGACTTCGTATCCTCTTTCTCCCTACTTATTTGATTGAAAACATCTTGCTGATATCTTGTTTTCCTTTCTTATACTGTTATAAGAAATGTATTGGTAAGCACCCAACTGAAGTCATGTATCAACAGTTCTGTTCATTTTCAATCCTACTTCACCATTAACCCCTTCCCCATCTCCTGACTTTGACCGTTATCACTTTCAATATTTTCTGCCATTTCCCAGATATCCAGGGGTTCCAAAGAGACTGCAATTAACCTCAGAAAGACACTGCAGTGCATGACTGAGAGCATGTCCTCTGGAAGCAAACTGTTGCATGTGTGCCAAGTCACTTCAGTCATGTCCGACTCTTTGTGACCCAAGGGACCATAGCCTGCTAAGCTCCTCTGTCCATGGGGTTCTCCAGGCAAGAATACTGGAGTGGGTTGCCATGCCCTCCTCCAGATAAAGCTGCTAGTATCAGTACTTCATTGGGTTTTTTAAAAGTTTAAATGAGTTATTACTTATTATGCATTTAGAACAGTGGCTGTAAAACAGCAAATACAGTGTGAGTATGAAGCTGCTCTTGTTATTATTACTATTTTCAGCATCAAAGTATATCCATTCTCAATCCCATTATTCCAGAGCCTCTTTCTCTGATTTCTGAAGTATTAAGAGAATGTCCTTAGCATGATGTGTTCATGGATTTAAATGGTTTAAGTTGTGGTCTCATTCCAGGCAACATGTCTCTATTTCCTTGGGAGCCTTAAAGAGCTATAAATATCTTAACCAAAAGATATGTTAATGTCTTTTTGACACCCCAGTGAAGGTGCCCATGGGCCTGTATGCCTTTTGCTATTCTTTGTAAGCAACATAGTAATGTCTAGCGTTTCCTTTCTAATTAGATCTTTTAAACTTCTAGGTATCTCGCTAACCCCAGATGGTAACATTTTATTTTGAAAATTTTCAAACACCAAACCAAGTTGAATGAATTTTGCAGTGAATTCCTTAGTTCTACTACAGATTCTTAGAATCTACACTGTACATTTTTTTCTATTTTGTGCATCATTAGATTTAGTTATATTAGGGGAGCAACACAGAAAGTGGGAAAGGATGACTGTTACATTCAGAGACCTATATCTGAATACTTTTGCTTGGCTTAGAGCTATATTCCTATAGTTGATTTCTTAAATTCTTTGAGTTTAGTTTCTTTAACTATAAAGTGTGAATATTAATACTGACTTTAAAGTATTACTGTGAAGTTCAAATGACACAGCTTATGTATATAGTAAGCACTGCTGCTGCTGCTGCTAAGTCGTGTCAGTCGTGTCCAACTNTAAGCACCCAACTGAAGTCATGTATCAACAGTTCTGTTCATTTTCAATCCTACTTCACCATTAACCCCTTCCCCATCTCCTGACTTTGACCGTTATCACTTTCAATATTTTCTGCCATTTCCCAGATATCCAGGGGTTCCAAAGAGACTGCAATTAACCTCAGAAAGACACTGCAGTGCATGACTGAGAGCATGTCCTCTGGAAGCAAACTGTTGCATGTGTGCCAAATCACTTCAGTCATGTCCGACTCTTTGTGACCCAAGGGACCATAGCCTGCTAAGCTCCTCTGTCCATGGGGTTCTCCAGGCAAGAATACTGGAGTGGGTTGCCATGCCCTCCTCCAGATAAAGCTGCTAGTATCAGTACTTCATTGGGTTTTTTAAAAGTTTAAATGAGTTATTACTTATTATGCATTTAGAACAGTGGCTGTAAAACAGCAAATACAGTGTGAGTATGAAGCTGCTCTTGTTATTATTACTATTTTCAGCATCAAAGTATATCCATTCTCAATCCCATTATTCCAGAGCCTCTTTCTCTGATTTCTGAAGTATTAAGAGAATGTCCTTAGCATGATGTGTTCATGGATTTAAATGGTTTAAGTTGTGGTCTCATTCCAGGCAACATGTCTCTATTTCCTTGGGAGCCTTAAAGAGCTATAAATATCTTAACCAAAAGATATGTTAATGTCTTTTTGACACCCCAGTGAAGGTGCCCATGGGCCTGTATGCCTTTTGCTATTCTTTGTAAGCAACATGGTAATGTCTAGCGTTTCCTTTCTAATTAGATCTTTTAAACTTCTAGGTATCTCGCTAACCCCAGATGGTAACATTTTATTTTGAAAATTTTCAAACACCAAACCAAGTTGAATGAATTTTGCAGTGAATTCCTTAGTTCTACTACAGATTCTTAGAATCTACACTGTACATTTTTTTCTATTTTGTGCATCATTAGATTTAGTTATATTAGGGGAGCAACACAGAAAGTGGGAAAGGATGACTGTTACATTCAGAGACCTATATCTGAATACTTTTGCTTGGCTTAGAGCTATATTCCTATAGTTGATTTCTTAAATTCTTTGAGTTTAGTTTCTTTAACTATAAAGTGTGAATATTAATACTGACTTTAAAGTATTACTGTGAAGTTCAAATGACACAGCTTATGTATATAGTAAGCACTGCTGCTGCTGCTGCTAAGTCGTGTCAGTCGTGTCCAACTCTAGCGACCCCATGGACTGCAGCTTACCAGGCTCCTCTGTCCATGGGATTTTCCAGGCAAGAGTACTGGAGTGGGGTGCCATGGTAAGCACTATATAAACATAAATATACTTTTTCCTGTATTTTTTGCATTATTTATTGCAGTCATTTAAAAAATAATTACACTCCAGATCATTGGCTTTTCTTTAGTGTTTTCATCTTTCAAATTCATGAAAGAAATAAGACAACTGATTTTAAAAAACATGTTTTATTTAAAAAAAAGTTTACAGTAGCTATTGTGGTAACATTGTGGGTTAATCCTTTTTTATTTATTTTTTATTGAATGATAATTACAGAATTTTGTTGTTTTCTGTCATACCTCAGCATGAATCAGCCATAGGTATACTTATGTCCCCTCCCTTTTGAACCTCCCTCCCATCTCCCTCCCCATCCCACCCCTCTAGGTTGATACAGAGCCCCTGTTTGAGTTTCTTGAGCCACACAGCAAATTCCCCTTAGGTATCTCTTTTATATATGGTAATGTAAGTTTCCATGTTACATCTCACCCTTTCCTCCCCCTTCCCGTGTCTATAAGTCTATTCTGTATGTCTGTTTCTCCATTGCTGCCCTGTGGATAAGTTCTTCAGTACCATTTTTCTAGATTCCCTATATATGTGTCAGAATACAATATTTATCTTTCCCTTTCTGACTCACTTCACTCTGTATAATAGGTTCTATGTTCATCCACCTCATCAGAACTGACTCAAATGTGTTTTTGATTATATACTTTCATCAACTTTAGGTGTTCTGTTTAGCTGTTTGCAGCCTTCTCTGTAGTTTCAAGTGAGATTTTATTGTTTAAATCTCTTTTATTTTCATGGCATGTGGTTAGCATTTATGTCTGTGCTTCAATATTTGAAACACGTTGCCTCTGTTAATTTTTATTTTTGGTATATCCCGTATCTTTGTGACCTTTTCAAAATCTTTTATTTCTGCTTAAGTTTCCCTTCTTATTTCTGTATGTATGATCTGGGTTTATCAGTACCTGCATGCTTATTTTCTCCAATTCCCACTGCTCCATCCATTCTACTTTGCAGTGTTTCTTGATCTTATTCATGAATTCTACAATAAGGAAGCACTTAAGTTATTTCTGCCTAGCTCCTTTTTCTATTTGGAAAAATGCAGACATTTCTTCCATCAATCAAGCTACTCCTCATGCATATTTATAAGTTATTCTTATTGGCCTCATAGCATTGTGGTATCATTCCTTTTCTAGTTCCTTCCAAGTTTTCAAGCCACATTATTGAAAGATGTTCTTATCAGTGAATGTGATTCAGCTTTTCATTTGTTATTAAATAGTTTTTATGTGCTCCTGCATTTATCCAATCTGGTCTTTACCTTAGTGGATCTACTGATTTCTACTTTTCCTTTGTACAGAACATTTCAGAAACAACTGAATTTAAAAAGCCTTTTGAATTTATTATTAGCAGATTATTATTTTCAATTTATATTTTAATAGTTCAGTTCAGTCTCTCAGTCATGTCCAACTCTTTGCGACTCCATGAATCACAGCATACCAAGCCTCCCTGTCCATCACCAACTACTGGAGTTCACTCAGACCCACGTCCATCGAGTCAGTGATGCCATCCAGCCATCTCAGCCTCTGTCGTCCCCTTCTCCTCCTGCCTCAAATCCCTCCCAGCATCAGAGTCTTTTCTAATGAGTCAACTCTTCACATGAGGTGGCCAAAGTACTGGAGTTTCAGCTTTAGCATCATTCCTTCCAAAGAAATCCCAGGGCTGATCTCCTTCAGAATGGACTAGTTGGATCTCCTTGCAGTCCAAGGGACTCTCAAGAGTCTTCTCCAACACCACAGTTCAAAAGCATAAATTCTTCGGTGCTCAGCTTTCTTCACAGTCCAACTCTCACATCCATACATGACTACTGGAAAAATCATACCCTTGACTAGACGGACCTTTGTTGGCAAAGTAATGTCTCTGCTTTTGAATATGCTATCTAGGTTGGTCATAACTTTTCTTCCAAAGAGTAAGCATCTTTTAATTTCATGGCTGCAGTCTTCCTGGTAGCTCAGAGGGTAAAGCGTCTGCCTGCAATGCAGGAGACCTGGGTCCGATCCCTGGGTCAGGAAGATCCGCTGGTGAAGGAAATGGCAACACACTCCAGTATTCTTGTCTGGAAAATCCCATGGATGGAGAAGCCTGGTAGCCTACAGTCCATGAGGTTGCAAAGAGTCGGACACAACTGAGTGACTTTACTTCAGTTTTTAAAAGATGGCTTGCTGCTGCTGCTAAGTCGCTTCAGTCGTGTCCGACTCTGCGACCCCATAGACGGCAGCCCACCAGGCTCCCCTGTCCCTGGGATTCTCCAGGAAAGAACACTGGGGTGGGTTGCCATTTCCTTCTCCAATGCATGAAAGTGAAGAGTGAAAGTGATGTCGCTCAGCCGTGTCTGGGTCTTCGCGACCCCATGGACTGCAGCCCACCAGGCTCCTCCGTCCATGGGATTTTCCAGACAAGAGTACTGGCGATACCTTACTGTTTGATAAATTCTAATGGCTATGATAGCTGATATTTCCATTTATCTTTATATACCTCACAAGTATTTTATTAATAATTGTACTGGTGATAGATGTTTCGTCTATAGTTATAAATCAAATAAGTATAGTTAACATTGTAATTATTTGGCATCTTAATTATAGGAAAAAAGTATGAGTCCAAAAGTAGATAATACAATCCCAAGTTTGAGAAATGCAAAAAAAAATATCTCAGGAGATGTAAAGATGAAGAGGTACTATGTCCAGCAAAGTTCTCTAATCCTAGCGCTCTGTTCTTACTTGAATTGGTGGGTTTTCTGAAGGTTAATCCCACTGTGGTTGGGAGCCCTTCTAAAACTGTGGCTCTGAGGAGTTTCTTGCTTTAATACTAATCCACACTCAGCTTCTAATAATTAGTCTAAATTATGTTTATG
>SJYW01001102.1:513845-564501 GCA_006410735.1 Raphicerus campestris | reverse complement strand
TCAGCTTTCTTCACAGTCCAACTCTCACATCCATACATGACTACTGGAAAAACCATACCCTTGACTAGACGGACCTTTGTTGGCAAAGTAATGTCTCTGCTTTTGAATATGCTATCTAGGTTGGTCATAACTTTTCTTCCAAAGAGTAAGCATCTTTTAATTTCATGGCTGCAGTCTTCCTGGTAGCTCAGAGGGTAAAGCGTCTGCCTGCAATGCAGGAGACCTGGGTCCGATCCCTGGGTCAGGAAGATCCGCTGGTGAAGGAAATGGCAACACACTCCAGTATTCTTGTCTGGAAAATCCCATGGATGGAGAAGCCTGGTAGCCTACAGTCCATGAGGTTGCAAAGAGTCGGACACAACTGAGTGACTTTACTTCAGTTTTTAAAAGATGGCTTGCTGCTGCTGCTAAGTCGCTTCAGTCGTGTCCGACTCTGCGACCCCATAGACGGCAGCCCACCAGGCTCCCCTGTCCCTGGGATTCTCCAGGAAAGAACACTGGGGTGGGTTGCCATTTCCTTCTCCAATGCATGAAAGTGAAGAGTGAAAGTGATGTCGCTCAGCCGTGTCTGGGTCTTCGCGACCCCATGGACTGCAGCCCACCAGGCTCCTCCGTCCATGGGATTTTCCAGACAAGAGTACTGGCGATACCTTACTGTTTGATAAATTCTAATGGCTATGATAGCTTATATTTCCATTTATCTTTATATACCTCACAAGTATTTTATTAATAATTGTACTGGTGATAGATGTTTCGTCTATAGTTATAAATCAAATAAGTATAGTTAACATTGTAATTATTTGGCATCTTAATTATAGGAAAAAAGTATGAGTCCAAAAGTAGATAATACAATCCCAAGTTTGAGAAATGCAAAAAAAATATCTCAGGAGATGTAAAGATGAAGAGGTACTATGTCCAGCAAAGTTCTCTAATCCTAGCGCTCTGTTCTTACTTGAATTGGTGGGATTTCTGAAGGTTAATCCCACTGTGGTTGGGAGCCCTTCTAAAACTGTGGCTCTGAGGAGTTTCTTGCTTTAATACTAATCCACACTCAGCTTCTAATAATTAGTCTAAATTATGTTTATGGGCTCCCACTATTTAGTGGTTTTGTGTGTGTGTGTGTGTGTGTGTGTGTGTATGTGCTCAGTTGTGCCCAACTTCTTGTGACCCCATGGACTGCAGCCCACAGGGCTTCTCTGTCCTTGGGATTTCCCAGACAAAAATATTGGAGTAGGTTGCCACTTCTACTCCAGGCGATCCTCTCAATACAGGGATCAAACCTGCATTTCCTCTGTCTCCTGCACTGGCAGGCAGATTCTTCACTACTTGGGAAGACGCTTCACTACTGGCCACCTGGGAAGTGCTTAGTGGCTTCTTCTCTTAGATTAAAAGATTGAGCTGTGATTCTTTAGATTCACTTGTCTCTCCAAGTTTCAGGGGTGGCAGCTTGCCCTGCAATCTCATTTCTCTGTTGGGTCCAAGAAAAGTCATTGATTTTCAGTTTAGTATTTTTCTTGTAAGGATGGGAGTGATGACTTCCAAGCTCTTTGCATGTTGGAACTGAAGCTGGAAATCCAGGATTGTTTTTCAACAGATGGTGCTGGAACAATTGAACATCTATGTGAAACAAAAAAGAATCTTGATTCATACCTTGCATCCATTTAAAAATTAACTCAAAGTAGATCATAGACCTCAGTGCAAAACCTAAAACTACAAAACTTCTAGAAATAAACATGGGAGAAAATCTTTGTGATTTCAGGTTCAGCAAAATTTTCTTAGAAATTATATCCAAGACTTGATGAATAGAAGAAAAATTTGATTTCATCAAGATAAAAAACTTATTTTCCATAAGGCAGTTTAGAAAAATCAAAAGACAAGTCACTGAATGAGTAAAATATTTTCAAATTCCTACATCTTTTATGAAGAACTAGTATCCAGAATCAGAAGATGACTGCTTCTTGGCAGGAAAGCTATGACAAACCTAGAGAGTGTATTGAGAAGAGGAGACATTACTCTGCCATCAAAAGTCCATATAGTCAAGGCTATGTTCTTCCTAATGGTCATGTATGGTTGTGAGAGCTGGACTGTAAAGAAGGCAGAGAGCCAAAGAATTGATGTCTTTGAACCGTGGTGCTGGAGAAGACTCCTGAGAGTCCCTTGGACTGCAAGGAGATCAAATCAGTCAATCTTAAGGGAAATCAATCCTGAATATTAATTGGAAGGACTGATGCTGAAGTTCCAGTATTTTGGTCATCTGATGGGAAGAGCCAACTAATTGGAAAACTCCCTGATGCTGGGAAAGATTGAGGGTAGAAGGAGAAGAGGGCATCAGAGGATGAGATGGCTGGATGGCATCACTGGTGCAATGGACATGAACTTGGGCAACCTTTGGGAGATTGTGAGGGACAGAGAGGCCTGGTGTGCTGCAGTTCATGGGGTCACAAAGAATCAGAATATATTCTGGTCACAAAGTATCCAGAATATAGAAAGAAATCTCATAACATAATCATAATTTTTTTAAATTGATTTAAAAGTGAGTGAATGATTTGAATATACACTTTACCAAGAAAAAAGATGGATGGCAAATAAGCATTTTTCTTTAAGAAAATGCAAATTAAATCCACAAAGAGATAACACCACACAGTTGTTAGAATACTTAAAATACAAAAATAAAACTGCTATTACCAAGTACTAGCAAGGATGTGGAGCAACTGGAACTCTTAGGCATTGTTGTTGTTCTATTGCNTCTTTAAGAAAATGCAAATTAAATCCACAAAGAGATAACACCACACAGTTGTTAGAATACTTAAAATACAAAAATAAAACTGCTATTACCAAGTACTAGCAAGGATGTGGAGCAACTGGAACTCTTAGGCATTGTTGTTGTTCTATTGCTAAGTCATGTCCAACTGTCTTCCCAAGGATTGCAGCACAGCTGCTTCCATGTCCTTCACTGTTTCCCAGAATTTGCTCAGATTCATACCATTGAGTCGGTGATGCTGTCTAATCATCTCATCCTCTGCCTCCCTCTTCTTTTGCCTTCACTCTTCCTAGCATCAGGGTCTTTCCAATGAGTTGGCTCTTTGCATTAGCTGGCCAAAGTATTGGAGCTTCAGCATCAGTCTTTAGTCATTACTGATATGGACATAATATAGCTACTGTAGAAAACAGTTCTCCAGTTTTTTATGAAGTTTAACATAACACTTAAAATAAGGTCTGGCATTAATACTCTTAGGTAATTTATTTAAGAGAAATAAAAATAATTGTACACTAATATTTATAGCAGGTTTATTTGTAATAGCTCCTAAACTAGTAACAACCAAAATGCCTGTGCTGTGCTTGGCCACTCAGTTGTGTCCGACTCTTTGCAGCCCCATGGACTATAGCCTACCAGGCTCCTCTGTCCATGAGGATNAACATAACACTTAAAATAAGGTCTGGCATTAATACTCTTAGGTAATTTATTTAAGAGAAATAAAAATAATTGTACACTAATGTTTATAGCAGGATTTTTGTAATAGCTCCTAAACTAGTAACAATCAAAATGCCTGTGCTATGCTTGGCCACTCAGTTGTGTCTGACTCTTTGCAGCCGCATGGACTGTAGCCTACCAGGCTTCTCTGTCCATGAGGAATCTCCTGGAGTGGGTTGCCATGCCTTCTCCAGGGGATCTTCTCAACCCAGGGGTCAAACCCAGGTCTCCTGCATTTCAGAAAGATTCTTTATCATCTGAGCAATGAGGGAAACCCACCAAAATGTGGGTTTAGCTACTAAATGTATATATGAACTGTGGGACATCCATAAAGTAGAATACAAAGCCATAAAATGAAATGGACTACTGATACAGGCAATGGCACAGCCGAATCTCAAAAATACAGATTTGTTGGGTAAAAGGGAGACAGTGAAAGAGGGGAAAATCTGNACCCAGGGGTCAAACCCAGGTCTCCTGCATTTCAGAAAGATTCTTTATCATCTGAGCAATGAGGGAAACCCACCAAAATGTCTAGTAGCTAATAAATGTATATATCAACTGTGGGACATCCATAAAGTAGAATACTAAGCCATAAAATGAAATGGACTACTGATACAGGCAATGGCATAGCCGAATCTCGAAAATACAGATTTGTTGGGTAAAAGGGAGACAGTGAAAGAGGGGAAAATCTGGCATGCTGCAGTCTGTGGGGAAGCAAAGAGTTGGACGTGACTGAGCAGCTGAATAACAGCAACATTGAATGACTCCTTCTGTATGATGTTCTGGAAAAGGCAAAATTGTGAGACAGGCAACAGATCAGTGATTGTCAGGTAATGGGTGTAGGAGGAGAGTCTTAATATGTTTGGGCTGCCATAGCAAAAATGCCATAGACTGGGTGGCTTAAAAATGAAAGAAATTTATTTCTCATAGTTCTAAAAGCTGGAAAGTTGAACATCAAGGTGCTAACAGATTCAGTATCTTTGCTGTGTTCTCCATGGTGATAGTGGCTGGAGAGTTCCTTGGATTCTCTTTTATAAGGACACTAATTTCATTAATGAAAAACACAATTTCATTAGCTAAGACTTCCCAAATACAGTATCTAATACCATCAAGTTGGTAGCAATATACAAGTTTTGGAAGGATACGAACATTCAGTATATAGCAGGGAGAACTTAACTACAAAAAGATATAAGAGAATTTTATGGAGTGATGGGCCTGTTTGTTGGTTTGGTTTATTGGTTTCATGAGGGTTATATAATTCTATGCAGCTATCAGAACTGCCTACAGAACTGAACACTATAAAGCATGAAGTTTGTTTTATGTGTAAATTGTACATCAATAAATGTGACTGAAATAAAGAAGTAAATAAATAATCTATGAAATTAAAGCCAAGAGTTAGTAAATTTTTTTAGTATAAAATACACACCGTATCCTGATGTATGATTGTTGTTGTTGACTGAGGAACAGCAATAACAGCAACAACACATCATACTGTATTTTTCATCTTTATTTTCTAAGTACTGTCCTTAGGGCAAAACATTTGATACATGTAATTCATGGGGTTCTTTTTCTCCCTTTTGTAATGCCCCCAGTCTTCATATTTGAAGAGTTGATATTTACTAAAGAACTGTTAATATAGTAGCATCTCAAGATCTTTTTAATTAATGAAATTTACAGTAAATATGTATTAATAGATTTCATCTGCTATAGTCTATCTGAACAATAATAATGGTCTCACATGGTTCTAGATTTATAATTTAAAATTAACCATGAAACAAGACATACTTTATTCTGTATGCCCAGTATCTATCACTTTGAGAATGCACATCCATTTATTTTGCTTCTACTATTTTATTCATGAAGCATTATTTTAGGGGTTCATGTGTATAATTTTTAAATCACACTTTTTAAGCCAGGGATGTGGAAAAGCACTGTAGAAGCTATTGGGCCTTTTATTTAGTTCTGTAATTCTAAAACTTCATGATACAGTAATGACTCTTTCTTTTGGAAAAAAAAATGCATGTGCCTATAGAGTAGTTAAGGATTAAAACAACTTGAATTTTCCTTTTTCTATGATTTTAGGGTGTATCAAGACTTTTCTAAATCTATATCTCCTGTTAATATTCTAATTCAGCAGTTCAGTTTCACCATAAGTGGTTTGATAATTGAACAATTTTTCACCCATAGGTTCTGATTTAAAGTAGACAGATTATCTTTAACAACAAACTTGACCAGTTCTCATGACTTCCCTACCATGTTAGTGAGACTGAAAGTGAAGTTTGCTCAGTCGTGTCGGACTCTTTGTGATCCCATATACAGTCCATGGAATTTTCCAGGCCAGGATACTGGAGTAAGTAGCCTTTCCCTTCTTCAGGGGATCTTCCCAACCCAGGGATCAAAACCAGGTCTCCCACAATACAGGTGAATTCTTTACCAACTCAGCTATGAGAGAAGCCCATGAGGAAAACAACTTATAGGAATTAATTAATCTAATAGAGTATTTATAGCCCAGTTTCATTAGTTTCTAGTACCACAAATTTGAGTGTTATAAACTGATGAAGGTAAAAGAGGAGAGTGAAAAAGCTCAATTAAAACTCAATATTCAGAAAACTAAGATCATGGCATTTGGTTCCATTATTTCATGGAAAATAGATGGGGTTTTTCCAGTGGTCATGTATGGGTGTGAGAGTTGGACTGTGAAGAAAGCTGAGTACCGAAGAATTGGTGCTTTTGAACTGTGGTGTTGGAGAAGACTCTTGAGGGTCCCTTGGACAGCAAGGAATTTAAGCCAGTCAATCCTATAGGCAATGAACCCTGAATACTCTTTGGAAGGACTGATGCTGAAGCTCCAGTACTTTGGCCATCTGATGGGAAGAGCCAGCTTATTGGAAAAAACCCTGATGCTGGGAAAGATTGAAGGCAGGAAGAGAAGGAAGTGACAGTGGATGAGATGGTTGGATAGCATCACCAACTCAGTGGACATGAGTTTGAACAAACTGCAGGACATAGTGAAGGACAGGGAAGCCTGGTGTGCTGTAGTCCATGGGATTGCAAAGAGTTAGACACGACTTAGTTACTGAACAACAACAACAAGCCACAAATTCAGTGTTATAAATGGAAGAAATTTATTATCTTACAGTTCTAGAGGTTAGACATCCAAGATCAAGTTCTTTACACGGTCGTATTCCCTTCTGAAGGCTCCAGAGATGGATCTGTACCAGACCTCTCTCCTAGCTTCTGGTAGTTGCCATGGTTTGGGACAGCATAATTGTCACATGGTGTTCTCCCTGTGTGCATGTCTGTATCCATATTTCCTCTCTTTAGAAGGATTACCTAATCCTGTATGATTTCATCTTATCTAGTTATATCTCCAATGGCCTTATTGTATTGTATGTTGGTCACTCTGTCATGTCCGACTCTTTGTGACCCCATGGACTGTAACCCACCAGGCTCCTCTGTCCATGAGATTCTCCAGGCAAGAATACTGGAGTGGGTTGCCATTACCTTCTCCAGGGGATCTTCCTGACCCAGAGATCAAACCCTGGTCTCCTGCATCACAGGTAGAGTCTTTACCGTTTGAACTATAGGGATATCTCATCTACAAAGGCCTTATTTCCTAATAAATTCACATTCTAAGATACTAGGGGTTAGGATCTCAACATATGAATTTTGTGGGGAAGATACAATTCAACCTGTATACCTGTATTCACACTTGATGTCAGAGACAGAGGTTTCAATGAAGGCCAGCCAGCTCTTCTTACATATGATTTCCATAATATGACTGCAGACTATTGTAAAAAGCAAGGAATGAACATTAGAAGCAGGCCATTCCACTGATTTGATTTGATTTCATTTGAGTTGACTTTTTACTGAAGTATAGTTAATGTGCAATATTATGTTAGTTTTGGGTGAGCCATATAGTGATTAGACATGCAAATATATTATGAAATGATCACCATGGTTAATCTAGTAACCATCTGTCAGTATACAAAATTGTTACAGTATTATTATTAACTATACTTCTTATGCTGGCTTCCCTGATAGCTCAGTTGGTAAAGAATCTGCCTTCAATGCAGGAGACCCTGGTTTGGTTCCTGAGTTGGAAAGACCCGCTGGAGAAAGGATAGGCTTACCCATTCCGGTGTTCTGACCTGGAGAATTCCATGGACTGTATAGTCAGTCCACTTCTGCTTTCATTTTCACTTCTGTGTATTACATCCTCATGACTTATTTATTTTATAACTGGAAGTTTGTACCTCTCAATCCCCTTCACCAGTTTCACCTAACCCTCCATCCGCTCCTCTCTGGCCACCGCAGTTTATTCTTTGTATCTGGGTCTGTTTCTGTTTTGATTTTTTAGCTTCTACACATAGGAAAGATCATATGCTATTTATCTTTCTCTGTCTTATTTCACTTAACATAATACTCTCTGTGTCCAAAAGATTTTGTTCTTTTTTTATGATTATTCATTAAAAATTTTTTTTCCTGTCTCTCTATCTCTATCCTTCTCACATCTTCTTTATCCATTCATCTATTGATAGACACAGTTGCTCCCATATCGTGGCTATTGTAAATAATGCTGCAGTGAACATAGGAGTTCATATATCTTTTCTAATGAGTGTTTTTTGTTTTCTTTGGATAAAAGTGTTTTCTTTGGATAAACACCGGAATGGGTAAGCCTATCCTTTCTCCAGTNCCATATCGTGGCTATTGTAAATAATGCTGCAGTGAACATAGGAGTTCATATATCTTTTCTAATGAGTGTTTTTTGTTTTCTTTGGATAAAGGTGTTTTCTTCGGATAAACACCGGAATGGGTAAGCCTATCCTTTCTCCAGTGGGTCTTTCCAACTCAGGAACCAAACCAGGGTCTCCTGAATTGAAGGCAGATTCTTTACCAACTGAGCTATAAGGGAAGCCAGCATAAGAAGTATAGATAATAATAAGACTCCACTGATTTTAGTGTTTAGAGGAGTCTTTCCAACTTCTTATGTTAGCATATCTGCTTAACAAATGAGTTACTTTGATTTTTGTGGTTTGTGATATTATATTCCTCTTACTTTCTTTGAATTAAGCTGTTCTTAAAGCAATTACAGAGATAGATCAGATCTTTATGACAGAAGGTTAGTAGCTAATGCTTATGTTTCAGTAAAATGATGAAAAAGATTAACTTATACCTTTAGAAAATGACTTTGTCATATAACCGTTTGCTTTGTTCAAATTCCTTTTCATTCCATGTAGTTATTATTATTAGCTTCTGGTCATTAAATTTTTTCTCCTATCTCATTTTCACAGCATGATGTAGCCTTGGTCCTTGACTACAACAAAGGTTTGATGAGAAAAAATATAGGAAAGAAAAATTTAGGAAAGCTCACATGCTAGATATAAAATGTCAACCACACTTTTGCACCCCCTGCTTTGGTTGGCATTTTTCAGTCAATGTGCTGGGTGTTATTTCACTGCTTTTATTTTACTTTTATTTCTTTATTCTCATAGTTAGTAGACATTTTCTCTTTTTTAATTTCTTATTTTATTTTTTAATTTATATAACTTTGCCTTTTTATTTTTTAAAATTTTATTTTTACTTTATTTTACTTTATAATACTGTATTGGTTTTGCCATACTTTGACATGAATCTGCCACAGATGTATACGAGCTCCCAATCCTGAACCCCCCTCCCACCTGCCACCCCATATCATCTCCCTGGACCATCATCCCCAGGCACCAGCCCCAAGCAGGCTATATCCTGCATTGAACATAGACTGGCGCTTCCTGATAGTATACATGTTTCAATGTCATTCTCCCAAATCATCCCACTCTCTCCCTCTCCCTCAGAGTCCAAAAGTCCATTCNAGACTGTAGTGGCCAGTGTGGGGAGAAGGAGCCAGTGAGTTAAGAAAGAGAAGGAAGGGCCAGAGGCTTTTGAAGAAGAATTAAGTGAGGGGTGTCGTGGAAGCAAAGAGAAAGGAGTAGTGACAAGCACTGTTGAATGTCAGATAAAAGGAGCCCTGAAAATATCCAGTGAATTTAGTTATTCAGATGCCATTGCAGACCTTAGAAGATGCACTTCAGTGGTGTGATTTTGCCACAACAGATCAAAATCAGATTACAGAGGTTTGAGGAGAAAGGAAATTGATCAGTGAGTTAGAAAATCCTTAGGAGAATCTTGAGTATGAAGGAGATGAGATAGGCTATTAGTTAGAAAGAGAAGTAGGATGAAGAGATTAAAACTAAAAGGTTACTTCCTATAGAAGAAAATTTGTGTAACTTTGTGAAAAATATTAAATATTTAATACTGTCTAAACAAAATAAAAAAGCAAAGTTTTGTAAAAGCAAAGATAGAAAATTGTCTATTCATGAGGGGTAATTTAGTTAGTACACTTGAAGGTTAAATTTTACTCGGGATCCCCAGATACTTAGGCAAATAGGCAAAGACAGATATGTATATGCTTCATTCAGTTCAGTTCAGATCAGTCACTCAGTCATGTCTGACTTTGCGATCCCATGCACTGCAGCATGCCAGGCCTCCCTGTCCATCTCCAACTCCCAGAGTTTACTCAAACTCATGTCCATTGACTTGGTAATGCCATTTGACCATCTTATCCTCTGTTGTCCCCTTCTCCTCCTGCCTTCAATCTTTCCTAGCATCAGAGTCTTTTCCAGTGAGTCAGTTCTTCGCATCAGGTGGCCAAAGTATTGGAGTTTCAGCTTTAGCCTCAGTCCTTCCAATGACTATTCAGGACTGATTTTCTTTAGGATGAACTGGTTGGATCTCCTTGCAGTCCAAGGGACTCTCAAGAGTCTTCTCCAACACCACAATACAAAAGTATCAGTTCTTTGGCACTCAGCTTTCTTTATAATCCAACTCTCACATCCATACATGACTACTGGAAATCTGGTAGTAATTCTAAAAGCAACTAATATTAATGAGTAATTTCTGTCACAAGTGTAGTATCTCATTTAATCTTCATTAAAGCAGGCAGTGTAGGAGACTCAGGTTTGATCCCTGGGTCAGAAAGAGTCCCTGGAGAAGGAAATGGCAAACCTCTCCAGTATTCTTGCCTGGAAAATTCCATGGACAGAGGAACCTGGCGGGCTACAGTCCATGTGGTTGCAAAGAGTCAGACACAACTGAGCACACGTGCATTCAAAGCCCATGAATTAGTTACTACAATAATATTCATTTTCCACATGTGGACCCCGGCTGAAAGATGGTACATCTAAATGGCTTCTTTTAGAGAAGATGACTGTTCCTTTTGGTTCTAAACCCTAGAAAGAATTGGTCACATAGGATCTTACACTAATGAATGTTGAGGAAGACTGGAATTTTAATACCGACTTTCTGATTCTTACCTTCTGCATATAACAACAGCAGCAGCAGCTCCCCATGTCTGCTAAGGAAATTTGTCTAGGTTCTTCCTCCACTCAGTCTTTAAAGCCCTCACTTACCTGTCCTACAGGATTTCATTCTTGTCTCCTGTACATACTTCTCCTTCATGAGCTTCTTAGGATTGGTTACTTTCTGAGACAGTCAGAATGAGGTTTTGTTGCTGTTGTTGTTTTAAATTATAATAATAATATCTATTATATAAAATTCAGAGAAATCGGAAAAATATAAAGAAGAAATCAAAGATCACTTGTAATCTCTCTACCTCTACATAACCATTGACAACATTAAACATCCTACTGTCTTTGTTCTTTGGATTTACATGTGTTTTACAAGTATCGTTTTATCTATGGTCTGTGCTAGATACTCTGTACTAATATTTATACAGGTGAAATAATACTATAAATAACATTTTGTAAAATGCTCTTTTAACTTACATATTTTGGATAATTTCCCAGGGTATTAAATATTTCTTTTTGAAACAATTTAATCTTATTTTGTCAAAAGGGTGAACATTTTGTATTTACCTAATTCTATATCTTTAGGCATCCAGGTTTTTTCCCCACTGTTTTGACAGTTATGGGTGATGCTGCTATAAATGTTGCATATAAATTTATGTGCATGATANGTGTAGGAGACTCAGGTTTGATCCCTGGGTCAGAAAGAGTCCCTGGAGAAGGAAATGGCAAACCTCTCCAGTATTCTTGCCTGGAAAATTCCATGGACAGAGGAACCTGGCGGGCTACAGTCCATGTGGTTGCAAAGAGTCAGACACAACTGAGCACACGTGCATTCAAAGCCCATGAATTAGTTACTACAATAATATTCATTTTCCACATGTGGACCCCGGCCGAAAGATGGTACATCTAAATGGCTTCTTTTAGAGAAGATGACTGTTCCTTTTGGTTCTAAACCCTAGAAAGAATTGGTCACATAGGATCTTACACTAATGAATGTCGAGGAAGACTGGAATTTTAATACCGACTTTCTGGTTCTTACCTTCTGCATATAACAACAGCAGCAGCAGCTCCCCATGTCTGCTAAGGAAATTTGTCTAGGTTCTTCCTCCACTCAGTCTTTAAAGCCCTCACTTACCTGTCCTACAGGATTTCATTCTTGTCTCCTGTACATACTTCTCCTTCATGAGCTTCTTAGGATTGGTTACTTTCTGAGACAGTCAGAATGAGGTTTTGTTGCTGTTGTTGTTTTAAATTATAATAATAATATCTATTATATAAAATTCAGAGAAATCGGAAAAATATAAAGAAGAAATCAAAGATCACTTGTAATCTCTCTACCTCTACATAACCATTGACAACATTAAACATCCTACTGTCTTTGTTCTTTGGATTTACATGTGTTTTACAAGTATCGTTTTATCTATGGTCTGTGCTAGATATTCTGTACTAATATTTATACAGGTGAAATAATACTATAAATAACATTTTGTAAAATGCTCTTTTAACTTACATATTTTGGATAATTTCCCAGGGTATTAAATATTTCTTTTTGAAACAATTTAATCTTATTTTGTCAAAAGGGTGAACATTTTGTATTTACCTAATTCTATATCTTTAGGCATCCAGGTTTTTTCCCCACTGTTTTGACAGTTATGGGTGATGCTGCTATAAATGTTGCATATAAATTTATGTGCATGATACTTTTCCCCTAGAAAAAAATTTAGAAGATAAATTGCTGTATGAAAAGAAATTTTAAAATGTAATCTGCTTATTGGGAAAAACTGGGTCTTCTCCAGGGTAATGTGTCCTTTTTTTTTTTTTTGAAACCATTTTGTTTAGTTATGGTTGACATACAAAAAGCTGTACATATTTACTGTTTAATATGTCATGAGTTTGGACCATGAAGCTATCACTATAATCAAGGCCATAAACTTACCCATCACTCTCAAAAATTATCTACTGCCCCTGCTATTTATTTTTAAAATATTTTTTCTTTTGTGGGAAGATCACTTAGCATAATATCTATGTTCTTGGCAAAATTTTAAGTGTGTGATATTGTGTTGTTAACTATAGGCCTTATGTTAACTATAGTGCCTTATCCAGCACTAATCATCAAGTGTAACTGAAACTTTGTAGGAGGTACCAAGTGTGAGATTAAATCTGAATGCATATAGGAAATAACACAGTGCTTTGTACTTAGTAGTTCCTCAATAAATGATAACTATCAAAATCACTGCAGATGGTGATTGCAGCCATGAAATTAAAAGGTGCTTACTCCTTGAAAGGAAAGTTATGACCAACCTAGATAGTATATTCAAAAGCAGAGACATTACTTTGTCAACAAAGGTCCGTCTTGTCAAGGGTATGGTTTTTCCAGTAGTCATGTATGGATGTGAGAGTTGGACTGTGAAGAAAGCTGAGTGCCGAAGGACTGATACTTTTGAGCTGTGGTGTTGGAGAAGACTCTTGAGAGTCCCTTGGACTGCAAGGAGATCCAACCAGTCCACTCTGAAGGAGATCAACCCTGGGATTTCTTTGGAAGGAATGATGCTGAGTCTGAAACTCTAGTAATTTGGTCAACTCATGTGAAGAGTTGACTCATTGGAAAAGACTCTGATGCTGGGAGGGATTGGGGGCAGGAGAAGAAGGGGATGATCGAGGATGAGATGTCTGGATGGCATCACCGAGTCGATGGACGTGCGTCTGAGTGAACTCCTGTAGATGGTGATCGACAGGGAGGCCTGGCATGCTGCAATTCATGGGGTCGCAAAGAGTCGGGCACGACTGAGCAACTGAACTGAACTGATTATCATTTAAGATGAGCAAAAGGTAATCTGGCATTGAACTTAATTATAAGGAATATTTGCATAAAATGGGAATTATTTTCAAATTAACCATTTTACTATCTAATTTTCTTACACAGAGTCCATGTTGTTCTTGGTATTCCTATATAATAATGATGATGATGATGATGGAAAACACTCAGGATTTTTTTTCTAATGCAGCAGACACTGAATGAAGCATTTTATGTGTAACATGTCACTAACCTTTACATGCACAGCCACTATTATTACACCCATTTCACAGATGGGGAGGTTGAAACTGTAAGGGGATATGTCCAAAGTTACATACGTTTTAAGTGGCAGAGCCAGGTTTCAAAAAAGACATTCTGGTGCCAGAATCTGCACATTTCACCACTGTTCTATGAGAGAGAAGGCAAATAATGTGAATATACTGCAAGAATCTGTTTCTTGTTATTGAAAACATAATTAATGCTGACTTCAAAGTTAGTCACTTGCAGTTTATCTGTATCATGTTGAACAATAATTTTTCTGTATCATTTTGGGAAATAATTTCTATCTCTCTTTTGTCTAAATTCATTCTGAGGTTTCTTATGTTTGTCATCCATTACTGCTATCAAGCTGTAGTCTTATAAATGGATCTCATACATCATTTAAGGTTTCTCAGAATTTGCAATTGTAATTTAGTAGGAGCTAGCATTTTAATTCAAACTCTTTTCTAAGTCTAATGATAGCATTTTCACCTTAGAAAATTGGTTGGGTAAGGAAATTGGTGAGGTGGGAAGCCTTTCTGAAAGAACAGAAGGTAGACAGCTACACACAGTGCCCACTCAGAATGCCAGCCCTTAACTTTGGTCTCTTATTTTTCTCTCTCTCCTTCCCCAACTTCTTTCCTCAGCTATTTCTTGAGAGCAATTTAGGGAAAGTGTCATTAGGAAAGTAATAAAAATGAATGCACCAATGCTTTTGGAAGCAAGCAAAGTGATTGAGAAGTGAGGTTTATATTCATTACTTTCTCTCTCTCTCTCTCTCTCTCTCTCTTTTTTTTTTTCTCAAAATTATGGCTTTTGGCTTCAGAACCTTTGGTCCACAGGAAAAGCATGCTAGACTGGTTCCAATGAAGAGGAATGCAGACAGACAGCATCAGTGGGAGGGCAGGGGTGAAGCAGCTTTGGATATTAGGAACCTTCACTGTGTTTTTGTTTTAACCCTCTGTGTGGCTTAACAACACTGTGTGGCTCAGTGTTGACAGCTCTTAATGGAAGGATTTCCTTCAACGAAAGGAAAATGTTTAAGAAAATGATGGATTTTCTCCCTCCCATTGGCTGTGAAACTAATAAAGTTTTTGCCTTGATTACTTTTTCAAGAAGAAATTGGGAGTGGAAATTACTCAAGGACATCAGCTTTTATTGATTTTTCTCATTTCTTTCTCCAGGTGGGTGGAGGATGATTTTGTGAAGTTGGGAGATGTGCAAGTAAATATATAGGGCTTCCCTGGTGGCTCAGAGGGTAAAGCATCTGTCTGTGATGTGGGAGACCCAGATTTGATCACTAGGTCAGGAAGATCCCCTGGAGAAGGAAATGGCAATCTACTCTAGTATTCTTGCCTGGAGAATACCATGGACAGAGGAGCCTGGTGGGCTGTAGTCCACAGGGTCACAAAGAGTCGGACACGAGTGATTATACTACGCTACACACATGTAGACAGTAGTGAAGTAGGACAGAAGGAAGTTGGAATATGTATGCAATGGCCCTGATAATGTCTAGAATCAGCCGTATGTATGTGTGCATGTTTGCGTGCCCAGCTGTGTCTGACTCTTTTTGACTCCATGTACTGTAGCCTGCCAGGCTCCTCTGTCTATGAGATTTCCTAGGCAAGCTTAGTGGAGTGGGTTGCCATTTCTTCCTCCCCAGGGATCTTCCTAACCTAGGGATCGAACCACGCGTCTCTTGAGTCTCCTGCGTGAGCAGGCGAGTTCTTTACCAGTAGCTCCACCTGGGAAGCCCAGGACCTTTCAAACCAAGTTTTGACTTCTACTATAAGCAGTGTCCCAATGAAAGCTACCAGCCAAAAAATTTCACTGGACACAAGGGGCAAATCGACAGTTTTTAAATGTTATCAGCAAAAGTCTTCTTCTAAAATTTAGAGAGAAATTATTCATTTATTCTATAGTTATAAGCTTAGGCTTAGCAATATCATAAATGACATGATTTACGATCCCATTGTAGTTTATCTGGTATATCTTAAGGGTTTGCTGGTCCTTGCCTGTATATTGAGACCTTGGAACTAACCAACTGAGCTATATAGCTCAGATAGCTCACTGATTTTTAGTGAAGGAAGGTAGTTGTAAAAGAGTTTGAGAATTAAATTCTTGTTCTGTTTTTTTTTTTTTTTTTAAGGTCACTATGTTCTTACTTTTTCTATTAGTTTGTACAGTGTAAGAGGAGGAACTGAGGTAGAAGTGAAATTTTATTCAGCTCCGTAACAGGTGGACCAGGAAGAAAACTTTCATCTCCATAGTATTGCTAGTCCCATTTTGACAACTAGGTTCACTTTTGAATTATTTAAGTCAAAAAGAAGGAGAGCCATGATAGGCTTCTCTGAAATGTGGATAGAAAACTGAATTTTCAGCCTATACATGTGACCTGTCAGTTTGGTTTCCAAACAGCTTCTGAAGTCTGCCTCCTCCACGCAATTTCCCCTCCCAAACCTCTAATTCTAGCTGCACTAAAGAAGTACTCCAGTCTTCCTCTTGTGATCCTAGTGGTGTTGGGATTGATAATCCCAACAGATACAAAATTGTGAGGTCAGATAGGAAACAGATTAAAGAAGTCATTTTCAGTTCTCTGATATGGCCTTGTTGAGTGAAACTTGAAAAATTTGTGAGGAATTCTGTTGATAGATGGGGGAAAGAAAACTTCTAAAACAAAGTGTTTGTATACCACACACGCACATACAACAGTGTAAACAAGAAAAGAATGCAAAATAGTGCAAAAAAGCAAAAATACAAATCTTTCAAGTTCACTGGGGGCTCTTTGAACTTCTTCTGCTGAGCTTATACAGATTCCTGACCCTTGAATGTGTTCATGTATGTCCCAGTGCGGATACGTAGAAATATGTTTGTAAATTTTTGCCAAGCAAAGGCAAAGGAGGGGAGCCATCTGGCGTGGGAGGTGCATGCTGGTTAACTCTATCAGGAAGCAGGTGGCTGAGCTGCAGGAGGTTTACAGAGAACTAGAGAAAGGGCAGAGAACTAGAGAAAGGGCAGACTGCCTTGGTGGGATGGACACTGAGACCTCAAAGTAAGAGAAAGGCACTTATGGACCCCGGAGAAAGAAATTCAGAAGGAGACACTGCTTCTTTTGCTCTGTTTTCACATTGGCTAGCATTCAATTTCATTCCTCAAGCATGTATTGAGTGCTACCAGATATAAGACTCTGTGCCTTTTGGGAAATATGAAGAACTGTCATGGAAGAGAAGGAAGAGTAATTCTATGGGGAAGAAACAGTCCTAATGGGCATGATGCCTCATAACTCCCTAAATGCCTGAGAGACCGTAACACACACTGTGCAGAATCTCTCTGAAGCTGAACGTCTTCTCCAGGAGGCAACAGTGTATATACACAAGTCAAATAAAACTAAAACCTAGGTTTGCTTTAGAAAGGGATATTCATTTATCTTAAACACATAAGTATTTTTTAGGTGTGAACTCGTCTCTTTTTCTCACATATACACCCCTCCTTCTCAAATACAATTTATTTTAACCATTTAATATTTGTTACTCTTAAGTTTCTGAAAGTTTGGAACAAAGTAAAAAATAAGTATTGAAAGGGTTGCAATAATAAACATAGGATAAATGTAGAAGAATTAGAAATTTAGTTTTCTATATATTTTAATAAAATAAACATATTTATATTTGTAATAAAATTATAATTGAAATGATCAATCCATTCATTCAATGAAAAGTTAAATTTCAGAGAAATTGAATGACTTGCCCAAGGTCATACAACCCATTAGAGGTAAAATTGGGGAATAAGTCAATTCACTTGCTTTTTAATCTAGAGGTTATAAAAATGACAATGTTACTTCTTGAATTTGAGAAAACAAGGTATATCATATTGGAACATGTAGGTGAGCTTTATCTCCACCTTCTTTTCTTTAGTATTGTCTAGGAGACTCACTTTGTTGTTATTGTTTAGTTCCTAAGTCATGTTTGACTCTTTTGCAACCCCATGTACTGTAACCCACCAGGCTCATCTGTCTAGGATTTCCCAGGCAAGAATACTAGAGTGGGCTGTCATTTCCTACACCAGGGTTTCTTCCTCATCCAGGGATTGAACCTGCATCTCTCGTGTCTCCTGCATTGGCAGGCTGATTCTTTACAACTGAGCCCTCCGGGAAGGCCCCAGGAGACTCACTAAGACTCAACAAATTTCTTTTTTGCCTTATGGAGTTGCCCTTCTGCAATGTATGTGCTTCTAATAAATTGTTTTATTTTTGAAAACATGTGCAGCCTCTAGTCAATAATCACTTGATGAAGCTTTAGCATTTATTCTTTCATATTCTACTGACAGATTAAGTTTTCAATTATTTTCTAAATTAGCTGTCTGTTCATGGTTAAGCTTTCTGGAATTGCATTTTGACTGAGGCTGGATCTTTGCACAATACTCTGCCAAAATTTAGCATGAGGCTTCAGCCCCAAATCACTGAATTCCTAGGCTATCCCACACAATGAGTTATATTGTCATAGGAAGTACCACTTGAGAGAAAATTAGAAAGAGCCAGAGCATTCTTGAGTATGTTTCCCAGTAATGTGGTATGACCTCCTTTCTTTAAATCTAGAGTTCTATAGTGTAGAATCTTCACAAAAATTTATTTTGGTAACTTGTCTGTTGTGAGCAGGGGGAAAATATTAGAGGGAATATTTTTGATATGATGGAAAGAATGTTAATTATTGGTTTTGGGGATAATTGTAATATATATATTATATATACATATATATAATATATATATATATTCTTATAACAGTAGAGATTTTAACAGGAAGAAAATGACAGAAAAGCTAAGGAGGTGGAATCAATGTTTTAGAGCAGATTTTAGTTAGTTTTGACAGAAAAGATCTGTTCTTGTCTGCATTTTATTTATAACTTGTTCTTACAAAGACACTTTATGTGAACAATACTTTCTGGTGATACATTGGGTAACTGTAATGAAATCATGACACTGCTGTTCTGATAGGCTGTAAATAGTTAGTAGGGCCCTGGTGAAAATAGCAATTTATTTCTACTGCTGAACCCTTCATGTTCTTTTGCCCTGTACATCATACCTTTGCCTTGAGTCTACCAACCCTAGGTTAGAGTTCTTTATACATAGGTACTTTGATACCAGATTTAAGGCTTTGCAAGCAATTCATTAAAATATCCCCTATGCCCCCTTTAATGGCCAGCATTTATTGATTGCCCAGTGACTTCCCTGCTAGCTCAGTCTGTAAAGAATCTACTTGCAGGGCAGGAGACCTGGGTTAGATTCCTGGGTGGGGAAGATCCCCTGGAGAAGAAAATGACAAACCACTCCAGAATCCTTGCCTGGAAAATCCCATATACAAAGGAGCCTAGTGGGCTGCAGTCCATGGGATTGCAGTCGGGCATGATTGAGCGACTCACACTTTTACACTTTTCATGGGATTCAAGGCATCATGCTAAGGCTCTTAAAGATAAATACCATTTATAATCCTCCTAACAACCTCGAAGACAGCTACTTTTATCTCCATTTTACAGATGAGAAACCTAACACTCACAGAGGTGAAGTTACTTGCCAAGGTCACCTAACCAGTAAGTGGGACAATTCAGATCTGAAATTGTAACACCCAGAGGTTATGTCCTCTGTCACTGTGCTCTGGTACCTCATTGCAGATTCAGATGGTCCTGCTCCTTCACTAGTAAACTTCACTAGTAAATTGAGAGCTAGTGATGCTCTTTGAGATTGATCTCTGTTGTCAGTGGGCTCATAAAGATGGATGTTAAGTAGGAAGTGAAGATAAGATAAAATCCATCAAAACATTAGAAAGGGGCTTGAGAACATCCAGTGACTTATGAAAAGGCCAATGACATTAGCATCACCTGGAAGTTTGTTGTAAATGTGGACTCTCTGCCTCCCCACCCACCTAGCCTCTCAATTAGAAACTAATTTGATGGTTTGCACATACTTGGACTGCAGAAATTTCTAGACTCTGAAAGAGTCTGACCAGGCTATAGAAGCCTGAAGCGTTCATTCTGCCCTTTTTAGTCAAGAAGCTCAGGTTTGAGTTTTTTCCTTTTCATTTCAAGCTTTTGGCAAATCTGAGACTCCAATATTTTACTTGAACAGTACATTTTGCTGCTTAAAAAAAGTTAAAAATCACTAATGTATACATGATTGTGCAACTTAGGAAATTAAAGTTCAATGAATGACTTGCCCCAAACAAACTGTAGCAAATACAGAACTGGAACCCAGAATTCCTGCCTTTTGTTTAAGTTTATTTGAGCATTGTGTTGTATGGGAATGGGGAATGCTTTAGAATCAGAAGACAAAGGCTCTGCCTAGAGTCAGCAGGATGATCACCAGTGGTACAAGGCCTTTTGGGCACCAGAGATGGGTTTCATGGAAGAAAACTTTACACGGACTGGGAAAGGAGGGTGGTTTTGAAATGATTCAAGCACATTACATTTATCATGCACTTTATTCCTAATCTAATGCCACCAACTCACCTGATAGGAAGTACTGGTCTGAGGCCTGGAGACTGGGGACCCCTGATCTTGATTAAACAATGACTATGTCATTGTTTATGACTTGGTGTTCATAATCTTTATGTTCATTTCAAGCTTTTATATTTGATGTAAATCAATCAGTTCAGTCACTCAGTTGTATCCAGCTCTTTGTGACCCCATGAACCACAGCATGCCAGGCCTCCCTGTCCATCACTAACTCCCAGAGTCCACCCAAACCCATGTTAATTGAGTCAGTGATGCCATCCAACCATCTCATCCTCTGTTGTCCCCTTCTCCTCCTGCCCTCAATCTTTCCCAGCATCAGGGTCTTTTCAAATGAGTCAGCTCTTCACATCAGGTGGCCAAAGTATTGGAGTTTCAGCTTGAACATCAGTGTTATTGTCACCCGATTCTTAAAATGTCTTATGTTTAAAACAAGTTTAAAAATAATATGAAAATAATGCAATGGTAAAAAAAAATCAAATAGTACACAAGAGTCTAAAACAACAATGAATCTCCTTTCTTGCCTGTTTCCACCACTGGTCTGTGCCACACAAGCAAGCATTAGTGGTTTTTGTTTTTTACCTCTTTCAATGATTACCATTTAAACAATATACTTGTAAGGTCGATTTCTAGTTTGACTACTAGAAAATATTGATTCCCTTTATAAAAAATGAAGGGAAAACATAAGTCAAAAAACAAATATCAGCATTTTCCTGGTGGCTCAGTGGTAAAAAATTTGCCTGCCAATGCAAGAGACAGGTTCAATCCCTGATTTGGGAAGATCCCACATGCAGTGGAGCAATTAAGCCCAATTGCCACCACTCTTGAGCCTATGCTCTAGAGCCTGGAAGCTGCAACTATTGAACGCCACATGCCCTAGAGCCCGTGCCAATGAGAAGCCGGCAAAGGGTAGCCCCCACTTGCCACAACTAGAGAAAAGCCTGTGCAGCAACAAAGACCCAGCACAGCCCCAAATAAATAATACAACAAATAAAATTCAAAAAAAATTTAAAAAGCTACCAGGAAACTATTCACTTTCCTCCTATTTTTTTTTTGTTGGCAAAGTAATGTCTCTGCTTTTTATTTTTTTATATTTTTTAAATATTTTTTAATACTTTATTCTATTTTACAGTACTGCATTGTACAGGTGTACACGATCTCCCAATGCCAAAGCCCCCTCCCACCTCCGGCTGATTCATGTCGATGTATGGCAAAACCAATACAGTATTGTAAAGTAGAATAAAGTATTTTAAAAATAAATAAATAAATTGTATAGTTGAAAAAAAATTATGTCTTATTTTTAGTTTTTCCAGTGGTCACCTTTATGACTTTCAATAACATGCTCTCCATTCATTCATTTACCCACTTTAGAACATACCTTTTAATATTTTTCATCTCTCCTGTTATGAACTTTATAATGAATATTAATAGCTATTCTTTGTAAGCTGATTCTGCAATTTCAAAAGCAAATTAATATATAGTAATATTATAGTGCAAATGTTGTTCATAAATGTAGCAGACAGACCCTAGTATGGCTACCATGTTTATGTCTGGCCCTTGAGTGTAGGTGAGACCTTTGATTTGCCTCTAAAAATAGAATATGGCAAAGGTAATGGATGTACTAGGTAATATAATCACTTCCATGATTACATTAGGGTGTGTAGTGGGCTTCCCAGGTGGTGCTAGTGGTAAAGAATCTGCCTGCCAATGCAGGAGACCTAATCGACTTGGGTTTGATTCCTGGGTTGGCAAGATCCCCTGGAGCAGGAAGTGGCAACCTACTCTGGTATCCTTGCCTGGAAAATCCCATGGACAGAGGAGTCTAGTGGGCTACAGTCCATGGAGGTGCAAAGAGTCAGACATGACTGAAGTGACTCAGCACAACACACACTAGAGAGAAAGATACTTGGTTTTCTTGGAGAGTTTTGGCTTCATTCTGCTCTGAATCTAGGTTCTTCTACCTTCATTGAGAGGTTTTCCAAAGGACAGAAAAAAAAAAACTCAAACCCCGATTTAGGGTGAACAGAAGTGAGGGGACATGAGCTGTGAAGTCAAGAAGCTGAGGTGTCAAAGGTCAGACTAAGGTCCTTCTGTCCATCTGGGTCCTGGCATTTGGCCTGATGTGGCTTTAGTGTAGCGGCAGGTAGAGGGCCTGCCCATCAGAATCTGTGTCCTTTTCAAGCAGTCAATTTCAAAACTTTGCTCCAATAATGCATCTGAGCAATGATTACCCGTGTACAGCCCAACCATTAAGTGAGAAGTTGGTTGTCCTGGGAGCAGGTAGTGTCCACACAGGCCCAGTTAACCCAGAACTGGATTGAATAGTGTTCCCTATCATTAAAGTCCTTATAAACTTGAAGGGGAAGGGAGGTGGGCATGGGTTAGGCAGACATGAGTCAAATATGTACAGTAAATTATAATAGATGCTATGAATAAACCTGTGTATGATATAAGAGTTAAGGGACAAAGAAGAGAGAAATTGAATGTCTTAGGACAAAAGAACTCTAAGAGTTGATATGGTGGTTGAGCTGAGTGTTGAGGAAAACACAGATGCTCATTCTCATGACATTATATTTTTCTTCTGGAGCACTAACAAATTCTAATTTATTAACTATTCATAAAATCAAATTGCTTATTATTTGTTTCCTGCTTGAGACTGTAAGCTCCTCTGGAGCTTTTGTTCACCTTCATATTCCCAGAGTTCTATGATTTTACTCCACACTGCATACATTCAGCACTTTAAAACATTTTATTATGAAAATTTTCAAAGATACAGAAAGTAGAGAATGTTGTTCAGTGAACCCTCAGGTACCTATCACCAGCTTCAATGATTTCCATAATTTTTCCAATCTTATTTTAACTATATCTACTCATTTTTTTTTTGCTTAAGTATTTTAAAGCAAAGTCTATGTCATTTTACCTAACATGAATCTCTGACTGAAAAGAATATTTTAATCCACATAATTATAATATCTAACTAATGATCATTTCTTAATATCATCTAATACCCAGTACATACTAAAATTTGCCTAATTATCTCAAAAATATCTTTTTAGAGTTCTTTTGTTGGAATTAGGAGCAAAATAAGATCCACGTATTGCATTTTGTTATGATGTATCTTTGTATCTTTTATTCTGTCCCATATTCTGCATTTGGCTAATTGCCTCTTTGGGGTGTCATTTAGCTCATTTTTCTGTTCATGTTTCCAATAAACTGATTGTTAGATTGAGGAGCTTGATTAGATGGAGGTTCTACTTTTTTGCAATTATATTTTATAGGCAGAGATGAATATTTCCTAATGTATCACATCCATATCATGAAGCACATAATGTCTGATTTTTCCATCCATTAGTGCCCCACCATATTTGAAAAGATTTCATTCAGGAGGTTTCATTTGAACAAGAGTCTTGAAAGAGCCTTGGCCAAGAGGTCAAGGAGAGTGGGTTCTTCCCAACTAAAGGGAAAAGCAAACACAGAAGTTTAGAACCATCACACAAGGGCATGATGTGAAAACTAGCAAATTCTGCTTTTCTTTTTATCTCAGATTTAGAATTGATAATGCCTTTCAATTTTAAGATTGAATTTTAAACTCAATTTCATTCACCATTACTTTTAGGATAATTACTTTTGAGACTGGGACATTCTGTACTCTTGCTAAACATAGATTTTGCTATTTAAGTCACTCTTAATAATCAAATTTTCTTTTTTATGCCTTAATAGAGAAAGTTTACTATTTTAATCTTGAGAGATATTTTCTGGCCTGTAGTGTGGAGGTCATCTCTGACACGAGAACTTCTAGTTTGATATCATTGTCTGATCATTTAGCAGCACATAAATAAAGCTCTTAGCAATGGAATTTGCTAAATTTTGCTCAATTAAATCTCAGGTTTTCCTTTCTGGAGTAATTGACTCTAAAGATCAAGAAAGATGTTTTACTGAATAAAGAACACTGTAGAATTTATCAGGAACAACCTGAGATGATGATATATCAATTTTATTAAATTAAAGACCTTGACATTTGGTTAATAGGAAACAATAGAATCTGATAGAAAATCTAATTACTGGCAGTGATAGGAGAGGCTGTCGTTTAATTAATGTCTTCAGTGGATGCTTAGAGTTTAGTCATGTTGACCATTTACACTTTGGAAGCCTGAGGACTGAGAGTAGGTCAGTCCATTTTGTGTAGAAGAGATAAGTAGGTTCCTGTGAGAAGGATTTCTTCCGCGGAATATCTCCTCTTAATTTTGCTGCTGATGACTGAGATTTGACCACTAGTGAACAGTTGCTCATCACTAGAATGAAGCTACTTGAAGCCTGATTTCATAAGTTCAGTTCAGTTCAGTTCAGTCGCTCAGTCGTGTCCGACTCTTTGCGACCCCATGAATCACAGCACGCCAGGCCTCCCTGTCCATCACCAACTCCCGGAGTTCACTCAGACTCGCGTCCATCGAGTCAGTGATAGCTTTACCAGTATTAGCAACTTAGTGTGTATTAGTTTCGGTGGGAAAGTCTCTCCTTGAGAGGATAAGCAGATGTCAGTAGAATAATGAGACAAAAATGGTCAAAATGAAACAAAAGGGAACTTCCAAGGGAAGTGAGGCTCAGGAGAGGGAATGTGACCAAATGAGCTGGGCTGAGGTCATTGTTTGGACTGAGGTAAGGTCTGCTAATCCTTGAATGACAGTAAGTCAGGCTAGGCGTGATCACAGGTGAGTGTGTTTATTTTTATGGCTAAGATGTTTAGTTGATGAAACTGGCAAAAGGTGAGAGCTGAAAAGGTAAGCTTCACGTATCTGATAATTTGTCATGCTGAGANAAGTGAGGCTCAGGAGAGGGAATGCGACCAAATGAGCTGGGCTGAAGTCATTGTATGGACTGAGGTAAGGTCTGCTAATCCTTGAATGACAGTAAGTCAGGCTAGGCGTGGTCACAGGTGAGTGTGTTTATTTTTATGGCTAAGATGTTTAGTTGATGAAACTGGCAAAAGGTGAGAGTTGAAAAGGTAAGCTTCACGTATCTGATAATTTGTCATGCTGAGAAAATCTATTAAACATACTACATTAGCACGTATAATAATGCATGATTTGCATGATATATTATATTGTAGATCAAACTATTGTACAAATTCTTTCTGTAAGCTGAGGGCAAACCAGATGAAAACTACCACCTGGGGTGGTATGTGCATCTAGAGTTCTAGTGGGTAGAAACAAAAGGGCTTTGTTTCTGGGAGCATTTGCCCAAATGGAGAGATGAAGCTGTAAGCAAGAGAATAGCCAAGGTCAGAAAACTAGGACTGACGGGATTGTGTGTCAAACCAAAATGTCAGCTAGTTAATGAGAGTCACCCATTAAGGAAAACTTGGGTCTGGATGCCCTGTATGTGCTTAGTGGCATATGCTTCTGGGACAGACACACATGCTATAACGAGACATCATGGGGAGTGTCCCAGTAGTTCAGCAATGCTTTTTCTAATGTAAATATTCAGGAGAATCACACATGGATGTGTCAAACAATAAACAATGTGAATGTCACCTAGAAAAAACAAATTCACAAAGTCACTTAAACACTCAATTTAATGTGTTGCTGTGCTTTAAGTAATGACTTATCCTATGTTCTGTTCTGAATTGGTGTTTGGGGACATTAAAACCTCCCAAACAAATAGCCATGGAATACATTTGGTGGTAGAAGAAGAGTTATTTCTACAGATTGGTATTTGAGCCAATATTTTTCTTAATTATAAACATAAAATGTGACTAGAATATATTCTCAAGCTATTCCACAATCAAATGGGTGCCATGAATGTGTGAACTTCACAAGTAAATAAAGTAAATGTGATTCTGAATATGCACGTCTGTGATATAGAAGTAAAACTGGCTGCTGGTAGAGTGAATTGGCAAAGAAGGTGAGACAGGGGGTGAATTATGGATGCCCTCGCCTCAATAGTACCATTTCAGCAGAGAATGTTAGGTGTCAGCAGTGATTTATATATAAAAAGATACTGTCAACTTCTTTGCCCAGGGTGGCTTCCTTCAGGAACCTCATAAAACTAAAATGGTAGAGACAGAAGATAAAAGACAGGGGGTCTCTCAAGCTGTTTTCTTCTCTGCTCCTTTGTGTGTGGCAGTCACTGATGGATAACATCTTCCATGAGCTAACTTCCTGTGTTTCTGTATCCTGCTTGGCTGTGCTTCCTTCTCACTAAAGAGCTGCCTGGTCATTTATTCATCCAGTAAACATCTATTGAACACCTTCTATGTGTCACATATTATGTGCCTGTTGGGGATAAAAGATATAAAGAAGACACAGACCTTGTTCTCCCGGAGCTCACATTCTAGGAAGCTAGTTTACAGCATATTCCTTAGAAGGACAACTGCTTGATGTTGCCTATTTCAGATAAAAATAGAAAATATGTTATTCCTTTTCTCTTTTTCTCTCCTGTCTCCCTGTGATGCTCACCTTCCAATCAGCAAGAGTTATATCTTTCCAAGCTTCTATCAGTGGTTATTTTTATTCTGGCCAAGGCACCCACACTCCTTGGTGCCTCCCTCCTCCCTTCTTTTTCGCTCCTGATCGTTAGCTCCTGAAGATAAGGTTTTCTTTACTGAAGCAAGTAGACCACTGATTTCAGAGTTGCTTCTTTCTTCCCTATCCTTTCAAACATATTTTTAATATACCAAACACATCTTATTCAAAAAGCATACTTTTTGAAATGCTTTTTTATTATGATCCCTGTTCACCAATTGTATAGATCAGGGGTACCTGATATTCTGAAAAAGATGTGTGAGTGCTTGTGTTCTCAGTTCAACCAAGGAAGCCACCATCACATTTAGAGGAGTTTTATAAATTTCTACTATCACTGCCTCGTTTAAATGAAGGCTGCCTTGACAGAAGGGAAATTCATATTCTCAGGGATTTGATGACTTTCTCAAAGGCCAGTGTGTTAAAAGCTGAAAAGAAGAGCATACACCATAATCCACCCAGCTTTCCACAGAGGAAAACAAATGGATGTGTGGCTACTTCCCTAAAGTGGTAAACATCTGCTCACTCAGTCTTTGGTCTATTATTTGTTGTTGGTAAGACACTGCCACCCCTGTGCTGAGATTTCAACTGATAGTCTCTGAGTGGTGTTATGTTGGAAACTGCTTAATGAAAGCACTCTTTAGCTTTCACTGTGTCTCAGGGAAAACAACCTTAAAATATCCAAAAGAAAGTTTATTTTTAAAGGCAAGGGAGTCTAATATTTTCCTTTTTGAGAGCCTGTACTGTTGTTAATTCTTCTTTGACTTTGTTTGGTTGTAATGGCCTATGACAAGATGTCATTGTTTGAATGTCCTCAAGTTGGACTGGATATCTACAGTATTCAGGATCTTTAGGACCTAGTATAGCCTCTCCACATCCTTTGAACATTCTATTAATGAAAATGTAATTCATCTCCAATAGATTACTATCATTGAGCTTAATTATAAATATATCTGAAAGCTTCAATTGAATCAACTGATTCAATGGAAACTAACAAAACCTCCTATACTTCCTGTAAGTTAGGTATTTATAGTCTGATATCCTTTCAGTCTTCCCTGCTAATGCATTAATTTTCTTCTTTTGATGGTGTAACCTTTTCTCTAGTCAGTAATCTAGAGGTGATGGAGCACTATTTTCACAACTATCTCTTCTTTTTATATTGTATCCTCCAAAAAATGTGTGTCTTACATGTCTACTCTAGATAGAGGAGGAACTGGTAAAATAGTAAGACTTCTATTCTTGTATGTACTTATGCTCTGCATTTTTAAGAATAATACTCCTCCCTTTTAAAACTTTGACTTAGGGGGAAAATTTTTTTAAATCTGTACCATCAAAACTTTGGTAAGTTGTGGAAATATTTCAAGCTTAAACAATGCACTTTCAAATGAAAGCTTATGAAAAGCTTGTGCTAGTGCTAAGTTACTTCAATCATGTCTGACTCCTTGAAATGCTATGGACTGTAACCAGCCAGGCTCCCCTGTCCATGGGATTCTCCAGGCAAGAATACTGGAGTGGACTGCCATTTCCTCCTCCAGAGGATCTTCCCCACCCAGGAATTGAACCCATGTCTCTTATGTCTCCTGCACTGGCAGGCAGATTCTTTACCACTGTGTACTCAGTCACACAGTAGAGTCTGACTCTTGGCAGCCCTGTGGACTGTACTTCTCTGTGCATGGAATTTTCTGGGCAAGAATACTAGAGTGGGTTGCTATTTCCTTCTGGAGGGGATCCTCCTGACCTAGGGATCAAACCTGCATCTCCTGCGTTGGCAGGGGTGTTCTTTACCACTAGCATCACCTGGGAAGCCCATGGAAAGCAGGGTAGAATAAAATAACTGGGAGAAAANTAGCATCACCTGGGAAGCCCATGAAAAGCAGGGTAGAATAAAATAACTGGGAGAAAAAGACTTTCAAGTACACTTTGGAATGCATATCTGGGAATTATAAAAGAACAAAGATTAGTAGAGAAATGTCAAATATTTTTATTTTATTGCAGGTATAAATTAAGACCACTCATGCATTGAAATATAGCCCTTAGTTCGTGGTAAACTTTTTGCGGTAAACTCAGAGAAAGCAGCACACATATGTGCTCCAGTTTGTGGAGTGCCTCTCCTAGAGGGGGCCTCCCTGATGGCTCAGAGGTTAAAGCGTCTGCCTCCAATGTGGGAGACCCGGGTTCGATCCCTGGGTCGGGAAGATTCCCTGGAGAAGGAAATGGCAATCCACTCCAGTATTCTTGCCTGGAGAATCTCATGGACAGAGAAGCCTAGTAGGTTACAGTCCACGGGGTCGCAAAGAGTCAGACACAACTGAGCGAATTCACTTCACTTCACCTCTCCTTGAGGAGTGACTCAAAATATTTAGCCACGACTCTCCAGAAAAATAGAGCCCAGAGTGAAACATCATTCTAGGAAGTGGGGCAGTAGTGAGGCAAACCGGAAGGAGAGGCAAGGGAGGAGAATCAGTCAGCTTGGGGTGGTTCAACTCCAAATTTGCATGACAGTGAAAAACCACAGAGAGTTGTGGTTGAGATGAGCTGTGGAGCCCACTGCACTTCAGAGAGGGAGAGGGGAAGAAGGGAGAGGGATCTGTCAGCTCCTTATTGTCATCTTCTGCACTTCCGGATTTTGCCTCTTAGAAGCTAAATCATATGTCCCATGGCATGGCACTTTACATGAATATGGAAGAGTGGGAAAAGTCAGAATTCTGGGTTGGGCTTGGGGCCTGGACTGTGGCAGCTGCTGCCTCAGTGGGTAGAACAGAGGCCGGCATAGCCCAGCCCTAACACAGGGCGAGGTGTGGTGGCAGAAGCAACCCTGTGACCTTGGACACTTTTTTTCTCTTTAAATCTTTTTTGGTTTTGGAGTCCTTACCTAAAATTAGGGGTAGTTCATGTCTCTCTGAGTTCCAGATCTTCTGAGCTGTCACTAAAATCATATGATGCTGGCAAGGCATACCCTCCTTAGGCTCATAGGCTCATTACTGTCTTCAGGCTCGTTTCTGCAAATTGACGAAACTGATAAAAGGTAGAGAAGATGCTTGGTAGTGCAGTGCAGACTGGGGCTTACAGACAGAAAGACAGAAATGTATTAAAGCAGATAGAGATAAAATATATATATTTTAAATCTTCTGGAATGAATATGATTAAAATAATCACTGCTACATGAAGCTGATAAATATAAACATATACAGGGAACAAGAGTTGAAAGAGACAAGAAACTCCATGCAACGTCTTTCCTTTTTAATATCACTCATTCTCACTGTCTTTCGAATAGGTGCTAGAGGTATTAATTCCGAAGCTGCTTTTCTTAGGAGCAGAAGTGTTGGTGGGTCAGCTGCAGAGCGCACCTCTGCCATTGTTTGGCAGCTGAGTGCATTGGCCTAAAATCCCTGCAGCCCTTCTCCCTGAACTGCTGCCTCATTATAAAGGAAGCTGTCACTTCAACCCTCAGGTTCTGTTCTTTGAAACAGCCACTGATGGGACATCACAGGTTTGGCCCATTGCTCATTACATATTTATGTTGAGGGGAGTCTTCAAATTACCTTTTAGTTTCTCATTATCATTGAATATTTCCTACTTCCAAGTGAAATCAGGCTAGAAAGACATGGAGAAAAATTATGCATGGGTACTCTTATCTCTTTCAATTGTTGAAACTCTTTAGATTCATCTTTCAAGCAAGGGAAATACAGTAATGATAAAATAACTGCCCTGAAGTTGTTACAGACATTCTTGCCTCGCTTTGATTTCACTGTTTAGGCTTCTCAGTTTCCCAGCTTCTTACGGAAATAGGTACTTTAGNTGGATTCATCTTTCAAGCAAGGGAAATAACAGTAATGATAAAATAACTGCCCTGAAGTTGTTACAGACATTCTTGCCTTGCTTTGATTTCACTGTTTAGGCTTCTCAGTTTCCCAGCTTCTTATGGAAATAGGTACTTTAGCATGAAACCAGACTATTGCTTCTTCTAAACTCTGAATTTGTTTGCTTTTTAATATTTTATACTTATTCTTACAACTCTCAGCCTCTCTCCGGTCATCCACTGGATTATTTTTAAAGTAAGTATACTTTTAAAATTTGTTCTTGTTCCCTGATTATTCCTTCTTCATTAAAGCTTAGTTTTGATTTACAAGGTAAAAATTCCTCTGAGAATAATAATTGTGTGTATATAGATTATATATATAATATGTGTATTATATATAATTTATGTATATATAGATTATATATATGTATATGTATGTGTGTGTGCTCAGTTGCTTCAGTCGTGTCCAACTCTGTGTGACCCCATGGACAGTAGCCCACCAGGCTTCTCTGTCCATGGAATTCTCCAGGCAAGAATACTGGAGTGGGTTGCCATTCCCTGATCCAGTAGATCTTCCAGACCCAGGGATTGAACCTGCATCTCCTGCAGTTTCTTCACTGCAGACAGATTCTTTACCACTGAGCCACTGGGGAAGCCCCAGTAAGACATATATATTTTTTTCCCAGGCAAAAATACTGGAGTGGGTTGCCATTCCCTTCTCCAGGGGATCTTCCTGACGCAGGGATCAAACCTGTGTCTTCTGCACTGGCAGGCAGATTCTTGAGGAGCCCAACATGAATCAGAAACCTGATGAGGATACTAGGGCTTAGATAGGTTTGGAAATCTGCTCAAAATTATAGAATCATGCGTAGACAGGCTTGGAATGCATCCCAGGGGGTCTGATTCTAAGCACACGTTCTTGGCCATTTCACATTCTGCCTCTTGATACTAAAGGACAGAATTATTTTTCAACAAAAGGTTTTGTCTTGGTGAGGTGAAGGTAGTATACTATTTTGGTTTATCTATGATTGTGATTTATTTCATTAATATGAAAAATAAGAGCTAATTAAGAGGGGGCGGTCCAAAGATGGTGGAGGAATAGGACGGGAAGACCACTTTCTCCCTAACTAATTCATCAAAAGAACATTTCAACGCTGAGTAAATTCCACAAAACAGCTTCTGAATGCTGGCAGAGGACATCAGGCATCCAGCAAAGCAGATCATTGGCTTCAAAAACAGGTAGGAAAAAATATAAAAGACGAAAAAAGAGACAAAGGAGGTAGGGAGGGAGCTCCATCCCAGGAAGGGAATCCTGTCCCAGGAAGAGACTCTTAAAAAGAGAGGTTTCCAAACACCAGGAAACATTCTCACAGCCGAGTCTGGGGCGAGCCTTGGAAGCACAGAGGGCAACGTAACAGGAAGAAAAAATAAAGTAATTAAAACCAACAGATTACGAGCCCAACAGTAAACCCCCCAGCAGGAAAGCAGCGCAGACGCCTGCACCTGCCACTAGCAAGTGGGGGTTGGGCAGGGAGGAGCGAGAGGCGCAAGTGGCAGTGCTTTCTATGAATCGGGCTGTGGGAGACGCAAGCTTCAGTGCTTTTTTCAAGAATCGAGAATCGGGTGGCCCACATGTAACCAAAATGAACTAATTTGGGCTAGCAAACCAGACTGTGGGATAGCTACCATGTGAAACGCTCGAACCTAAGACACTGCCAGGACCGCGCACAGAACAAAGGACGGATTGGAAATAGCCGCCGCAGATGATCCCCCTCCGGTGACAGGCAGCCAGAGCCTTAAGTGCTGGAAGGGGGCAATTGCAGCCCAAGAGAGACATTACCTACCAAATTGCAAGCAGGTTTCTTTGCTAACCAAGACTTCTGGGGCCTCTGCCTGAGAAGGAGCCCTAGCGGTACTCCCAGAAAACGGACCAACACAGAAAGGCCTTGTCACTGCAATTGCACTCGCCAAACTCCCTAGCTACACGGACCAGGGAAGGGCACAAAATGCAGGCCCAACCAAGTCTNGCCTCTGCCTGAGAAGGAGCCCTAGCGGTACTCCCAGAAAACGGACCAACACAGAAAGGCCTTGTCACTGCAATTGCACTCGCCAAACTCCCTAGCTACACGGACCAGGGAAGGGCACAAAATGCAGGCCCAACCAAGTCTGTGCCTTGGAGGGCTTCCTGAGCGCCGAGCCTGAGTGGCTTAGACCAGGGAGGTGCATGAAGCCTAGGGCCAGCCTCAGTTACCTGGCGGAGCAGCATAGAACCTGAGTGGTGTGCTCCGCGAGAAGGTGCAAACAGCATGCAGTTCACCACCACCCTCCCTGTATCAAGACGGAAATCAGACACTGAAGAGACCAGCAAACAGAGGAAGTTATACAGAGGGAACTGCCTTGGTAGTGACCTCACATAGCCNAGTAAGTAAGAATGGAAGCTGTCATCCAGACCTCAGTGTCTACTTCAGAGCCTTCAGGCAACACATTTCCATTCACTTTTCTTAAGCACTGAGCTTCTTCCTGTCCTTTCTTGATAACCAGAACTTGACTTTATCAGCACCTGTCACTCCAGCCAGTACACAGATTTTCTCATTACACTTGTCTTCTGTATCATTTAAAAGACTTAGCTATGATTATAGCTTGCTTTCAAAAACACTTCCTTCTGATCGTAGCCGTTTATATCTTCTCATGCATAAAAAATATGCGGACATGAAGGCCCTATGACAACAGAAAGAGTGCCCATAAAATGCTGAGGATACAGTCTAGTATTAATGCACCAACTCAAGTTAATAGAGGTAAAGCTAAATTTTCAAGACTACCTTTATGCTCTTGTATTCAGGAACTGAGAAGTGTCTATTAAGTAATGCATGTGCAGCAGTACTTTGTACAAAGCGATTGTGAAAAATGTGCCAAGTTTTTTTTATCCCCTTAATGATAAATGTGATCTAATCAAACCATTAAAATGACTTAAATGCAGCGAAATGTCATTTGTTGCTTGCCATATTGCTTTAAGAAAAAATAGTCATTATGAACTCTTAAAAAGGTCTTAATTGCTTTATAATCTATGACAGCTCTGGGTGACTGGCAATAGTCATTTAGCTTTTGTGGAAATTATGAACTTTGGAGGTCTAAATGTCATGTCTGTATGAGAGTATAAAAAGCATTCCCACTTATTTTCCCTTTTTTTAAAAAAAGTATGTTTTTATAATCATCTAGAAAGATCTGAAGAAGTTAGAAGTTGAAATAGCCTAATGACTTGTTTCATTCAGTCAGTATGGTCTCCTGAGCTCTGACCTAATTTAAGACATTTGAGATCAGTCATCACTGACCAAATAGATGAGGTAGTCTTGGCTCTGTTATCTTCTGGGTCAAAAATAGTTTTTATTGAGAAGAAAAGACTCTGGTCAACAATTGTACCACCCCTAATTAAAACTTTTATATATGTAAGTTGTGTTTCATAGGTTAGAAAAGAGAGCAGTAATATAAAAATCTTGAAGAATATTATATAGAACAAGTAAATGGAATATCATATCATTAGGTGAGTATAATTCAGCTCCATAATGAGTATGAAGATAGGTTGATTTTCTTTATCATTAATTTGCTCACTGATTCGGCAAATATTTATTGAACTTCTATTGTGCTTAAGATGTTAGAATGTATCTTTTGGATGTTGGTAGTAATAATCATTTAGCTTTTATTTTTTAACTGGGTTGCCATTTATAAAATTACACACAGCATCTGCATTTTTCTAAAAAGTTTCCCCTTAGATGAATAGGGGTAGAGCAGACTAAGTTTTTCTCTGAGTCTTGTTATTCAGTGAGTGAAGAGCAGTGAGCAGCTGACAGAAGAAGGGCACCCTGTCTTTTAAGTGACTCTCAATGAGGACAAGGCCAGAGGATAAATGTGATCCTTGATTCGGATAAGGAGAGAAGACACCACAGCAGTTTTTCAAATAGAGTTGGATCAAAAGAAAGTAGCTGACACAGTAAGAACATGTATGGTCCTGGAGCCTTGAAATATTATATGTTTTAAAGTAAGCTTTGATCTTAGATCTATAGATCTGTAATGATTTTATATCTGCAATATTAATAATTTTGTCAAGCAAATAAAATTTTAGTCACCATTATGTTTAGGGTTTTTGCAATTATAAATCTTGCTCCAAGTTGCAAATAAATCCAAATAAGAAGAATATCAGGAGTGTGTGTGTTGAAGTTCAGAGGAGACCACATATATGTATGCTACCAGAAAAAAAAAATTGTTGCTATCATCAACTTAAAACTGACTCTTTAAATTATGAAATATAAGTCATATTCTAATATACAAGTTGGTAAGAAACATATTTTTCCATCAAGAGAGAAAATAAAACAAAGGGACCAGAGGTGTTTTAGCATCCTTCAACTGATGATGTGTTCTAGTTGAGATGGTCAAGCCCAGCAGATACTGGTCCTGCTCATTTGCCCATGTTGACTCTTTCCATTTCCATTTGCTCTACATTTCTTGGTACTCACGTTTCTTATTATGCTTCAGTTACATAATACTTTGACAAGAACTACACATCCTATGTCTTTGAAGATTTTGTTTCAAGTATTTGAAATTGATGTCATTAATGCCTGGACCATTGTCTGGCATGTTGAAAGCATTCAGATGCTTGTTTACTCAGTGGATCAAATCATGGCTGGTGATTCAGTTCTCTTTCTTTCTCTCTAGCAATCTCCCAGGGATCCTGCCCGTCCCTTATAAAGCCTTAGACCATTAATTCTCCCTATTCCCTCTCAATTTCTGCTCCATCACAACATCCCCTCTCCCCTGCTACTTTAGAATTCTCTGCACAGATGGTTCAGCAAGTCATCAATGTTCCAGAGATGGGTAGTGTTGATTTGGGCTTCCATATAATTGCACATATGTGCTACCCTGCTCTCTGTTTTACTTAGCATAGGGCAGCTCTACTGTTTTTTCATTTCAAGTAATTGTGCAAACTGTGTTTCAATACTGAATTTTATTTTGTCTATCTTCAGAAAAAGCTAATTTTCCTTGATTATTGAGGTTATAGGCAAATGAAATATTAGTTGAGTTTAGTTTGGTTTCCTAGATTAAGTACAAGCTTCGTAAAGTTCAACGGTCATTATAGAAATTTGTTTTTCTCCTAATAATGAGATTGAGGATAGATTTTAAATTATTTAAATATTTAATTTAAATTTTCGGTTTTCTTTGTATATTATGTAAAGTAATATTAGCAAAAAGTAAGACTTGCACTCCTGTGCATGGTTCACCACTGTATTATAACTTATTTCTACATGTTCTACCAGGGCAAAAACAAAAATACAAAGAAAACATTTTCACAGAGCCAATATTCTAAGCATAGAATTCATCATGATATCACCATGCATTTCTCTGGACTCTTGATAACTCATGAATGGAAGAGTTTGGAATCTCAAGGAGAGTTATTTTTTGTCATTTTATTTAGGAGAAATATTCTATTAGATAATTAAAAACTGCATAACTATTTGTTTAAAACTGTGGGCTACATATGATATATGATCCAAGTATCTCACAGTACAAAACATTATTACAAAGTAGCCTACATGCTAGCAAAACATATATGAAGTAAACAAGGATTAAGAATGAAGAAATGGAAGCTCATATGTTTCTTTCATTTCTCCCCCACCCTCATCTCAAGAGGCAGAGAAAGAAAGAAAGCTGTGGAATAGGAGCTCCACCACTATCCACATCACCATCAATTAGGGATTTATTTGTTTAAGGAGTATAATACTTCCAGGAAATTACTACCTGGAAGATTTATCTTTTCCAGTTTATAAACTAAAGTCCCCTGCTTCAAACTTCAGAATTCAGAATGTGATTAAAGCTTTAAGCTAAACGAAGCAACTGGGAAAGAATTTCTGATATTAACATGGTCAAAAATCTCTCTTCATTTTGGCCTTTAACTCTTGCTTACATGTTTATCAACACAAGTAAAATAAGTGATGTGAGGTCCCAAGTTTTAGTGTACTCCTTTTCAAAACAGAAGCTGTTTTAATCCCCCCAAATACTATTAATTTACTGAATAGTCTCTCAAAAAAGTGTGCCATTCTTTGGCATATAAATTACAAGCCTGAAGTTACTGGTCAATATTCCATGCAAAATATAAGGAGGTGGTAGTGGTGGGTTGTAAATGCTTATGATAGTTAAGTTTTGTACGAGTGAAATGGGCTTCCATGGTGACCTAGCGGTAAAGAATCTGCCTGCCAATGCAGGAGATGATCCTGGGTTTTTTCCATCCCTGAGTAAGGAGATCCCCTGGAAAAGGAAATGACAACCCACTCTAGTATTCTTTCCTGGGAAATCCCATGACAGAAGAGCTTTATGGACTACAGTCCATGGGGTCACAAAGATTCAGACATGACTTAGAGACTCAACAGCAGCCACACTGAGTGAGATAGCTATGGTTCCTATCCTTAGAGCTTACAATCTAGCCAGGAATATTAAATATATCTTTACATCAGGGTTTAGTTACAACCATGATATAAAGATTATGGACCCATTAACTGACTAGTTATTCCATTTAAACTGTTTAAAGCTACTTGCTATGCTTACTTCAAAGAGATGAAATGGACTTACACGAAGGTTGATGTATCCTTGTAAGGGGTTGCACTGGTCTGTTCACCATGTTTAACATGATTATGCTCATAGCATGTTTCAGGAAGTATTACCTCCCTAATGCTCATTATCTATCAAAGCTCTGGTTGAGAGAAACTGTATTTAAGAGGGATTGAGTTAAAAAATATGCTCTTCATCCTCCTTTATATACCCTGTCCTGGATGAAATCAGTTCAATTGGTTGCTGTCTGTGTGGACTGAATTTTATTGCTCACCTTACCCTGCGGAGTTTGTATTGATTCTCACTTGGGCACAATGCCATTAACTTATGTTGAAGGATGTTGCCATAAACAGCCTGATGAAATGCATTGCTATATGCACTGTAAGGGTGTTGTCCATTTCATTTATACCTTGTCTTCCAAGAAAGCCCAGGGGGATTTTTCTTCAGGGTTTATGGACAAGTATTTGTACTTCTTCCTGTCAACTAGGTTGTCTTTATTTCATTATCTATGCCAATTAAATAACTACAACTACTTTCTGTCTTCTCATTTGATGCTAGGTTTGTGGCTTATGTGTAAGAAATTTATAGTATTTTAAGACATGCATTAAAAAAATACCAGCCTTCTTTCCTTTTCTTTGTTTCATCCTTACTCTGTTTTCCCATCTACAATTCATCTTATCTTGCTGTATGATACATACCTTAGTAAACCATCTTAAACAGTTTAAGAACAAAGAGGGGTATAAAAAATAAATCTAGTCAATAGCTAAGCAATTAGCCTAGTAGCATTTATCATAAAATAATTCCACTCTATTTTAATCCATGATGTCTACTTTATCATATATTTAATGCTTTACATATACTGAGCTCTGTTCAGGGCAGTTCATTTTATTTTGTTATTGTTTAGTTGGTAAGTCCTGTCTAACTCTTTGTGACTCTTGGACTGTAGCCCATCAGGCTCCTCTGTCCATGGGATTTTCCAGGCAAGAATACTGGAGTGGGTTGCCACTTCCTCCTCCAGGGGATCTTCCCAACCCAGGGATCGAATCTGGGTCTACTGTTTGGCAGACAAACTGTTTACCACTGAGCCACCTGGGACAACCTTCATTTTGTTTTTGGCCCAACCCAGGGATCAAACCCACATCTCCTGTGTCTCCTGCATGCTGCTACTGGTAGGTCACTTCAGTCGTGTCCGTCTTTGTATGACCCCAGAGACAGCAGCCCATCAGGCTCCCCAGTCCCTAGGATTGTCCAGGCAAGAACACTGGAGTGGGCTGCCATTTCCTTCTCCAAAGGAAAGTGAAAGTGAAAAGTGAAAGTGAAGTCACTCAGCGGTATCCTACTCGTAGCGACCCCATGAACTGTAGCCTGCCAGGCTCCTCCATCTATGGGATTTTCCAGGCAAGAGTACTGGAGTGGGGTGCCATTGCCTTCTCCAGTCTCCTGCATAGCAAGTGAATTTTTCACCCGCTGAGCCATCAAGGAAGTGCTTTGTTTTATTTTGCTCATTTGCAATACTGTATTGACTCAGAAATTTCACTGCTTGAAATTCATCCTAGGAAAACAAGGATACGTACAAAGATTTAACTATAAAAATACCCATTGGGTCATTTTTTATAATAGTAAAAATTGGGAAACAAGCTAAATATTTAGACATAGAGGGTAAACAGCAAACTGAAGTTTAGTACTGTCATGGAATACTTGCAAGCAAGATAACATTATGGTTTGTTTATTGACATGTTCATAATTTAGTAAGTGGAATAAAGCAAAGAAAATGTACAAATGATCATATTTATGTTAATACATAGTTAGCTGTGATTCTTTCCTTAATTGTTTAGAAAAAAAATACTGTCTTTCAATAAATAATATCCAACATTTATGTTATGACAGTGGAGCATCTTCTTACAAATAGCAATAAATTTTTTTTTTTTTACTTTGGTTCCTTCTTCGCTGATATTTCTAAGAACACCTAGGGATGTTTTCTCAAGTTGAAAGGACCCATCCTGCTATTACTAGCCATGTTGCAAGAGTCAGAATTTAGCCACTCTGCCTTGAGGGTGAAGGACAGTATGTTAGCACTGAATGCTGGTTGCTTTACTAGGTTTCCAACAAGGCAGGAAGCAGGTGTTGCCCCTGTGGTCTGTCAGCANTTTACTTTGGTTCCTTCTTCGCTGATATTTCTAAGAACACCTAAGGATGTTTTCTCAAGTTGAAAGGACCCATCCTGCTATTACTAGCCATGTGGCAAGAGTCAGAATTTAGTCACTCTGCCTTGAGGGTGAAGGACAGTATGTTAGCACTGAATGCTGGTTGCTTTACCAGGTTTCCAACAAGGCAGGAAGCAGGTGTTGCCCCTGTGGTCTGTCAGCATGAAATGATAGGGTTGGGGCTGAGCCTCCTGCTCTTTCACTGCCCCCTCTGTGGGTGAACATCCCTGCTCAGCCCAAGGATCCCGGGAGTGTGAGGGAAGAGCACTCTTTATTCAGTGTTCTTTTCTTCAGCCAGAAATTCTCAACAGGAAGATTGGCTCTGCTCACAAACTTCTGATCCTTTTAATGTTCACTCATAGCCCTATTTTCAAGGCAAGTCCACAGTAGCTGGGTCCAGAGGGTTTTTCAAGCTGTCACAACTGTAAAATCAGCACATCACTTTTGTCCAGCACTTAGTGCCTTTGCTACAGATAAATTCNATCCTTTTAATGTTCACTCATAGCCCTATTTTCAAGGCAAGTCCACAGTAGCTGGGTCCAGAGGGTTTTTCAAGCTGTCACAACTGTAAAATCAGCACATCACTTTTGTCCAGCACTTAGTGCCTTTGCTACAGATAAATTCTATTTCTTCAAGTACAAACCACCACTTTTTTATACATGCACATACTATGAAAAAGATTTGGAATGATGTTTATCACAATGACATTGTAATTTGTTTTAATTGTGCTTATCTATGTATTTTAGTTTTTCTACAAACCACACATTACTAAATAAAATCTTTCATGCATCTGAATCCATTTACTTTTTAAGTTAGAAAAAAATCTTTATATTATAGAAACTTTAAAATATACACAAAAATAGAGAACACAGTATTATATAATTATCTCCAATATACTCATCACCTGGAAACAAAAATCATCATTTATTTTCATCATTTTTTATCTCTATTATACCCAACATTCTATTTTGCTGAGACATTTTAAAAGCAAATCCAAGATATCATGTCATTTTTACCTATACTTTCATATTCATTTGTAACTGCAAAGGCATTTTTAATATTCTCATTCTCTCATTATCATGCCTATTCTAATTAATCATAATTCCTTAATGTCATCTGATTATCCAGTCTATATTCATATTTTCTTGTTTCTCAAAGATGCATTTTTACAGTTGGCTTATTCAAATTAGGAATCAATTGTGTTTCATATATTATTTTTGAACTTGGTCTCCTAAGTCCCTTTCATGGTATAATAGTCTCCCCACCCACCCTTTTGACTTGTCATTGTTTTGTTAGAAACTAAATCATTTGTCCTTTAGAAGGTGCAGGATGAACGAACCTTGAGTAAAGGAGAGATAGAGGAAAGAATGGGCAAGCTAGAAGCTTCATNAACTTGGTCTCCTAAGTCCCTTTTATGGTATAATAGTCTCCCCACCCACCCTTTTGACTTGTCATTGTTTTGTTAGAAACTAAATCATTTGTCCTTTAGAAGGTGCAGGATGAACGAACCTTGAGTAAAGGAGAGACAGAGGAAAGAATGGGCAAGCTAGAAGCTTCATCTTTGAATACAAAGTTAGTAATTCTGTCTAATAGAGCAAAAAAAAATTAAATGATAATAAATTTTGTATAGTAACAAATGTAAAAAAATAGATGAACTGAAAATAATAATGTAACTATATTAGGAAGAGAGGGGACATAAGACAGAAAAGTGGTGTGAATGAGCTAAGGCCCTGTCTGTTGATCTCCTCCTGGAATAGATGGTATCTAAAGTTGATAAATCAAGAAAGAAAAGTAGTGTCAAGATTAAAAATGGAAATTTGGGACTGGGGATACAAAGGTTTGACATGACTCTGCTGCTGCTGCTGTTGCTGCTAAGTCGCTTCAGTCGTGTCCTACTCTGTGCAACCCCATAGATGGCAGCCCACTGGGCTCCCCCGTCCCTGGGATTCTCCGGGCAAGAATACTACAGTGGGTTGCCATTTCCTTCTCCAATGCATGAAAGTGAAAAGTGAAAGTGAAGTCGCTTGGTCGTGTCCGACTCTTCGCAACCCCATAGACTGCAGCCCACCAGGCCCCACCGTCCATGGGATTTTCCAGGCAAGCGAACTGGAGTGGGGTGCCATTGCCTTCCTCCCTGTTTTCCACTCACCAGTCTGGAGTGGTTTGCCTCATTCCTTGGTCTCTCCTTGCCCTCTGTGTTGGGGGCTGGTTTCAGATTTCACCAGAAAAAATCCCAAGTTTGAGAAGCAACAAATGGTAATGAACTATGTTCTCATTTGTGTTGTAAGGTTGCATTGATATTTTCTCTGGAAGCTCAGAAAAAAAAAAAAGATAATTAAGCACATTCCACAGCAGAAACTGAAGAGTTCTGCTGTGCTTGTGCTCAGTTGCTAAGTGGCTCAGTCGTGTCTGCCTCTTTTGCAACCCCAGGGACTAGGGCCTACCAAGCTCCTCTGTCCATGGCATTTCCCAGGTAAGAATGCTGGGGTGGGTTGCCATTTCCTTCTGCAGGGGATCTTCCTGACCGACATATCAAATACAACATATATATATATTTGATATATAGTCACTTATACATATGTATGGTCTTTAGCCAAATGCAATCAGACTCTGTATTATTTTCTGGCTAGTATATAGGAATGACTGTTACACTCTCAGTATTTCAGATACCTCCTGTTTTTCCATGCCTTTATCTCAATGTTCCTTAATGTTTACCATGGTAGACATTATATTATTTTACATATATATTTTAAAAATAGAGTTTGACTTACTCTTTCAAGTCCCACCTTGCTCTTCATAACTTTTTTATACNACTGTTACACTCTCAGTATTTCAGATACCTCCTGTTTTTCCATGCCTTTATCTCAATGTTCCTTAATGTTTACCATGGTAGACATTATATTATTTTACATATATATTTTAAAAATAGAGTTTGACTTACTCTTTCAAGTCCCACCTTGCTCTTCATAACTTTTTTATACAGAGTAACCATGAAAGATTCAAGAATACTGAGATAAAAGCTAGTGGGAAAAGCAAGGTATAATGTGATTACAGCAACAAGAGTCAATCATCACAGCAGTGTGTGAATTCTAACCTGAAAAATCTTGGCTAATGCTCATCTATTTGCCAGTACACAGGGTGGGATTTTTAAGAAATGTTCTTTTCACTATTGTAGTTGATTTTGTTTATCAAATCACCAGTTTGTGGGTAGACTGCAATTAGAATATCTGTTCTTGATTTTTAATATTTATCACAATTTGCAAGAATATATTCACATATCTTTTCATAGGTATAACACTGATCACTTACTGAATAGTGAACTCCGTGAAGACGGAGTGTAAACCTGTTCTGTTCATCAGTCTATAACACTTGACCTATACGGGAGTTTCATAAATAATAACTATTGAGTGAATAAATGGATGAGAGGAAATACTACTGTTAACTGTGTGTTGAGGTTAGTGTTTGTCATTCACTACTGATTGAATTCTTAACTTATTCTTCCAGCTTTGACTGTAGAAAAACAGACTGGTATATATCAGAGGTCAAGGCCCTGCTAAACTTTCTGTCACTTCATCTTGATAACTTACCAGTAGGAAGAAAGTGAGCTCTTTCAGCTTAAAAGGAACTAGACAAAAGCGGAGGCGGGTAGGGGGGGGATTAGGGCAGATAATTGGAAATGCTCTAAACTATAAACTATATTATATAGAAAAGACTACATTAAAAATATTAAAATGTTAATATTTTTAATATGTCTAAGAAATAGTAAAGAAGTTTTGTGATTTGAAAAAGCTGTAAAAGTATAGTGTTGTTTATACTGAAGACATGAAATTTAATAGCAATAATTATTTTAATGTTTCCTAAGATATGATTGCAAGATATGAATGTACGGTAAGGCTTGAGAATCACTACTGACATAAAAGTTAAATTTATCATTTAAAAATGGAAGCAAGGACCTTGAGCATGGTGAGTGAATTTTGTTGGTCTGAAAATACCATAAGAACCTCATTAATTCAGAGTCTATTTAATTTGGAATTGGCGTTCATTTGCCAAGACTGACATTTCCTTTCTTTTATACTGAATAAAATTTTAACTGAACAGATCAATAGCTTAAAAAAGATGATGGGAAGTATTTTACCTTTATGAAAGAGACAACATAATTTTAGAAGACTTAGAACATTGTTCATATGTAAATGCATGCTATTATTTATGAATTGATTTTTGTCTGTTTATTAAAGCAAGCCTAGAATAATTTGTTTTTACAAATACAGATTTAGTTACTTTAGTATACATATAATAATTCCAACTAATTATTAAAGACAGTAAATTGTAGATGCTTATTATTCACTTATCTATTAAATAAGTATTTATAGAGTATAATCATGTGCAAGGCCATTTGAAGGGGACAGAGACAGACATAATCCCTCCTCTTGTGGACTTTATGGTTTACTCCAATGTTTTTAATGTTTGATTGAATAGCTTTATTAGAAAAATATTTTTAGAAGCAACAATTAGCATATGCATAGTTATTTATAAATTGCATGCCTGTGCTATTTTACTAATTTATCAAGTTCATAAAATAAATACATTTTGATGGGATGAAATAAAAAGAAACAAAAAAAGTTTTAATAATGGAACCTCAGATACAGCCCATGTCAACCTGCTACCCTTGTGGGAAACACAGCCCAGTAAGTGAGATAGACATTGAATCATTAGAAAGAAAAATGTTTGTATAATTTTAAATATAACAAGCTTGTGAAGAAAATACAGTGTTATGGGAAGGGAAAAAAGGGAGATCTAAATTAGACAGTGATGTTGGAAAGACCACACTGAGGAAGACACATTTGAGCAGAGGTCAGAATTAACCAAGTCAAGTAGGGTGGGCAGAGCATTCCAGGATGACAGTAACCCAAGCTCAGATTTCTTGTGGTAGGAAAGAGTTCAGTGCATTTGAGGAGCTGAAAGAAGTCACTTTGGCTGAAACACAAGTACTGAGAGTATGTGTGGCAGATAAGTGAGGTTAAAGATCCTGGAGGGCTTATAATAAGAAATTTGGACATTTTGTCTCAGTTCACAGACAACATTTTGAATGGTTTTAGGTAGGGGATTGTCATAATCTGATTTATGTTTCAGAAGTAGATGTTGGGCTTATGACACCAAGGTGATAACCCCAAGAAGCTGAGTGATTGGTGCTACATTTATCGAGATGGCCAAGAGTGGGCAAGGACTGTCCTGGAGATGGAAAGTTCTACTTTGGACATGTTACCCTTGAGACGTTATACTCAGAAGATCAAACCAGTCAATCCTAAAGGAAATCAACCCTGAATAGTATGAACTGGAAGGACTGATGCTGAAGCTGAACCTCCAATACTTTGGCCACCTGATGTGAAGAGCTGAATCACTGGAAAAGACCCTGGTGCTGGGAAAGACTGAAGGCAGGAGGAGAAGGGGGTGACAGAGGAAGAGATGGTTGGATGGTATCACAGATTCAATGTACATGAGTTTGAGCAAACTCCAGGAGATGGTGAAGGACACAGAAGCCTGGTGTGTTGCAGTCCATGGGGTTGCAAAGAGCTGGACATGACTGAGTAACTGAACAACAAAACCCTTGAGACATTATCCTTATTAGACTGATGCTGGCTGTCATCACAACTAACTTCAAATTTCATGGCTTAAAAACATAGAAGATTGTTTTCCTGATGGCTTTTGTCTGTCCATTGAATGAAGGATTCAGGCTATTTCCACCTTAAATCTCCCCGTAATAGAAGTCCTTAAATTCCTTTGAACCACAAGCTGGTGGAAAAGGAAAGAGGGTAGAAAGAATGCACACTTGCTTCTTCTTACTCTTAGAACAGAATGGCTGCCAGGTACTTCTGTTCATATTCCTTTGGGGGAGGAGGAATTAGTCATACGGCTCCACCAAGACTGAAGATGTTGAGCACATCTAACAGATGCCTGTCACTTAATGGACGTGAACTTGAGCAAACTCTGGGAGATAGTGGAGGAAGGGGAAACCTGGCATCCTGCATCCATGGGGTCGCAAAGATCCTCCCAGGGAGGACCTCCAACTATGTATTCTATTTCCTCTGAGTCCCCTCCCAGGAACACAGGTCCTGACCTGATCACTCCTCTTCCATTCCTACCCAAGTCCATGTGGGTCTTTCTCACAGTCTTGGTTGTACTGNTGGACATGAACTTGAGTAAACTCTGGGAGATAGTGGAGGATGGGGAAACCTGGCATCCTGCATCCATGGGGGTCGCAAAGATCCTCCCAGGGAGGACCTCCACCTATGTATTCTATTTCCTCTGAGTCCCCTCCCAGGGACACAGGTCCTGACCTGATCACTCCTCTTCCATTCCTACCCAAGTCCATGTGGGTCTTTCTCACAGTCTTGGTTGTACTGAGTCTTTCAACCAGTTTTTGGTTAGTGTTCAGTGAGAGTTGCTTCACATATAGATGTATTTTTGATGTGTTCTTGATGAGAGGTGAGTTCTGTGTCCTCCTACTCCATATTCTTGATCTGAATCTTAGCTTATATGATTTGGATTCATATTTGTTTATATACATGTATCCATCAGATTGCATTTTCAAATTAATGAAATTTCAAAATTTAACATTGGAAAATTCACCTTGATTTTAGCCATAAATTTCTACTTAAATTTATGGGATTGTTTGGATGCTAAAAAATAAACACATAAGTAAATGGAATCCATAGAGGTATAAGAATTGAATAAAAGTAAATACATCTTTCATTAAACCATCAGTTTAATTTAATTTGTAAAAATACCACTACTTTAGTTGGTTAAAGTACAGATCATACTGGGGTAAATTTAGAGCAGAGATTAGCAAACTCCAGTCTGTAGGTCAAATCCAGTCTAACACCTGTTTGTATAACTCACAAGCAAAGAATAATTTCTGCCTTTGAAAACAGTTGAAAAATAGTTACAAGAAGGATATTTTTGACATAAAAATTTTTATGAAACTCCAATTTCAGCCTAAACAAATAAAGGTTTATTGGAACAAGGGACTTCAGTTATGTACAGTCCATGGCTACTTTGATGCCATGTTGACAGTTAATAGTTGTGACAGAGATAGGTAGGGCCTAAAATACTGTCTAGCTCTTCACAGANCTCCAATTTCAGCCTAAACAAATAAAGGTTTACTGGAACAAGGGACTTCAGTTATGTACAGTCCATGGCTACTTTGAGGCCATGTTGACAGTTAATAGTTGTGACAGAGATAGGTAGGGCCTAAAATACTGTCTAGCTCTTCACAGAAAAAAACGCGCCAACCCTTGATTCAGAGTACAGAAGGGAAGACAATTGCTATTGAAGATGGTCTATGTAATATGCTGAAACAGAAAAAACACAGAGAAAGGCCTTCAGTAAATATTAGTTCCTTTCCCATCCTTTTCTCCATGATTTTTCATGGTTTTTATAGAGTCATTTGAGGAGATTTCAGAATATTCAGAGCACATTTATACTGTTGAATTCAAATACATTTGCTTATTATGTTTACTTACTAGGAGAGCTTTATATATTTGAATATGGATTAGAATCACAATTTTTTTGTTAAACATCTTAAGTGTATAAAAGTGTTCTAAGACAGACTGTTGTAAATTTATAAAATGGTTGTAGTAGGCGTTTAATAGCAGTATTACATAAAGGTGGCATCTTCAGTTCACAGAATTTCCCTTGCATTAACATTTGCTGTCTTTGAAAATCCAAGTATTTGAGGCAAATTCAACTTTGTCTTGAATCTGTTTTTTATTTAATATTTAGAATTTTGGTATCGTGATCAGGTTAGTTGAATATCTCAGCACTAATATAAATTAAATAGAATTGTCAAGCAAGAAAGCATAATAGAATAAATATATTAATATAATACTATAAATACTGCAATAATCAGGAACTCTCTCTTTTAACTCTTGTATTCTCCTTTAAACAGAACAAAAGTGTTTCAATTTGTATAATGTAACTGGTAGCCAGTTTAAAAATTTCAAAGCGAATTGAACATCCATTTTGAACAAAATATTTGATCTAGTTTTCCACTTTGACAGAATTTGATCTAGTTTATACATATTTAAATTTCACAGAAAACTATGCTACTATAAATTGTAACACCAAGGGCTTGAATTTTGATTCAAATCATTACCTTATGATTAAAAATAATTTCTGTTCTGGTAATCATGTAACTTTCCTCTTAAACATTTCATTTTTTCCCTTTTTGCATGTATCCTTGTTTTAGGGGAATGGCACTCATCATTAAATATCTTGAGATGCACATTTCTTTTAAGGTAGCCTGAAAAATAATATCCAAAATGTCATCCAAGTGTAAAGATATAAAGGAAACAAATTTCTCTGCAGTTGTGCATTATAATGGAAAAAATAAACTCCTCACTCCTCGGGATTGCCAAAAATATTATTTCCTCTAGAACATCAGCTTTAAATATTTCATGGAAATACTTCCATGCTAATAGAAGAAAAACTTAACTCATCAAGAAGTTAAGAATAAAACTTACTGCATATATCAAATGTATATATTATAAATATATTTGTGTATATGAATATATATACATATATACATATGTACCAGTTTATGTCACAGGTTGTAAAATACATGAAGTCAATCTGCTTTACAATATTATATACATTTTTCCTGAGTGTGGGTATGAGAATGTGGTACAGCTATCTCTCAGGTTGATGAGAAGGAAAGCATTTCTGTGTTTGTGGAAAGAATACAAGAGGAGATGTGGTCAGAGACAGACCTTTAATCATGTCTAGGGTTCTCCATGTGAACAAAAGAGAACATTAATCTTGGATGTTGGTATAGTTATCAGTCCTGATTTGTCCAGCCTGAAGCCTTGAGACAGGTGTTTGTTGTCATTAATGAATTTTTTCTTTTCATGTTTGCCTTTTGTGAAAGGATGGGAAGGATCTCACCGTGTCTTTCTACTGAGTATAACTTTGCCCATTATTTTTCTTATTACTTTGAGGTTTGAGACAAATCTAACTAGATTTCTCAGCTGCAGCTAAGATTTTGTGCTCACTCATATGTTATTGGCAGTGGGTGAGAAGAGATACTAGATATTCCTTAGTTATGTGTAAATAACTGAGCAGCCTCAGGAATGTGCAAACGGATTTCACCGTGGTCTCAGAAAAGCTCATGTTGATATTTATTTGTAATAAGATATGTATATTTAAGGCAACTACAGTTAACCATAATAACAAATGAAAAAGGAAAAACAAAGAAAACTTCTGCAAATACAATCTGTCTCTCTTTAAAAATAACAGTAGTTTTAAAAGATTTAATTGATTACCAGGTCTGACGGTTGACACTCTGATTCCTCTGAGAAAACTTGTTCTGTCTCTCCAAGGTTATCTCACTCGTCAACATTACTATTTGGACCAACTAGGTCAGATCTGCTCTTTCTCTTAAAAACAACTTCTCTGTACAAAAATGCTCTCTCTGAGCGATTAAACTTCCTTTCTTCTTACAGTCTCAGCCTCACGGTTTTTTTTCTAGTAAGCATTTTTTATTAGACTTGGCTCTTGCATTTTACAATATGGCCTCATGTTCTGAAGGCTATACCATCATTTTTCCTTATAAAGTCCACAAAAAATAATGCAGCTTAGCAGAAACTAGATTTTCACCAAAATGGATATGTACTTACTGAGTATAAAATAGTTTTAGTTGATACTCATAGAAACAAAATACCGTTGATACACTTAAAGGAATGTAATAAGTTTTGAGATAATACTGAAAAACCTACTTTAATGATTACTCTTAAATCTTTGAAATAAGGGTATCATTCACTGATTATATTTTTTGAGATAATCAAGTAACTGACCTTCCCTTCCATCAACTGCCCAAATATTTAATTTCAGATTTTATTTTAGAAGATTAATTATTCTTAATTTCTTTTGTATACATTATTAGTAGCAACAACCCTCTTGGAAATGGAAATCTTTGTTTTTTCATATATAAGTTAAACATATATCATTTTTCTTTTTAGTTGCTTAATTTTTATATCTTAGATTTATTAAGTGGCTAAGTATGAAATATAATGCAAAAGAAAACTCAAAATAGCTTCTCATTTTTTGGAGGTTGGAGTAATGATACTTGCAGCTTCTCTCTCAAAAAAAAAAAAAACAACTGAATGTTTATAGCTTACATTTCTTTACTGCTTCAAAAGTAGGTTCTCATAGAAATCCTATGAGATATATTATTATTTGGTCCAGTTGAGACAGATTCAGGGAATTTACAGATAATGTCAATGTCCCACTTGTATCCCTTTGGCTTTTATCATTTCTGTGCATGCCAGCTTGCTTTCAGATTGACAATAAATGTGACCTTTTGCCTTTCCAGCAACCACAATCAAAAGGCCCACAGAATGTCTGATTTATCATAATGGAATCCCACATGACATTGCTTGGATCAAGGGAAGCACTTACAGGGTTAGAAGTTCAACAATGAATTTATGACCTAGGGACCCATTAGTTCTACTATTAATGCATCACCCAGAAGATGCTGGCCTAATAGAATGCTGTTCTTTAGTTTTTAAAGGCATGGTTATAAATCCAGCTGGGGATGAAGCTCTGAGGAGGTGGGGTGCTGCTTTCAAGAGGTATTATGTACTTTGAATTTCTTGCCATTGTATGACTCTGTGTCCCTGACAGAAAAAGAACTGAGGGATGGAAGTCAGAGTGGCCCATCAGTTTGACTGCGGAATTTGTGATTCCTCTCTCCACAACTTTAAACTCTGCTGCATTAGAGGTCTTGGTTTCCAGAATGGGAAGCAAATCTGAAAACAGACGTGGTGAGTGTTCCATTCAATCCTAGCCAGGACTGTCAGCTGGTAGTTCTGTGTTTTTCATAGTAGTAGTAGTAGTTGTTGTCCAGTTGCCCAGTTGTGTCCAACAATTTGCAACTCCATGGACTGCAACACACCAGGCTTCTGTGTCCTTCACCATCTCCTGGAGTTTGCTCAAACTCATGTCCATTGAGTTGGTGATACCATCCAACCATCTCGTCCTCTGTCATCCTCTTCTCTTCCTGCCTTCAATCTTTCCCAGCATCAGAGTTTTTTTCCAATGAGTCAGCTGTTTGCACAGGTGGCCGAAGTATTGGAGCCTGACAAGCAGGCAAAGAAAGAAATTACCATACTGGCAGGAT
>SJYW01001102.1:486175-497791 GCA_006410735.1 Raphicerus campestris | reverse complement strand
AGCCACACCTTTTCCGACCTTTTCTTTTTTGTGTAGCATTCTTTCTTCTTAACTTATTCAGAGGAATCACTAAAATCACTTCAGGGTCCTGGCTTCTCTTCCTTCATGTATTCTCCAAAGTCCGATCCATTTTTTCTTTCCCCACCAATTTGAAACGTACAGAAAATCCATTAATAACAAGGATTTTAATTATCTCAAACATGCCTCTTGTGTTCAATCCAACTGAGTTTCTAATCAGTGTTCCCTGGTTGAACAACTCGTCTCAACCCCCTGTGGCAAATCTTCGCTGCAATTCTTCTCTCCAAGGCATTGCCAGCAGCATCCTTTTAGAGCCTCAACAACATCTTTCAAGCTTACTCTAAAACTCCTCCTGAAACTGGTCCTTATCTTAAAAAAATATCTAAGCCAACAAGGTGAGCTTGTTTTCCTTTTTCTCTCCTTCATTTGTTTCTCTTTCCACACCAACTCAGCTTCTCACACTACCACTCCTCTCTGAAATCCCCCATTTGCAGGACACAGGCTTGGCTGAGCTGAGGACCTCCGCTGACAGCGTAGCACAAGCAAACGCCTCCTGGTGGGCACCCGCTGTACCTTTTCCCCTCCACAAGGACCACAGTAGCCTGAGTAAATGGCTCAACGGTTGCTTTCCCCTGACGCCTCCAGCACCTGAACTAGTGATACCTGAGCTCTTAGCTGTAGACTGAAAACTGGAAGCAGTGAAAGTTGCTTTAGGAGTTTTTGGCGCTTTCCTCCTGATATTTTCTGTAAATTAAATGTGCTTTGCTTTCTTCTTTGCTCTTCCTTTACCCCTCACCCCAAGGGCGGTTTCGCCGCCTCGTCACAAATACAAGCCTCTCTCACAAGTATAAGAAGGTCCACAAGCTAAACTTAATATGAAGTCTATTTGAACTGTATTTTCTCAAGTATTTGTAATTACTTCTAACCTGAAAATTACAGGGATCTGCTGCGATCTCATCTGGCAGGGTACCACGATCAAAGAAACAGGCAAACAAATAAAAGTAAGTAAAAGTTATTTCAAACCTGTATTTATCCCTTAAGAAAGCCCAAAGGCATAGTGAAAGAGCCTTAAAAATCCTTACTAGCCATCACTGCTACTCTCAATATTCTCTACACAGGCAGAGATGCTCTCAAAAACTCAACCCACATTTTCCTTCTCTCCATATTTTCTCCCTAAAGTTAATGGCTAAAAATCACTCCTCCTTTCATTCATGAATGCAGCTCCCCTGGTCTGCTTTCCAATTTCCCTCCCTTCATGCTCGGGCCATCACTTCATCCACCAATCTTCTCCAGAACATTCCAAAGTGCAGAGGAAAGAGGTGCAGTGAATCTGCTTCTCTCACAAGAATCAGCACATCAGCCAAACTCTGCCATACTCTGTGCAAGAAAGGAATTGGAAATTCATCCATCACCGGAGAATGGAATTCTCCCTCCTTTAAAGTAGGCACTGGAGTGAGAAAAATTATGACTGTGCTTATTTTCTTTTTACAAAGTTCAAGTCCATAATACTTGACTATCTCCTGCACAAAAAAGCATATATCCCAAGAAAAAGACAGTTCAAAAGAATACATGCACCCCAATGTGTTTACTGCAGCACTATTTATAATCGCCAAGATATGGAAGCAACTTAAATGTTCAATAACAAATAAATGGATAAAGAAGATATAGCACATATATATAAGGGACTATTACTCAGCCATTAAAAAGAATGAAATAATGATAGTTGCAGCAAAATGAATGGACTTGGATATTACCATATAAACTGAGGTAAGTCAGAGGAAGACACATATATGATATCATTTATATGGGGGATCTAAAAAAAGGAATGATACAAATGCACTTACTTACAAAACAGAAGCAGACTCACAGACTTGGAGAATGAACTTATGGTTACCAGGTGAGGAGGGTGAGAGGGAGGGATAGATTGGGAGTTTAGGACTGACATGCACACACTGCTATATTATTTAAAATAGATAATTAGCAAGGACCTTCTGTATAGTAAAGGGAATGCTGTTCAATATTCTGTAATAAACAGGAAAAGAATTTGAAAAAGGATACATGTATATAAACTGAATCACTTTGTTGTACACTTGAAATTAACATGTTATTTAATTATGCTTCAATATGAAATAAAGACATTTATAAAAAGGAGTAACAAATTATGAATCAAATAATTATTGTGGGCAACTGGAGCTATTTCCTTCTGGGAACTCAGAGAGACTGTAAAGGAGATACCCTCAGAGTTACCTCACTCCAGGATGAGGAAGACGGGGTATTTAAACAGCAGTTTCTATTAGACATCGATTGGGAATTTTTTTGTGGGGGGAGGAGATGTTAATTCTATGATAGTGTTCCTTTAGAACAGACAGAGAAGGATCAGTTGATCAGAGTAAACACTCAGTCAAAGAGCCAAAAATCCTACTAGTTTGAAGATTTTGCAGGGTGCGTGGAAGTGGTGATTATCAAAGGGCTATGAGTATGACACCTGTGGTGTCTTGCTATATTCTATCCCTTGCACCATTCAGATTCTCTTATACTTCATGAAGGTCACTCCATCATATCACTGGTGCACAATTTCTTTTGTAAAATGACTTTAGGAATATGAGCCGTTCCCACTGTTTCAGTTGATTCTGAGACCCTAATTGATATGCCCTATGTCCTTCTTTAGGGCTTCCCTGGTGGCGCAGACGGTAAAGTGTCTGCCTGCAATGCGGGAGACCCGGGTTCAATTCCTGGGTTGGGAAGATCCCCTGGAGAAGGAAANCTTTTTGATTTTTCATTGTTAGTATATAGATATGTAAGTCATTTCTGTGTATTAATTTTGTATCCTACAATTTTGCTAAATTCACAATTCACTGATTAGCTCTAGTGATTTTCTGATACCATCTTTAGGGTTTTCTATGTACAGTTTCATGTCATCTGCAAACAGTGAGAGTTTTACTTTTTTTCTGATCTGGATTACTTTTATTTCTTTTTCTTCTCTCATTGCTGTAGCTAGGACTTCCAGAACTATATTGAATAATAGTGGTAAAAGTGGACACCTTTGTCTTGTTCCTGATCTTAGGGAGAATGCGTTCAGTTTTTCACCATTGAGAATAATGTTTGCTATAGGCTTATCACATATGGTCTTTACTATGTTGATNAGTTTTTCACCATTGAGAATAATGTTTGCTATAGGCTTATCACATATGGTCTTTACTACGTTGACGTAAGTTCTTTCTATGCCCATTTTTTGAAGGGTTTTAATCATAAATGGGAGCTGAATTTTGTCAAAGACTTTTTCTGCATCTATTGAGATGATCCGGAGAAGGCGATGGCACCCTACTCCAGTACTCTTGCCTGGAAAATCCCATGGATGGAGGAGCCTGGTATGCTGCAGTCCATGGGGTCGCGAAGAGTCAGACATGACTGAGTGACTTTACTTTCACTTTTCACTTTCATGCATTGGAGAAGGAAATGGCAACCCACTCCAGTATTCTTGCCTGGAGAATCCCAGAGCAGATGAGGAGGAGCCTGGTGGGCTGCCGTCTATGGGGCTGCACAGAGTCGGACATGACTGAAGTGACTTAGCAGCAGCAGCAGCAGCATTGAGATGATCATATGGTTTTTATCTTTCAATTTGTTAATGTGTTGTATCACATTGACTGATTTCTATATATTCAGGAATCTTTGCATCCCTGGAATAAACTCAACTTGATCATGGTATATGAGCTTTTTGATGTGTTGCTAAATTCTGTTTGCTAAAATTTTGTTGAGGATTTTTGCATCTATGTTGAACAGTGATATTGGCCTTTAGTTTTTTTGTGTGTGTGTTGTCTTTGTCTGGTTTTGGTATCAGGGTGATGGTGGCCTCATAGAATGAATTTGGAAGTATTCTTTCCCCTGAAATTTTTTGAAAGAGTTTTAGGATAGGCATTAGCTCTTTTCTAAATGTTTGATAGAATTCTCCTGTGAAGCCATCTGGTCCTGGGCTTTTGTTTTTTGGGGAGATGTTTGATCACAGCTTCAATTCTAGTGCTTGTAATTGGGTTGCTCATAATTTCTATTTCTTCCTGGCTCAGTCTTGGAAGATTGAACTTTTCTAAGAATCTGTCCTTTTCTTCCAGGTTATCCATTTCATTGCCATATAGTTGTTCATAATAGTCTCCTATAATCTTCTGTATTTCTGCATTGTCTGTTGTAACCTCTCCTTTTTCATTTCTAATTTTGTTAATTTGATTCTTCTTTCTTTCTTTCTTGATGAGTCTGGCTAAGGGTTTGTCAATTATGTTTAAATTATCAAAGAACCAACTTTTAATTTTATTAATCTTTACTATTGTTTCTTTAATTTATTTTTCATTTATTTCTGCTCAGATCTTTATGATTTCTTTCCTTCTACTAATTTTGGTTCTATTTTTGTTGTTGTTCTTCTTTTTCCAGTTGCTTTAGATGTAAGGTTAGGTTGTTTATTTGATGTTTTTCTTGTTTCTTAAGGTAGGATTGTATTGCTCTAAACTTCCCTCTTAGAACTGCTTTTGCTGCATCCCATAGGTTTTGAGTAGTCATCTTTTCACTGTAGTTTGTTTCTAGAAATCTTTTGATTTACTTTTTGATTTCTTCAGTAACCTGTTGGTTATTTAGAAGCATTGTTTAATCTCCATGTGTTTGTGTTTCTTACAGTTTTTTTCTTGTAATTGACATCTAGTCTCAGCATGGTTGTCAGAAAAGATGCTTGATGTGATTTCAATTTTCTTAAATTTACTGAGGTTTGATTCATGACCCAAGAGCTGGTCTATCCTGGAGAATGTTCCATGTGCACTTGAGAAGAAGGTGTATTCTTCTGCATTTGGATGGAATATCCTGAAGACATAAATGAGATCCATCTCACCTAATATATCATTTAAGACTTGTATTTATTTATTAATTTCTGTTTTGATGATCTGTCCATTGGTGTGAATGAGTGTTAAAGTCTCCTACTATCATTGTGCTACTGTCAATTTCTCCTTTTATGTCTGTTAGTGTTTGTCTTATGTATTGAGGTACTCCTCTGTTGGGTGCTTTGATATTTACAATTGTTATATCTTCCTCTTGGATTGATCCGTTGATCATAATGTAGCGTCCTTCCTTATCTCTTGTAATCTTCTTTATTTTTAGGTAAATTTTGCCTGATATGAGGATTCTTTCTCCAGCTTCCTTTTGCTTCCCATTTGCAGGGAATATATTTTTCCATCCTGTCACTTTCAGTCTATATGTCTTGAGGTCTGAAGTAGGTTTCTTGTAGACAGCATTTATTATATATGGGTCTTGTTTTTGTATCCATTCAGCCAGTCTGTGTCTTTGGTTGGAGCATTAAATCCATTTACATTTAAAATAATTATTGATATATATGTTTCTATTGCCATTTTCTAATTGTTTGGGATTGATTTTGTAGATCTTTTTTCTTCTGTTTTATTTCTTGACTATTTAAGTCCCTTTAACATTTGTTGTAAAGCTGGTTTGGTGATACTGAATTCTCTTAACTTTTGCTTGTCTGAAAAGTTTTTACTTCTCCATCAAGTTTGAGTGAGATCTTTGTTGGGTGCATTAATCTTGGTTGTAGATTTTTCCCTTTCAGTGCTTTAAAGATATCCTGCCATTCCCTTCTGGCCTGCAGAGTTTCTGCTGAAAGATCAGCTATTAAGCACATGGGGTTTCCCTTGTATGTTACTTGTTGCTTCTACCTTGCTGCTTTTAATATTATTTCTTTGTGTTTAGTCTTTGTTAGTTTAATTAGTATGTGTCTTGGCATGTTTCTCCTTGGGTTTATCCTGTTTGAGACTCTTTGTGCCCCTTGAACCTGGCTGACTATTTCCTTTTCCGTGTTGGGAAATTTTCAACTATAATCTCTTCAAAAATTTTCTCATACCCTTTATTTTTCTCTTCTTCTTCTGGGACCCTTATAATTAATTCAAATATTGGTGCATTTGATATGGTCCCAGAGGTCTCTGAGACTGTCCTCAGCTCTTTTCATTCTTTATACTTTATTTTGCTCTTCAGAATTTATTTCCACCATTTCATTTTCAAGCTCAGTAATTTGTTCTTCTGATTCAGATATTCTGCTATTGATTCCTTCTAAAGTTAAGTGAAGTCACTCAGTCATGTCCAACTCTTTGTGACCCCACAGACTGTAGCCTACCAGGTTCCTCCATCCATGAGATTTTCCAGGCAAGAATACTGGAGTGGGTTGCCATTTCCTTCTCCAGGAGATCTTCCAGACCCAGGGATTGAACCTGGGTCTCCTGCATTGTAAGTAGACGCTTTACCATCTGAGCCACCAGGGAAGCTCTATTGATTCCTTCTAGAGTACTTTTAATTTCAGCAATTGTGCTGTTTGTCTCTATATGTATATTCTTTGACTCTTTCAGGTCTTTGTTAATTGATTCTTGCATTTTCTCCATTTTGTTTTCAAGGTTTTTGATCATCTTTACTATCTTTATTCTGAATTCTTTTTCAGGTAATTTTCCTATTTCCTTTTCATTTATTTGGAGTTCTGTGTTTCTAGTTTGTTCCTTCGTTTGTGAAGTATTTCTCTGCTTTTTCTTTTTTTGAAGTTATTTTGTTTGAGGAGGTCTCTTTTTCCCAGAGTTCAAGGAAAGTTGAATTTTTTTCCTTGAAAAAGGTGAATTCTTTCTTCCCTTTGGTTCTTGCCCTCCTAAGTTTGGTCCAGTGGTTCGTGTGAGCTTCACATAGGGTGAGATTTGTGCTGAGTTTTTGTTTGTTTGTTTGTTTTTCCTCTGATGGGCAGGGCTGAGTGAGGTGGTACTCCTATCTACTAATGACTGAGTTTGTGTTTTTGTTTTGTTTGTTGTTTAGATAAGGTGTCCTGTGTGGGGTGCTACTGGTGGTTGGGTGATGCTGGGTCTTGTATTAAAGTGGTTTCCTTTGTGTGAGTGGGCTTCCCTGGTGGCTTAGGTGGTAAAGGATCTGCCTACAATGCAAGAGACCTGGGTTCGATTCCTGGGTCGGGAAGATCCCCTGGAGAAGGAAATGGCAATCCACTCCAGCACTCTTGCCTGGAAAATCCCATGGACAGAGGAGCCTGATAGGCTACAGTGCATGGGGTTGCAAAGAGTTGGACACGACTGAGCAACTTCATTCATTCATTCGTGTCAGTTCTCACTGTTTGATACTCCCTAGGGTTAGTTCTCTGGTAGTCTAGGGTCTTGGAGTCAGTGTTCCCACTCCAAAGGCTTGAAGCTTTATCTCTGGTCAGGAATGAAAATTCCTCAAGTGGTTTTTTATGGCATTAAGTGTGATTAAAACAAATATCCAAAAATGAGAACTGAAGATGAACCCCAGGCAGATGGCAGTTACAAATTGAGGCAAATAATAATTAAAATAATGAAATGTACACATATACATATACACCCACGGGCAAAGTGAAAACAGTCCAACAAGAATAAAATACAATAGATTGATCTGGTGAACAAAGAAAATAAAAAATTATAGTTACCAGCTAAGAACAAAACTAACTTAAGCACAAACTAGAAAATAAAACTAAAATAAGATGCCAAGTGAGAAATAAAGCAATGGAAACTAAACCAACAACTATGTTGAATGGAAAGGAAGGAAAGAATAGATATGCAAGGTTAAGCAGAGGTAGATGAAGAAGATTTATATACACTGAAGATTAACTACAAGGGGAAAAGGACAGCAGGAAAGGCACACAAAGGAATAAATGTAGAAAAAATACAATAGGTTTAAAAAATTAAAATCATAAAAAGGAGAAAAGAGAAGAAAACAGAAGAGGAAAGAAAAAAAGGGGGGAGAGTAAAGGGGAAACTCCACAGAACTGCAAATCCCAATGTAGAGGCAGAGGTTTATAACAATAGAAAATGTGACTGAATATACACACACATATATATACACCCATAAGCAAAGTCAAAACAGTCCAACAAAAATAAAGTACAATAGATTGACCTGGTGAACAAAGGAAACCAAAAGTTATATCTACCAGAACAAAACTAATTAAAGCACAAACTGGAAAACAAAACTAAAGCAATTTGCCAATTGGGGAATAAAGCAATGAAAATAAATCTAACAAATATTTTGAGATGAGAGAAAGAAAAGAACGAAATAATAGTTATGCAAAGATAAATAGAGGTAGATAAAGAAGATTTTTAGACATTAAAGTTTAACTGCAAGGGGAAAAGAACAGTAGGAAAAGCAAACAAAGGAATAAATGTGGGAAAAATAATAATAGGTTTAAAAATTAAAATTTAAAAAAAAAGAGAAAAGAAAAAAGAAGAGGAAAACTCCCAAAACTGCAAAAGCCCAATGTAGAAGCAGAAGTTTATGACCACAATAAAAAATGTGACTGAGGAAAAAAAAAAAAAAAAACACACACACAAACTCAAAAGCTTAATTGGATTTCTTAGTGCCAATAAAATTGACAACTACAATGGGGGGGGACCGGGGGTGGGGGAGAAAGTCCAAAAGAATCTACAGAACATGTCAAAAATAAGAATAATAAATATTTTTCTTGAGTCATGGCTGTCAGAGTCCTTTCCTGAGCTGGGAATCACAGTTCACCTTACCTCCCTAGGATGCCCTCCAACACTGTGCTGATCTCTGGACCTGCTGTGGGGGCTGCTCAGATTCTAATCTGGTCCACTCCTGTGTGTTCTTGCCTTCAGTGTCCACAGCTATCAGAGCTAGTGTGTTTTCTTTTGTGGGCACTCTCTATGGCCTTTTATATATTCCATAGTCACAGAGTCTGCTTAGTTGATCGTGTGGATTTAATCTGCAGCTTGTACAGGTGGTGGGAAGGTTTTAGGTCTTTTTCCTTAGCCACACTGAACCTGGGTTTCAAGTGTGGTTTTATTTCCACCTCTACATGTGTGTCGTCCATGGGCTTTAGCTCCTGAGGCTGCCCTGGAGGGCTTGGGTTTGCCCCTGTGAGGGCCAGGTGTGGAGGTGGTGCAGCTGCTTGGGTCACAGGGGTTCTGGCAGCACCAGGTACTCAGGGGGGGTTGGTGGCTAGGGTAGTAGGAAGTACAGTGCTCCAAAAAGATATGGCACTGAGTCTTGGCCAATATGCTCCAGTATTCTTGCCTGGAGAACCCACTCTCTGACAGAGAAGCCTGGCAGGCCACAGTCTACAGGATTGCAAAGAGTCAGACACAACCGAAGCGACCCTGTGCGCATAAACTCAAGACTTTTATTTTTCCCTGTGGCAGCTCTGCCCCGTTGAGAGTTGAATATGAAGGTTGTGCAGCTGCTTGACTTGCAAGGACCCTGGTGGCACCAAGTGTGCAGGGCACAGACTGCCTCCGCCACAGGAGTTACGGCCCTATCAGAGTCTTTTTTCAAGCCTCTTGTAGCTGGCGATCAGATAGCTTCTTTGGCCAGTCTTTCTCTGTAGCTCTGCCCATTCAGGCACTTAGAGGGGTCCCTTGCCTGGGGTCCTTCTCCATAGTTCAGTGGGTCAGGTACATAGAGGGGCCCCCTGACTGGGGTCCTTCTCTGTAGATCAGAGCATCAGCCACTTAAAGGGGCACCCTGGGTGGGGTCCTTCTCTGTAATTCAGTGCATCAGGCATTTGATGGGTCAGCCTCTCTATTGTTCAGCTGTTGATGCTGGCATGTGGGGAGAGAGAGGCTATGGTGATGGCCCCACCCCCTACGTGTAACTCAGCAGTATTTTCTTGCTTCCATGGCTGCGTGGCTTTCCTCCACTGGCATTTCCCACCATGATCTCCCTCACATTCCCTCAATCCGTCTCTCCTCAGTCAACAGCAGCCCTGTCCTGGGATTGCTCCACAATCCCTTAACTCCAGCTCCCAGCTGCTGCCTCTTCCAGGAAACCAGTGTTCCTCTCCAGGGTATGTATGGCTGAAGCAAGGACTGTCTCTTTTCACTCCATTTAGACTGCCCCATTTAGACTGTTTGACTCTCAGCCTTAAATGTTTCTACTCTGACTCAGACAATTGCCTTGATGTGGGAATCAGATCCCTGCTTCCATTCTCCCACCCGCCAAGGGCAGGTCCAAACCTACTAACACTCTTGTTTCCCACCCTAGTTCCTTTGTCCTACAGAGTTTTGCATGGTTCTGTATATTCTTTTCCACTGGTCAGGTACTCCTGTCTGCTCCCAGCTGATGTTCTGCATGCATTTCTGTGTCTGAATGTGTATCCCTGATGTATCTGTGGAGAGAGATATATTCCATGTTCACCTACTCCTCTGCCATCTTGTTTTCTCCTACCAACTTCTTATTACCCCAATCTGCCAGCCCCTGGCAACCACTTTTCTACTCTGTTTCTATGAGTTCTTCTTTCATTTTGTAGATTGCACATATAAGTGAGATCATATAGTACTTTTCTTTTTCTTTCTCTTTCTCTGACTTACTTAGCATAATGTCTTCAATGTTCATCCTCGTTATTGTAACTGGCAGGATTTTCTTATTTTTAAGGCTAAATGATATTTCATAGTTTATATTCACTGTTTTTTCTTTATCCATTCATCTGTCAACAGACACTTTGGTTGTGTCCATTCCTTGGCTATGTGCTCCAAGGAACACAGGAGTACCTATATCTCTTCAAGGCCCTGACTCCATTTCCTTTAGGTAGATACCCAGAAGTGGGGTTGCTACATCATATGATAGTTCTGTTTTTAACTTTTTGAGGACCTTTCTCCATACTGTTTTCCATAACTATAACAGTTTACATTTCTACCAGCTATGTACAAGATCTCCCTTTTCTCCACATCCTCACTAGCATTTATCTCGTCTTCTTGGTAATAGACATACTAATGGTGTGAGATGATAGTTCATGTGGCTTTGACTTGTATTTCCCCAATGGTTAGTGATAGTAAGCACTTTTTCATGTACCTTTAGACCATTTGTTTCTCTTCTTTGAAAAAAAAAACCCATCTATTTAGCATCCTTTACTCATTTATTTTTTGGCTACCGAGTCATATACATTCTTTATATATTTGGACATTAACCCCTTATCAGACATGTGGTTTGCCTAGCCTTTAGATAGCTATGACCAGTGGAACTATTTTCTGGCAGTTTCTGAGTGAGCACTAATAGTACACATGAGATGTAGAAGGAAATTTCTGTGACCTTTATTTTCCTTCCTTCTAGTGTAGTTTTAAGTATAGAATTCCCTGTTTAATCTTATTCTGCTTGAAATGCCTAAAATGATTTCTGTTTGTTAACAGAAATGGTTCCAGGATATAGGATGTCAGAGATAGAAATCTGATATTATTTATCTCACTTAGAGGTGCCAGATAAAATACACAGCACCCAGTTAAGTTTGAATTGCAGATAAACAACAAATAATATTTTAGTACAAACACATCCCATATAATCTTTGTATTTTTATTGGCTAAACCTGTCAGCCCTAATTAAACCTAGTTAGGAAAAAAGCAGTGATGCTTTATCATCAATAGATACTACCAGCTCATAGGATGCAGAGGAAATACAGTCCTTTTGTCTCCCTGTGGTTTCTGAGAGTGAAGCATAGATGAAGGCAAGGGCTTGGGAGACCAAGTGGGGTTTTAATGGTTTTGTCATATCTCAATTTTCCATATAATTGCTGTAATTTTGAATGATTGAGAATTCATCCCAGAGAATAAG
>SJYW01001102.1:449380-483031 GCA_006410735.1 Raphicerus campestris | reverse complement strand
TAGAGATAGAATACAGAGTCATGAGGGGTCAGCAGACCTGACCCTTGTCAAAATCAGGTGCTTCATATAAATGTATACAAAGGTCTTAGGGGTTTTACATCATCTTCTGGCCGTGAGGCCTGCTGACATTTTATGGCCCTTTCTGATAATGGTCACTCAACCAGAAAACTTATTTTTTCCAGGGGTGATTTTTTCTTAAACTGGGCGCCACCCTCTGAAGGTACCAGATAAAGTTGCATTCCTATAGGGTGAGGGTGCCGGGGGTTATAATCAAGAAAAGGAATTTACTTAGCCTAAGGTTTAACATGATTAATATCAAAGGTTAATATTTATTTCTCTTATATGTAGTTATATTCATTAATGTGTATAAGGACAAGGAATATGAAGACTTAGCAGCAAATATTGGCCCAACAAATGAAAACCCTTCACCAGTATAATTTCTAACCAACCCACTATACTAATAATTTCTAACTTCTCAAAAGAATCTGTATTTAGAAAGTTTAAAGCATCTTGTGCCTCTCACGGTTGGGAGGCCGTAAACAATCACATGTGGCCAGACAAACCTGTTCAGGCAGGCTAGAGAACCTTCAGAGGAGTTTGTAAGTTGAAACAATCTTGTCATGCACAGGAATTTTTATTGACTGAAGCTGCAAGTTAACTCCTTCTCCTAGAGAGGGGGTGGGGGACAGCCCCCCATGAAGTCAGAGGTGTAGGTGAGAGCATAAAACAGTAAAGTAGGCAGACTCTGGTTTTGGGGGTAGATGCTCGGGAACAGAGGGTCTCCTGAGGCTAGATCCTGCCTTTGCATAATGCCGAGCCTCCTTCTTCATGACCTTTGCCATGGGCGGAGTTCCTCACGCTGGCTCCCAGGACATGTTGAATAATGTAAACAGATCTCACAAAAGACTGGTATATAAAGCAAGAATACAGTTTACTACTTTAAAATGAGTATATAACTATTTAAAAAATTGGGTATATCTCTGGGCCTGACTTGCCCCTCTCTCTCTATAGACAAACAACTTGGGATTAGTGATGGTATAATTAGAGCAAGGGGTATTAGTTAAATGGGCTTGATGTGTAACAGCAACCATCTTTGGAAGCTAATAGTGTTTAACTACATAACAGAAATGCTCTATCCAGATCAGATCTATGTTTATGCCTGCCTGGAAAAGTATTTTTCTCTCCTGGTAAGTGTTTGTATTATCATTGTGGATGTTTACCTCTGTGACAATCTTTTTGTGCTCTTATAGCTGTCTTTTTTGAATGGCATTTTCTAAGCTCAGTTATATCGATAACGTTGATTAGGTTATGGTCAATTCTTGCTGGCCAGATAAGAAAGGAAGGAAGGAAATGTCAGTCCCTCAGTCATGTCCAACACTTTGCCACCCCACAAACTGTAGCCTTCCAGGCTTCTCTGTCTATGGGATTCTCTAGGCAAGAATACTGGAGTGCATTGCCATTTCCCTCTCCAGAGGATCTTCCTGACCCAGGGATCAAACCCAGGTCTCCTGCATTGTAGGCAGATTCTTTACTATTTGCTGGCCAAAAACTGTTTTTATATCTTCTGTATTTTCTTTCTTAGTTTAATTATTGCAGGAAAGTCCCAACTACCCATCTTTCCCTCTGTGTTCTTAGAAGACTTTGATAACCATCCCTTTGATCACATACAGATTTGTATTTTTTAAATGCATGCCATGCTATATCAAGGTTATTATTTTGATTTTTGCTCTGAAAATAATATGGTGAAAGAATATATATGCTTCCAATATGTCTCATGTCTACTTCTAAGCACCTGGCAAATATCCTTTCCTATTAATATTATATTCTGACATTCTGGAGACATAAGTGTACTTTGTACAATGGGTAAAATAATGTACTTAAGGAAAACTAAGTTAAAGCAGCAATTTGAGCTGCAGTATTTGTACTAATTTATGAGATATAGCAGGCACTGTATTAGAAGTAGAGGTGAGCATGTCATCATATTTGTCTTGGCACTCAGAGTATCATGGAAGAGGCGGATTTTCAGCTATCCTGGAAAGAGGGCAGGGGCCTCTGAGAAGTCATATTTGAGGTTTGTAAAAAGCAAGTAGAATTTTCCTGTCTGACAGGAAGACTGAGGGAAATGCTGATGAGGGATCTTGACTTCTTACTATAGGCAAATGGAAATAGTTGTAAGAACAGAGCTAGAAATTGAGAGAGAAAGAGCTGGAGACATGGAATTGGGAGAAATCATAGATCACTGAAGCTGATTCCAACCAGAGACAGCCAGTTAGATACAGAAATAAAGAGGTTCAGAGAGGCCAAGAATCCTTCCCTTGGTGTGGTCATGGATTCTTGTTTGGGAATGAACTGAGACACCGAAGATATACAATAGATATAGGGACTATCTATGCAAAGCAGATATTCTAGAAATCTCCACAAGTGTCCTGTTGAAAGGTAAGCCTTCCAAGCAAGTGAGAACAACAAGGAAATTTTCTCTCCACCTCTTGCCCCACAACCCCTGGGTCGTGTCTGGACTATAGACTTGCAAACATAAATCAAACAGTATAATGACTTTAGCTGTAAAAATTGTCATTCTAGCTATTAATCCATCATTAATCCATCTGATTAATCCATCAGACCTCTGACACTCATTTCTTTTTCTTATTTCTAAACTGTGTCATTTATTTTTAATTTCTTACCTTGTGTTTCTTTAGTCATGTAAAAAACTTTCTTTCCCATCAACTTTATTTCTTCTAACTCCTTTGGTTTTTTCTTTTGACATCACTTTGAAAAGGATCCTCACCCTTTATAGTTTTCACATGTCCATCTGTTGCTCTTTGCAGCAGATTCCTTTCCTGGTTTCAGAGCATTCTTTCAGTGTCTTTTTGTATATCTTTATATATGCTCTGTCCTTTCCCCTGCCTCCAGCCAAATAACCATCTTCTCCTTTTTCTTGCTCAGTCTAGTAAAGCCTTGTCTAACACTTTTCCTACTCTTCCTTTTCTTAAGTAATTTACTGGTCTCTGTAAATCTCTTTTTAAGTTTAAAGCTTACTTTGAAAGAAATCCTTCGTTAATTTTTCTCATAGCACACCTTCATCAATCTTAGATACTACTTCTGAGAAAGGAACTGTCACATTTGGACATTTGTCCAACTTGAGATGTGGACAAATCTTTTTAACTTAAAAGAAAGTGTTGTTCTGTCATATTCAAAAATCTTCCTCGTGCTTTTTGATTTTTGAAATCTGTTAATCTATTGTGTGCGCATGCTCAGGTGTTCAGTTGTGTCTGACTCTCTGTGACCCCATGGACTATACCTGCCAGGTTCTTCTGTCCATNTTCTGTCATATTCAAAAATCTTCCTTGTGCTTTTTGATTTTTGAAATCTGTTAATCTATTGTGTGTGCATGCTCAGGTGTTCAGTTGTGTCTGACTCTCTGTGACCCCATGGACTATACCTGCCAGGTTCTTCTGTCCATGGAATTTCCAGGTAATAATACTGGAGCTGGTTGCCATTTTCTACTCTTCTATCTATCATGAATAGAATTCTAATTGAAAAGATTTGAAACCATTCAATTTCTAATGGAAAATATTTGTAGAACTTATAGGTCCTGATACTATATCATATATACATTTGTCATGTGGAGAGGATTCATAATTTTAGCTAATTCTTGTAGATCTCTAAGATGAAAATAAACATGCTTATTTAAGAGTATAAGGATCAAGATCTTACCTTCAGCCTCTGCAAGGAATAAGTTCAGTTAGATTTTTATATGAACTTAAAGTAGTTGTGTATAATTGATAGTGCTCCTTTTTTCCTTACCCTGTCTGATTAGTACTAATATTACTTTTTATTAACTTACTGATCATTTTCAAGAAGATTTTATGTTTATGGACTGTCTTCCCATGAAATTAGCTATTTTATAATGACTGTGATTGTAGCTCTCTTTAAATTTGTTCTTTGAAAAAAGTTTGTGTTTTTTTATTTTTATTTTTAAGAACAAAATCAGAAACAGGAAAACGGGAGCTTCTGGCAGCCTAGAAGCAAAGTGTGTAATTTTCAGGCCATTCAGCTGCCACCTGCCCTGCCACCAGAGATTCAGTCTAATTATACTTGTTGATCTGAGCCAGCCACCGAAAGAGACATGATGTATGTGAAAGGGGAGGTTCTTTGAAGAGTTAAAGCAATCTTTCTTTAAAAGCTGGTTCTGTTTTTGCCTTGATGCTTGCTTTAACTGCTTCTTCCTGCCCACGACATAAACCCAGATTCCATCCAAGTAGGTGACGGAGCAGAAGCTGAAGGTACTCACATTAATCAAGAGGAAGTTTAATTTTTCTAGCCTTCAGTTCCACCAAGTGACAGGGTGATTTTTACTTTTCTCTTCCAGAATCCTAATGTGCTGAATGATATTTAGAGTTCACACTCTCCTTAAAGTATCCTGATATCAGTCTGACAAATGACCACGTCTTCTATAAGATGCCAGGGTTTGGATCATGGGTGCTTCTGGCTTATTTCCTTTTTTCCAGCGATGGGGAAGGTTTGGTAAGTTTTCACCCAGGTAGTATGGGTTCAGGATTCTGGTTGACCCTTTCAAATCAAGTAATGATTCTCCATTTCTGAATAGGTGTCAGAGGCTCCCATGGACCCATATCTATCCTTATCTGACATAGATATGGATACTACAAGTTTATCTTGGTGGTGTTTCACTCAATATTTTAATTCACATAAATTGAATATTGGGAAAGTGATGTTATATGCATTTAGTGAAAACAGTCGTGTCTGACTGTTTGCGACCCCATGGACTATACAGTCCATGGAATTCTCCAGGCAAGAATACTGGAGTGGGTAGCCTTTTCCTTCTCCAGGGGATCGGGGATCTTCCCAACCCAGGGATCGAACCTAGATCTCCCACATTGCAAGCGGATTCTTTACCAGCTGAGCCACAAGGGAAATCCATATGCATTTAGATTAAATGTATATTTGTTAGGTAATCAGTTGTGACTTTTGAAACTCTATTTTATTCAGAATCTAAGTAAATTTCATTCATGGTAGTGCCTCTTAAGATACATACAGTAAGCCTTTTTACCATTTTAGTAAAATCAAATGCAAACAATTTCATATCTTAGTTTAATGTCCAAGTTTTATTAACTTTGGAATAAGTGATAGTGTCACTGCTTTATAAAATAATGCTAATTTTGTCATTCTTTGGATTAAGTTTTAAAACTTCCTTGTTTTAAGAAAATTTAATTTACTAATTATCTAATTTTCCTGGAACTTTAAGTTTAAAGCTCAAATTGTTCCTGTCTAGAGACTTCAGCCAAAGCTCTCCTTGCTCCTGCCTCTTTTCATTATGCTGACTTCAATAGATCATCTGATTCTATAGAAATTAATCATTTCCACTTGATTCAATAGAAATAAAAGTATTTCTCACCTCCTCACCATGCACTATTTCCCTAAATTACTCTATGTAAATATGACTTGCTATACATGTCTATGGGGTCTCACAGAGTCGGATACAACTGACTGGACTTAGCAGTAGCAGCAGCATACATTTTATAAGAATACTTTAATAGTATAGTCAGGGATGTGGTGGGCAGTGCTGGATGGTGTATTTGTTTTCTAATACTGTGTAACAAATTACTAGAAACTCAGTAGCTTTGCAACAATATCCATTTATTAGCTCAGAGGTCTGTAGGTTAGCATTCTGGTTCAAGGTAGCTGTGATCAGGGTCTCAAAGGCTGAAATCAAGACATCAGCTGAGGGCTTCCCTGGTGTCTCATTGGCTAAGAATCCACCAATGCAGGGAACACAGGTTTAATCCCTGGTCTGGGAAGATTCCACATGCTTTGGAACAACTAAGCCCGTGTGCTCCAACTACTGAGCCCCTGTGCAGCAACTACTGAAGCCCATGCACTAGAGCCTGTGCTGGGCAATGAGAGAAGCCACTGCAATGAGAAGCTGTGTACCTCAACGAAGAGTGGCCCCGGCTCAACTCTTGACAGAATTCAGTTCCTTGAGGTGATAGCTTGGGCTCTCCATTTCCTCACCTGTCAGCTGGGGTTGCTCTAATCTCCTGAGGTTACCTCTTTCCTTGCCTGTGTCCTCCTCCATCATCATCATCATCAAGGCCAAGAAAATTGCCTTAAACACTCCTTGACTTCTCAGTTTCTAACATCTAGACCTGGTATTTAAGGGCTATGTGATTAGGTTAAAACCATCCAGATTATCTCCCTTTAAGTCAGCTGATTTGGGTCCTTAATCACATCTGCAAAAATCCCTTGATACAATACTTACAGTAGAGTTTGATTGTGTAACTGAGAGGTGTGTCCACACCAAAGGCTGAGAATTTGGGGGACTGTCTTAGAATTCTGACTGCCATGGATNGGGTCCTTAATCACATCTGCAAAAATCCCTTGATACAATACTTACAGTAGAGTTTGATTGTGTAACTGAGAGGTGTGTCCACACCAAAGGCTGAGAATTTGGGGGACTGTCTTAGAATTCTGACTGCCATGGATGAATAACCTAATTTTCTTCTTTCCTACTATGTGCAATATAGAAGTTGGACAGCCACATACTGTTTTCCAGCCTCCCTTCCAGGTAGGATAACTGGTTGATCTGGCCAATGGAGCATTAAGAGGGAATTCCTTGAAAAGCAGCTGAGAAACCTTTGCTTTTCTGATAAATAGGTACTCCTTCCTTCCTGTATGGAATGTAGGTATGATGCTGGGGGCTGCACTGGCCACTGATGACCATGAGGTGACACCCATGTATGACAAACCATCTGTGTACAAGCATGTACATGATTCTCTTGATGATCAATTGATGATATTCTTATTTGATAAAACAACATCACTAAGGTGATGGAGAAAAAATTTAAACAGTCCACGAGGGCATTGTTGAGCTACTGTGTCAGGCTTAGATCTTTGTATTTCCAGACTTCTTAATTTCATGAGACAATTAATTGTGTTTACCAACAAAGCTACTATTATTTGTGCTCAAAGCATCCCCAATGATAAAAGGCAAAAGGATATATTAATATTTATGAGTAAGTACTAAGTACCAGCTGTGGTATAAGATGTTTTTTATATTATTTCACTAATCTTCACAGCACTTCTGTTAGGAAGGAATTAGTATTACTCTTGCCCACAGCTCTCCTGTCACAGAGATAGCAAGTGCTGGAGTGCAATTTCAAGACAAATCTGTTGGGTTCCAAGTGGCCATATTTATTTCACTAAATCATGCTATCACTTCATGGCAAATAGATGGGGAAACAGTGGAAACAGTGTCAGACTTTATTTAGGGGGGCTCCAAAATCACTGCAGNCAAAGAGTCGGACACGACTGAGCAACTGAACTGAATTGAACTGAACTGAACTGATAGATACAGAATAATAGTGTTTAAGTATTTAGAAACTCTATGGGGTGGACTGAATTGTGTCTCTCTCAGATTCACATAACTGAAGCCCTAACTCCCAATGTGATGGCATTTGGAGATAAGGTCTTTGGGAGATTATTAGGTTTTTAGATGAGGTTATGAAGGTGGAGTCCTCATGATGCAATTAGTATTCCTATAAAAAGAGACACCAGAGCGCAATCTCTCTCTGTGTTGCTTTTCCTCTCCCCTAGCTTCCCATCTCTGCCACGTGAGGACATCATAAGAAGGTGGCTGTCTGAAAGCTAGGATGCATACTCTCACTTACACCCCACCTTGCTGGCATATTGATTTTGACTTCTAGCCTCCATAACAGTGAGAAATATTTTCTGTTGTTTAAATCTTCCAGTCTGTGGTATTCTGTTATGACAGCTGAGCAGACTGACAGGTGACACTGGCCAGGTCCCACTCTTCTTGCATTAGCATCACCAAAGCCCTCCCTCAACTTTGGATGTAGTAGATGTTGACTATACTCTTCAGTCCTCAGAGATTTCCAGGCCTTTTTCTCTTTGCTCTATAGCCAGATGAATTTAAATCTCTCACTGGGTACAGAAGAAATTGCTGAAGACAAGAAAAAGTATTTAGATATCTATCTTTCCAGAAAATTTATGCCTGCTTGGAGACTGTTCTTTCAAGTTAGTCCTCTGGAGAGAACTCTACCCATTGTGAGCATTTTAAAAGCGTGTAACTCATTTCTGTAAACACCTGATCTCTGCCCCTTATACCACTCTATTATTCATGTTTCTTCTAAAGGAAGATCTCTTGGGTCATGAAACTTCAATCTAAATCTTGAATTTATCATAGCTGTGCCATCCTTGCAATATATCCTCAGAAGACACCAAGCAATGTGTATAAACATGATCACTAGCTAGAGCATTGAACTCCAACCCCTATCTTATCTTTCACTCCAGTGAAGCTGGTCTAAACCACAAGTGAGCCTCAAGAACATTTTTACCTTCATTCTGTAAAGGGACCAGAGTAAAAGTAGAAAAAGGCTATCTCCTTCCACTAGATACATATGTGGTTTGGCCTTTAGTTTCTATTCTAAAAACGGGAAATTTGGGAAAGACCAAAAGAGGAACTTTATCTCCCATGCTACCATTAGTGGAAGTACCCCATATGTATCTCCTGCCTTAACACCACTCTAATCCCATGTCTTCCTCATTAAAAGGTATTATTACTCCATCTTCCTCCTTAAGTTCTTCAACTCTATCTTAAATGGGAGTGAATGGAGAGGGTTCTGCAGAGGCAGATAGAAACAAGTCCCTCCCAAAGAGTGCTTCCATTCAAGTTCAGTGTGTAATTCCACTTACTAAAAGCTGTACTTCCTTACAATTTGGCCTCGTGGTCTCCTTAGAGCTGCATTATAGTCATCTCTTCAAGGGGAGGAGTTCAGATAAAGAAGTGAGGAGTAAAGAAAAATTTGAGTTTCCACTTCTGAAGTAATTTTTGATATCTTTAGCCACATACTCTTTATTCCAGTAAAATCTTACCTGTGCTGTGCTTCATCACTCAGTCGTGTCTGACACTTCACAACCCCATGGACTATAACCTGCCAGGTTCCTCTACCCCTGGTAATTCTCAAGGCAAGAAGACTGGAGTGGGTTGCCATGCCATCCCCCAGCAGATCTTCCCAACCCAGGGATTGAACCCAGGTCTCTTGCATTGCAGGCAGCTTCTTTACCATCTAAGCCCCCAGGGAAGCCCAGGAATACTGGAGTGGGTAGCCTATCCGTTCTCCAAGGGATCTTCAGACCCAGGGATTGAACTGGTGTCTCCTGCATTGCAGGTGGATTATTTACCAGTTGAGCTACCAGGGAAGCCCAAAAACCTTGCCTAGTATCCCATTTATATAACTCTAGTAAGTTCAGAGATTCTCTTGTTGAATAAAGGAGCAGGTGGCACCCTAGACTTTGGAGCACTGTTGGAAATAACTGACTTAGAGGTTAGAAAATATGACCATATCTCCTGGTCCAGGCCCATATTCCTAACATGCAGATAGGAAATAAGTCGTGGGGATGGAGAGAAGACTGGGCCTGAGCTTTGTTTGGTAGGTCTGCAGCTGTATTTTGCCTTACTCATTTTGATAGAATTGGTATGTACCATGTGTAGGCAGAGGCTAAATCCTATAGAGGTGTGAAATATTTTTCCTCTGCATAAAATATTTTCATTCAGTAAGTACCTTTTTGGTATCTAGACAGCACTCCTGGCCTGCTTCAGTCAACAGTGGAGAAAAAAACGAGATGTGATATACTCCATTTAAGCTCCAGCTCCTCCTTCATTTGCATCCTTACACATACCATAAGGAGAACCAAATCAAAGGCATTCTTTAAGAATGAGAATTTCAGGAAGTCTGATTGTGAGTTTCTTAGGGTCACACAGCTTTCTTGCCCAGTGCCCAGGCAGAGGGTGGAGAGACCAGTGTTACTTGCTTTCCACTTCCAGGTTTCTTTTACAACCTCTGAGGATCTGTTGATTTCCTTGCTACCAGCTCTGTTTCTGCACATGAGTAATTGGGGGCAGAGGCTGACCCTGCTGTTGTATAGAAGTAATTGACGACAATAAATTTAGCCCTTTGTATTGCTCAGGTATAGAGAGTTCTTTATTTCACACTACCTCGTAAATTATCCACCTACAGCTGGGTGCTGAAATTGTCTTTCTCAACTTCAGTTAAAGTTCATGGAGTTTGATGTGTGGATTTAGTGTGGGATTAATTTCAGAGCCATGACCTTAGACCCTCTTACACATGGGTATTTCGTGTATGGCACTTCCTATTAAGATAGAAACTGATTAGAACATAGATGTTTCTCCAGAGGTATTGATTGCAGAAGCTGTTCTCAAATACTTGTCTCAATTACCACTAAACCCTCTCCTTACAAAACCCTATTGATGTGGACTGTTTTTGTTTTTCCTTTGATAATTATTTAACTTTGATTTTCACATCATTTTATATTTAATCAGTTATATGTGAAAACATAAGTGAAAGGAACCATATGAAAGTATAAAAAATTACAGGACAGGCCCACATTTAGAGTTATGAATTATAAGAAAAATTACATAGAAAAGACCTAGTATTCACTTGAATTTCTATCATGTTGATTGTCCAATTGTTAAACCAGCTCACTAACATTGAGCTGAGTCTCAATTGTATTACCTAATAAATAATATATTTTTGTTGTATAAATTAAGGTAATGATAGCTATACAAAGAACACTGCTTGGAAAGTAAACCCTTAAAGCAAAACCCTATCCCATGGTACCCTGTTTTAAGGCCAAGGTTGATAATTCCTAGGAACTTAGCCTAGTTTTGACCAATCTCAGCTCAGTTTTCCAATGCTGCTCTTTTTGTTGTCCAACTAAGTCATGTCTGACTCTTTGCAACCTCATGGACTACAGCACACCAGGCTTCCCTGTCTTTCACTATCTCCCAGAGTTTGCTCAGATTCATTTCCATTGAGTCAGTGATGCTATCTAACCATCCCATCCTCTGCTGCCCTCTTATCATTTTGCCTTACATCTTTTGCAGCATCAAGGCCTTTTCCAATGAGTCATCATTTTGCATCAGGTGGTCAAGATATTGGCACTTCAGCCTTACCATCAGTCCTTCCAATGAATATTTAGAATTAATTTCCTTTAGAATTGATTGGTTGGATCTCCTTGCAGTCCAAGGAATTCTCAAAAGTCTTCTCTAGCATCACAGTTCAAAGACATCAGTTCTTTGGCAGTTGACCTTCCTTATGATTAAACTCTCACATCTATATATGGCTGGAAAACTGGAAAACCATAGCTTTGACTATATGGACCTTTGCCAGCAAAGTAATGTCTTTGCTTTTTAATATGCTGTCAAGGTTTGTCATAATTATTCTTCCAAGGTACAAGCATCTTTTAATTTCATGGTTACAGTTACCATCCACAGTGATTTCAGAGTCCAGGAAAATAAAATCTGTCATTGCTTCCACTTTTTCCTCATCTATATATCATGAGGTGATGGGACTAGATGCCATGATCTTCATTTTTTGAATGCTGCATTTTAAGCCAGCTTTTTCACACTCATTCACCTTCATCAAGTTCTTCACTTTCTGCCATTAAAGTGGTATCATCTGCATATCTGAGACTGCTGCCCTTACCACTAAATCCCTATCTCTGCTTAGATAATTGGTGTGCCAGTTTTTTCCTTGCTCATCATTCTGTTGTTTTCATGGATACACTGAAAAGAAGAAGCTGTTAGTCCCAAATCTTTAATCACAAACATGCTTATCTCCTATAGAATTTAGGTATTTAAATGTCTATGCATATGCCAGGTATAGGAATGGAAATAGAACACTAGAATCTTGGAAGTTACCTGGGAAATTCTTTCTATTTGAACTGCTCTAACTCTGATGGAAATCTTTAGAGTCCTTAAAATGGAAGGTAAATTCACTAGTAAACTGGAATTTTGAAATTGTGTGGACAATCTAATTTTATGCCCTAAAGAGATTATAGATTTCCTTAGAATGTCCTGTGAAATTCAGTAGTCAGTGGCAGAGAGCAGAAGATATGAGTAATGGGCAAGGAAAGAATGATTGCCAAAATAAACAGTAAAGGAAATGTCCATGTTGCAAGGACTTAGTGACTCATGTGTAAGTGACCCTTAAGTCACCCACTAAGTAAGTCACCCTTACTTAGTGACCCCTAAGTAAGGAGAGACCTGTGGAACCCTCATGGTTCAGCAAGGTCATGACGACCCAGGTTGGAAGTAGAGAGTTCAAATAAGATTTATTCTATATTTCATGTCCTTTATGACATGAGGAAAAGGAGGAATGATAAGGAAGCAAAAAAATAAAAAACAACCTGTGAGATAATTACATAAATACTTTAGTGGAATAATTGCTAGAAAAGCAAAGGGGATGCATGTATGTAGCAATGTGATGCAGCATTGGTCTTCCACTTTAAATAATACATCTATGGGCCCTATCTCTATCTCTGTGCCCTTTACTTTCCAAAAGTTCTTCAGCCAGTAGCTTAGCCATTGTAACAATCAGTTTCTTTACCTGTAAAATAAAGATGTTACCTTTCTCATGGGGTTATTTACAAATTAAATGTTAATGCATATGAAGTGCTTGACACAGTATCTGGCCTGTGTCAATGTTCTATATATATGAATTGATATTTATTAATAGTTGTTATTCTGATTCTAATTATTTTAATTTGGTTCCAAATCAAGCTTTGGGATCCATCTTATAACAAGGGCTGGTAGTTGTCTGATATGGAAACCTCTATTAATAGTTTCAAGTTCAGCATCAGTCTAACTACAGGTTCTGCTTGATTTATTTTGTTCATTCAGGCATTTATTTATTCAACAGATCTTTATTGACTCTCTGTCCTTGAGGAATTCTATTCTAGTATAGAATATTATGATAAACAAAAAAATATATCAACAGAGAAGATAATTTGGGTGAATGATAAGTACTATGAAGAAAAATCAGGAGAAGGAACGAAAGGTCGGTGGGGTGGGGAAGACTGTTCTGTAGAGAGTGTGTTAAGGGAAGGCCTTTCTCAGCAGATGATGTTTGAACAGAGACTGAATGAGGAGATGAAGATGTTGCAGGAAGATATTTCAGGAAAAAATTCCAAGAGGAGGAAATGGTAGAAATAAAAGCAAAGAGATGAGAAAGTGTTTGGTACATTTGAGTTTTAGAGATTTAAAATCAATATTGAAGCATCTAGACCACAGGGAACAAGGATGCTTCTGGGATTAGAAGGGGTTGGGGATGCTGGGAGGGCAGATGGCTAAGGCCCTGAAACCTGTGATGAGATGTTTGGATGGTTTATACCCAGCTGCCTAATTAAGTTGCTCTTGATCACCTCAAAAGCAATTCAAACTCTGCATCATCTTTAAATAAGCCTTTAACAATATTTTTGGAGGGTAAAAACTGAAATACCATTGTGGTTTTAATATATGGCCTTCATTATTTTAGTGCTTTCAATAACCTACTATACAAGAAGGTTGCAAATTTAGGAGCATTAAAAGTGTTTCAGTATCCACGTTGATCTCTCCTAAGGGACCCAATGCCTTAGCCTCCTTCCTCTAAACCATCAACACCTTTCTCCTGGGCCACAGGAGGCATCTGCCGTTGTCTCTGTTGGTTCCTTAGGTACACAGAAGATCAGCATTCAAGCTACAGGAATAGGCCTGAGTTAACGCCTAATGCCAGAAGGATTTCTGTTACTAACAAGATACTTGAATTCAGTTTCAGACTTTTCTCTGACCTCCCCAAAGTGAATTTAACCTATATATTCTGGTCCAAGGATCCAAATCCAAAAATATCATCCTGAAGAAATACTTATGTGCTCTAGTAAAGATATATAATGATGGAGAAAAAAGCACTATTCTGTCGACCAGAAGAGCCCAAATGTGAACCTAAAATGGAATCATCATTGCATTCACTTTGTCCCCAGAGGCTTTGTGACCCATCCTTTCAGAGTCCTATTCACTGCGATGCAGGATCCACTCACATCTTCCTAAGGTCCAGTAACACCTTCTCATCAAAATTTATGAAGCCAACTTCAAGTTACTCTGGTTGTACCTCCGGGATTAGATTTACCCCTAAATCTGAGAACTGGTCTCTAAACCAGAGACATCATTCCTTCTCATTCAGCACAGGTTTACTTGGTCAGTACCATGTGCTTTGTCCTGGGGGCTTCCCAAGTGGTGCTAGTGTTTAAGAACCTGCCTGCCAGTGCAGGAGATATAAGAAACATGAGTTTGATCCCTGGGTCAGGAAGATCCCCTGCAGGAGGGCATGGCAACCCACTCCAGTATTCTTACCCGGAGAATCTCATGGACAGCGGAGCCTAGCGAGCTATATGTAGTCCATGGGGTTGCAAAGAGTCAGACGTGACTGAAGCGACTTAGCACATGTGCTCTGGTACACAGATGAGCTAGACGCTAAGGTTATAGCACTTAACAATACAGTCCCAGATTTAGTCATCTCTGTGGTAAAGTAAGTGGGGAAATTCCAAAGACCAGGAGAGCTCAGAGTGCTGAGTGCACGGAGCAGCATGTTAACGTAGATGATGTATCTCTTCTGGGACCTGGGTGAGGAGTAGAATTAGGTACATGTGAAGTATTGTATTGGGAGGGAACTGAGCTTGAGGGAAGGTTGTATAATTCTGTAGTGATGACAACATATCTCTCTGTCTATTATTTGAGGAATTCCAGACTGTTCATACATAAAAATAATATACATTCTTTCCCTAGAACATACAAATTATCTACCATATAGCATGATTTTTTGTAACAAAGAGTGATTTCTTCACATTATATTTCAGTTGGACCCCTGGTGTCAAATTGGGTAAACTTTAAAATATCTTGGCAGCTTGATTCTAATATCTAGTGGCAAAACTTCTGGAGGGAGACTGATATTCCTGAATTTTTGTCAATGTATTCTTACCACCGCATAATCATTGCACCACATGTTCTTCCATTTTATAGGCTATCTAACTAGCTCCCAAAGATAAAGCACTGAAACAGTTACAGAGATTGTAAAAAAGAAAACTTGGGTACTCTTTCCCATCGTACTGCTCAGAGTTTTTATTTTTTTCTTTTAGAAGGGTTGAGAATCTATGATTGGGGTTGTATTGATTAGGGTGAGAAGAGTGGCTGAAGCATTAGTCTGTAGAAGAAGGAAGATGAGTGAATTTCTCTTATTGGGCTTCTTCCCAGAAAGAGTCATCTGGCAAGTTGGCAAATACAAAATCCAACAGCCATGTGCCAGATGTGCATGGCTGCTGTTGAGCCATCTGCAGCTTGCTTTTGTACCATATGCCACTTTTACATTTGGTTGATTGGGGTATGAAAAGCAAAATTCACAATACAATTGTTTTTACATCATTCTTGTAGATGTAATCAGGAAGAAAAAAAAAAGAAATAATATCCAGCAAGGTTAGGGAGTGAGCATAGCATAGTTGGTACAGAGAAAAATACTGCCAGGATTGCTTCAGGGTCTTAACTCAAAAGCCAGAAGCAACCTTTGACTACTTTTTGAGAAAACAAATGACAAAGAGGTTCTGTGATTCTGACTTTTTGGTGGCTTGTTAACTTGAGTCATCTTCCAGGCCATTTTTTCTTTTCTATTTTCTTCCTCTTAATATGTCCCATCCATTTTACTTTTCCACTTGTCTATGGATAGCAACACTACTATACCAAGTAAAAACCTAGCCAATTGTTTCCTCTTTACTGAAGATGGGCTGTAGTTGAGGTTTTATATTTCTGAGTGGTTGGCCCACTTGGCACAGTAGTACAACACAGAAAAAAAAATATTGCCTTGCAATTTAAATTCCATAGGTAATATAATAATGTCATAGACAGTATAAAAGCAAGGAAAATTGGTTATGATATGCTTACATTTCATAACTGGAAAATAACTTCTTGTTTTCTTCCCAGACTTTTCCAAGACCATCAGCCATTTGTGACCATTTATTAATATGTTCGTTTTTTGCCAGCTTGGAATCTAGATGTGACTGAACTCAATTCAACACTTTTCTGAATCAAAGCCTAGAGTCTTAATCAAGCTAACAAATGACTACACTTCTTAACTGAAATGGTCATGACACTCTGCTATTTCCAGCAGCTGATATTCTTATTTTGGATATAGCATATATATATATATATATATACTATGATGGTATATAAGCCAACAGCACACCTAACATTAAGAAAGCTTATTCTTTTTAAAACTTTTGTGAATATTCTGTTGTTGTGTTAATGTATGAGTGAAATAAGTAAACCTCAGAGGCCTTAAAGAGACATGAATAGTTATTGACATACAGGAAAGAAATTCAGAGGAAGTAGCATAGAAGCTATATTAAATCTACATTGTTTAATTAGAGCTAATTTAATATTTTGGGCTTCCCTGGTGGCTCAGATGGTAAAGAATCCACCTGCAGTATGGGGAATCTGGGTTTGATCCCTGGGTTGGGAGGATCCCATGGAAGAGGGCATGGTAACCCACTCCAGTATTTTGGGGTCTATTTTAAGGATTTTCTTCTGTAAGTGTTTTAAAAAATGTTCTTGGTGATCAAAATGACTAAAGTTTGTAATGTTTAGTATATTCATATCAGTCTAAATTGCCACTGATGTTAAATCCTATTTTAAAGTTTAAAATGATCATGAAGAGACCCTTTTAAATGTTTAGCATTTAAAGTCTGGGTTGAGAGGTATTCTGTGATATCCTGATGGACTGATTGTATTAGAAAATTTGCAGGCTTTTATAGACCATCATCCTAACATAGAATGGTGATGGGGATTCTCTGTGAGTGACTAAGTTCAGATTCCTCATCTGAAAAAATAGCATGATGGAGCAATTTATTTGAGGTCCAATTCAGCTCTTTAGAGTGTATGATTATCACTTGCCATATTTGGTTTCCCATCCCATGGCTATCTTCACGAACACAGAAAATTGAGAACAGATTATATGTAAAGGTCAACAGCATCCATGGAGAATTGAGAGGAATATGAGAAAACATTACTGAGGCTTGAATATATTCCAGGAAGTGGGTAGGATGCTCTTCACATATTATTTCTATAATCCCCTCAGCATACATATTAGAGTTTGTTATTAACTTAAACCACATGAAATTGCCATCTTTATAGATAAAAAGCTGTGGAATATCAGCAGTGCCATATGGGCCATCCTAAATGTTATTCTCTCTATTTTACAGATCAAAACACTGAGGCCTCAAGAAGATAAGTAACTTGTCCAGCTGCACAGCTACTAAGTGGCCACTGGAATTTAAACCAATCCACATTTTAAAATACTATATTAAACACTACTTCTAAAAGCTGGATAAATATAGTTTATTATCAGCTATTTCCATTTGCATGTAAATAATACCCTAAANTTTTTAAAACTTTTGTGAATATTCTGTTGTTGTGTTAATGTATGAGTGAAATAAGTAAACCTCAGAGGCCTTAAAGAGACATGAATAGTTATTGACATACAGGAAAGAAATTCAGAGGAAGTAGCATAGAAGCTATATTAAATCTACATTGTTTAATTAGAGCTAATTTAATATTTTGGGCTTCCCTGGTGGCTCAGATGGTAAAGAATCCACCTGCAGTATGGGGAATCTGGGTTTGATCCCTGGGTTGGGAGGATCCCATGGAAGAGGGCATGGTAACCCACTCCAGTATTTTGGGGTCTATTTTAAGGATTTTCTTCTGTAAGTGTTTTAAAAAATGTTCTTGGTGATCAAAATGACTAAAGTTTGTAATGTTTAGTATATTCATATCAGTCTAAATTGCCACTGATGTTAAATCCTATTTTAAAGTTTAAAATGATCATGAAGAGACCCTTTTAAATGTTTAGCATTTAAAGTCTGGGTTGAGAGGTATTCTGTGATATCCTGATGGACTGATTGTATTAGAAAATTTGCAGGCTTTTATAGACCATCATCCTAACATAGAATGGTGATGGGGATTCTCTGTGAGTGACTAAGTTCAGATTCCTCATCTGAAAAAATAGCATGATGGAGCAATTTATTTGAGGTCCAATTCAGCTCTTTAGAGTGTATGATTATCACTTGCCATATTTGGTTTCCCATCCCATGGCTATCTTCACGAACACAGAAAATTGAGAACAGATTATATGTAAAGGTCAACAGCATCCATGGAGAATTGAGAGGAATATGAGAAAACATTACTGAGGCTTGAATATATTCCAGGAAGTGGGTAGGATGCTCTTCACATATTATTTCTATAATCCCCTCAGCATACATATTAGAGTTTGTTATTAACTTAAACCACATGAAATTGCCATCTTTATAGATAAAAAGCTGTGGAATATCAGCAGTGCCATATGGGCCATCCTAAATGTTATTCTCTCTATTTTACAGATCAAAACACTGAGGCCTCAAGAAGATAAGTAACTTGTCCAGCTGCACAGCTACTAAGTGGCCACTGGAATTTAAACCAATCCACCTTTTAAAATACTATATTAAACACTACTTCTAAAAGCTGGATAAATATAGTTTATTATCAGCTATTTCCATTTGCATGTAAATAATACCCTAAAACTTTTTCAAATTGTAGTTTTAATGGATTAAACATGCTCCACCACATACTTTTTCTTGCTGGAAAGCCCCCTTCTTTCTCTATTCTAAAATGCTATATATTAACTTTTGACAAGGAAGTGTAGAAATACAGCTACTGTATCTCAAATGTCCACAATTAACATATTAATAAGGTAGAATTAACTTTGTATATAAGATTGTAAAATAAGTACCAATCCTTTCAATTTATTTCCTTTAGTCTTAAGCTTAAATTTCACTGATGGTCCTTTATTAAAGATTGTGTGTGTGTGTGTGTGTGTGTGTGTGTGTGTGTGTGTGTGTGTGTGTGGTATCATTGTGCTTTAGGAAAAAATGCATTTCTTTCCTTATGTTTCTTGTATTTAACATTTGGTAAGAACCCTTAAGATCCACCCTCTTAACAAATCTTAAGGGCACGATACAGTGTTCTTAACCACAGGCACAGCTTTGTATGGCAAATCTCTAGATTCTGTCTAAGTTAAACTCTATATCCATTGAATTGCAACTGTCTAGTTTCTTACACGTTTTTGTTGTTGTTGTTTTTTCATATTTGATTTGACTTATCTATGATTAACACATGTTGGATGCAGTTCCACTGGGTGGGCAAAGCAGGCAGCCTCTATAAGGCTGCCTCCTTGGGCTATGTTTATAAATATGCCTCCTATAAATATGCCTCCTTGGGCTATGTTTAAAGCCATTGCATGTGTCAGAATTCAAGTTTGGCAGGCTTTGGCATTTAACAGTCTTAGCCTGCTGTGAAGAAGTCAACAACAGAGAAGCCAATGTACACGGGTCATCTTTGGCCCGTTTGTATAACAGTGGTTACCCAGGTGTGTAGCTGTAGGGAAGGAAGCAGGGCGCAGCAGCCACTACCTGCGGCTGAAATACTACCTGTTCTTCAGCAATCACTGTGCTGCCTGAGGACAAGGAAAAGGGCCACCTCTCAGAAGTCAGGAGCTGCCCCTTTAGTCAGAGTTGCTTCTCTATTCTCTGTGATCCTATGGGATGAGGCCTATGTCCTTATGTATTCAGCCCCAAGTACGTGCCATGCATAGTGCTGGGTGAGTTACATAACCAGAATTATTCTTCACATTTACTGCTAAGTCACTTCAGTCATGTCCAATTCTGTGCGACCCCATAGACGGCAGCCCACCAGGCTCCCCCATCCCTGGGAGTCTCAAGACAAGAACACTGGCGTGGGTTGCCATTTCCTTCTCCAATGCATGAAAGTGAAAAGTGAAAGTGAAGTTGCTCAGTCATGTGCGACTCTTAGCGACCCCATGGACTGCAGCCTATCAGGCTCCTCCATCCATGTGATTTTCCAGGCAAGAGTACTGGAGTGAGGTGCCATTGCCTTCTCTGCAGACAGGTGCTCAACAAATATTTTTAAATAAATAAATGATCCCTAATAGTCATGACAGTATTAGAAGATGGATATTGTTATGTATACATTAGGGTCCCACTTCCTAAGATCATCGATTTGAGTGGGCATTTGAGATACAGCAGCTGTATTTCTGTGTCTCAAATGCCTACTAGTTGCATTTCTAGGCTTCCCTGGTGGCTCAGTAGTAAAGAATCCACCTGCCAATGTAGGAGACATAGGTTCAGTCCCTGGGCTGGGAAGATTCCCTGGAGAAGAAAATGGCAACCCTCTCCAGTATTCTTGCCTGGGAAATCCCATGGACAGAGGAACCTGGTGGGCTGCAGTCCATGGGGTCACAAAGAGTCAGACAGGACTTAGCAACTAAACCACAACAGCTGTATTCCTAGTTCTTTGTCAAAAGGTAATATATAACAAATTAGAATAGAAAAAGGAGGGCTTTGTAGTTGGAGAAATTGTCTGGTGGAATACATTTATCCCATTAAAAAGAGCTTTTGAAAGACTTTAGAGTACTGTTTATATGCAGGTAGAAATAGGTAATAACACTAGATTTATCTAGTTTATAGAAGCAGCATTTTACTTAGTATTTAAGAGTGTGAGCTGGGTTGGGACCTAGGCTGGATGATTTCTCTTCCTCTCTGTTGCTGACAGGTGAGGACTGACACAGGAACGTGTAATGGGAAGATGACGTCTCTTTAAGCTGATGAGGAAAAAGAGGGCCGAGCCCTCCTGTACAGTCGCCTTGCTCCAAACAGAGTGGTAGGTCTCTGTTTTCACGCCTTCTCATATTCAGGCAGGCAACACTGTGTTGGGGAAAGGTCATTCATTTTGGAGTCAGACCCGAATTTGAGCCCTGATTTGTCAGATGGTACACATAACCTCTTGTGTCTTCAGTATCAGAACCTGTAAAATGGGACCAATAATACATATCTCACAGTGCAGTTTTGAGAATAAAAATTTTAAATATCACTAGAACATCTAGCAGATGATTTGGCTTGTCGTAAAATGCTCAGCAAATGTTAGTTTCCATCCCTACTTTTTGAGCCTACATTTTCTACATCAGGGCTTTCCGTGATGCTCATTTTACTACAGTTTTGGCAGTATAGAAATGTTCAGAGTGGGAGTTGTTGAAGAAAGCGGTTTGCTTCTCCCTAGCCCCTTTTCTTTTCCCAGGTGGAGTCCTAGAAATGGGTTTAACGCTAACATTTCCTCAGAAGCCATGGTGGTGGTGGTTTAGTTGCTAAGTCAGGTCTAACTCTTGCGACCCCGTGGACTGTAGCCCGCCAGGCTCCTCTGTCCATGGGATTCTCCAGGCAAGAATACTGGAGTGGGTTGCCATTTCATAATATCCAGCAATAAATAAATTGGGAGGCTAGGTTATTCTTAGGGCTTCCCTGGTGGCTCAGAGGTTAAAGCGTCTGCCTCCAATGCAGGAGATCTGGGTTCGTTTCCTGGGTTGGGAAGATCCCCTGGAGAAGGAAATGGCAATCCATTCTTACTGAAGAACACAATAGAACTTGGGGAAAAAAATGGAATGGAAGTAGAGTGATCAATGCACATACAAGGACCTAGAAAATCCCAATTTTTCTTCATGTGACAAGCAGCTTGTTTTGGGGGTGAGAGAGAAGCTTGGCATAAGATAAAGTACTTTTTCCCAGTAAAAATATGCTGTCTTTGAGATGATGTCAGCAGGTAGAACTCCTGGCTCTAGAAGAATGCACACCAGACATCTTTATCCCCTGTTAGGAAGTACTTATAGTATGATTCATATTAATATTTATTTATTCACTTGGAGAAATGTTTTGCTCTTTGTTTTTATATTTCTGGATGCTACACATATTTTTTTCTCTTTGAAAATTCTAATGACCATCTGTGGCACTAAGAACTAGAAAGTTATTATGACAGCTATATTTCAGATTCACTTAAGATTACCGCTAAAGTGCATGCATTAGCTTTTAAAAATGTGGGGCAGATTCTAAACACCTATGCAGTAGCTTTTAAAACAAAATATGTCCCTCTTAAATGCTGGAAATTTCTCAAAAAAGACAAGAACATAAAATCTGTTTGGCATGTTTCTTTGAGAATATTTTTCAGGGTGTAAAATTTTAACTTCACTTAATTAACTTTGGTTGAAACAGAACCATGCTTTTTCTTCCAGTAGTTGGCTTCCTTCATGCTCTGTAGCCACTAACAAACACTAACAACCAACTCATTCTTCTGGAAGTTCTTTTCTCCCCTGATCTGGGTTCTTTATCCTAGTGTGACTCCTTTTCTATTCCTCTGACCTGTTTTCTTTATTCATTTTTCCTTCTCCAAAAGTGTGTCTTTAATCCTATTCTTTTCTTTTCACATCCTCTGTTCTTTACTGAGCTCACATCTTCACATGACTTCACTGATCATCTCTAAGTACTGATTTTCAAATATCACTGTCAAATATCAACCATTTTCCAGTTCTAGTCCACATATCCAATTCTTTGATTGACAATACCCCCGAAGTTCCAGTAGCACTATAATGGAATCATTTCCATTTTTTGATACTGGCATTAAGAATTAAAACCCAAAATCTCAGCTCCATATTTGATTCCTTCTTTTTCCACTCTACTTTAAGTTATTCAGTTATCATATTCTGTCAAAACTTTTAATCTCTTCTTCATTATAGTCATTATACTATATTTAATCAATTCTAACATCCATATTTGTTCAAATGTTAACATCTCTGAAAGTAAAATGTGGCGTACAATTGATAGTATTAGGATTGTGTTAATTAGCCGTGCTTTCTATTAATTCACAGTAGCACATAAAATAATGACACATCTTACAACTGACTTGATGTCCTACTTTTTATAAACTCCTGTTTACCACTCTCTTGAATTTGGATAACTGTTTTCTCAAACTCCAATTATTCTTTTCAGCACCAGAATATTCTTCTTAAAGTATAATTCTGATCAGTCACTCTCTTGTCAAGAACTTTTTTATCCCCATTAGAAATTATACAAATTCTGTGTCTTGTCATTCAAGGCCCTCTTGACGTCTTGTCTTCACATCTCTCCAATAGTTTTGCCATTCCATATGCAAACTGGAGTAGTTGTCAAGTACATGCTGTAATGTCTTGTCTCTGTTCCTTCCCTAAAGGCAGTGCTCTGCTTCACATCTTCCATCTGTTGATGACCTGAGTAAAGTAAGTTTAAATGCTACTAAAACCAAGAAACCTTGATTTGCCCAGTCTCTCTCACATAATACTACTATTCCTACATAATAAAGGAGGAAGTTAAGAAATTAATTGGAGAGTTGTCACTCAAAGGTCAGGGACACTTGACAAAGATAGGATTTGAGCCTAGATCTTTTTGTTGTTGAATATTTACTCATTTGGCTGAATCAGGTCTTCACTGCAGCATGTGGGATCTTCACTGTGTCATGTGGGATCTTTCATTGCAGCTCATGGACTCCCTAGTTGTGGCACCTGAACTCTCTAGTTGTGGCATGCAGGCTCCAGAGTGAACGGGCTTCTGTAGTTGTGGCACATGAGCTTAGTTGCTCCTCATCATGTGGGATCTTATTTCCCCAACTAGGGACTAAACCCATGTCCCCTGCATTGCAAAGTGATTTCTTTACCACTGGACCACCAGGGAAGTCCCTGAACCTAGATCTTTCCTACTTGAAATAATACACTCTCTTTGTTTACATGTGATGCATAAGGAATGAGCTGAGGAAAACAAGGAAAAGAAGTCCAAGCCTCTGTTTCTTGTGTTATAGAAGTAGAAGCTTAGTAATAACTTTATTTAACTTTATAAATGACATAACCTGAGATATTCTATTTTCAACTGGGTAATTTATCAGTTACTATGGGGAGAACTTCCCTGGTGGCTCAGATGGTGAAAAATCTGCTTGCAATGCAAGAGACCCAGGTTTGATCCCTGGGTCAGGAAGATCCCCTGGCAAAGGGAATGGCTACCCACTCCAGTATTCTTGCCTAGAAAATCCCATGGACAGAGGACCCTGGAGGGCTACAATCCATAGGGTCCCAAAGATTCAGACAGGACTGAGCAACTAACACTTTCTTTCATGAGGAGAACTTAGAGCCATAACATTCAGTGTCTTTTTATATATCTGGACACAGAACCATAGTAATTGATATAGCAGAGAACTACATTCAACAGTGTTGCCAGCCACAGTCTTTGCTAATCAAAAAGTAAATAAATAAAATTAAAGGATTCACTAAAAAGATAACATGACAAAACAATAAAAAGGTGAAATTAAACAGAGAAATAGATACACATGCATACATATACAAAGGATAAAATGTACAGCACAATTTTTCCACAGGAATAAATTGGCTCCTTTGAATTTTTCAGCTCAATTTCTGTCCTATATTTCTATATTGGTCAATCTTCTCTAGAGAAATAGCACCAACAAGATATGTAGAGATATGGATCTAAAGAAATTGATAATGAAAGACTAGCTCTTATCATTATGGGGGTTGAGAAGTTCCACCATCTACCGTCTGCAGGCTGGAGGTTTTGAAAAGCCAGTGTTGTCGTTTCAGGGCAAATTCAAAGCAACTTCAAGGCCCTAAGAACCAGGGCCACCGATGTCTGTGGGTGGAAAAAGAAGGGTGTTCCAGCTCAATTGCAAGCAAATTCACTGTTCCTGTGTCTTTTTGTTCTAGTCAGGCCCTCAACAGATTGAATAATGCCCACCCACACTGGTGCAGGTCATTTCTTTACTCAGGCTACAGATTCAAATGCTAACCTCTTCTGGAAACACTCTTNGGGGTTGAGAAGTTCCACCATCTACCGTCTGCAGGCTGGAGGTCTTGAAAAGCCAGTGTTGTCGTTTCAGAGCAAATTCAAAGCAACTTCAAGGCCCTAAGAACCAGGGCCACCAATGTCTGTGGGTGGAAAAAGAAGGGTGTTCCAGCTCAATTGCAAGCAAATTCACGGTTCCTGTGTCTTTTTGTTCTAGTCAGGCCCTCAACAGATTGAATAATGCCCACCCACACTGGTGCGGGTCATTTCTTTACTCAGGCTACAGATTCAAATGCTAACCTCTTCTGGAAACACTCTTACAGAAATTATGTTTTACCAGCTATCTGGACATCTCTTAGCCTAGTCAAGCTGATCACACAAAATTAACCATCTCAGTCTCTGTACAGAAAGCAGACAGCCTTTTGAGACCCCTGTTATAGGATGCCTCAGAACAACTTCCTCTGTGTTATGCTAAAAGCTTGGAGCTCGTTTGTCCAACTTTACAATTATGTGTGGGGAGAGGAAGTCAGTGAGCTTAATTCAAGATCAGCTGGAGTACTCTGCATTCAGCCTTCCAAATCTGAAGTCCAGAATCTATTTTCTCTTAGAATCTGCTCTATAAAATCTCTCACTGCAAACCAAGTACCTCATATAAAATCCATCACTCACATGCAGACNGATCAGTTGGAGTACTCTGCATTCAGCCTTCCAAATCTGAAGTCCAGAATCTATTTTCTCTTAGAATCTGCTCTATAAAATCTCTCACTGCAAACCAAGTACCTCATATAAAATCCATCACTCACATGCAAACTTACCACCAGTATAAAAGACAAAAATCAGCTTTTGCTTTTCAAAATAGCAATTTAATTGAGGTATAATTTTTGTGAAAAAAAAAGATCCATTATAAGTGTAGCATTCTATGAATCTTGACAAATATAGCCATCACCACAATCAAGATATAGAAAATTTCCATCATCTTGAAAGTTTTCCTTATACCCCTATCTTGTCTGTCCTCACCTTCTTCTCTGGCCCCTAGCAAACACTATAATTTCTGCCACTATATACTAAATTTCTTTGTTGAGACTTTCATATAAATGGAATCATATAGTATTCTTTTATATCTGGCTTTTTTGCTCAGCATCCTGCTTTTGGATATTCAGTTATGTTCTTGCATGTATCAGTAACTAGTTTCTTTTTCTTGCTGAATCCATTGTATGGGCCTATATGCTTACCCATTTACTTATTGATGGACATTTAATTTATTCCCACATTGTGGCTATTACAAATAAAGTGATGTGAATATTCTTGAAAAAGATTACTTATGAACATATGTTTAATTTCTCTTGAATAAGTACCTAGAGATGGAATTTTTGTGTTTTATGTCATGTTTAGTTTTATGAGAAACTGCCCCAGCATTTCTAAAGTGGCCGTATCATTTTGCATTCCAAGTAACAATATATGAGTTCCTCTTCAAAACTTGGTAGCATAAGTCTTTTTAATTTTGGCCATCCTGGTGAGTTTGTGTTGAATTTCATTATAGCTTTATTTTTCATCTTCTTACAATGTTGTTGAGCATCTTTATTGTGCTTTTTGGCCCTTTATTTATCTTCTACTAGGTTGCTTTCCTATCAAGTTATATAGGAAACACTTATTTTCTTTACTCACCGCTGAGAATACTTGTGATATGTGTAGATTTCCCCCAATACTGACCAGTTCTGTGACAACAGCTGAGTTTTCCAACAATTCAACTCAATTCTGACACTAATCAGAGTTAATGAATATCCCTCATTTTAAGGGCTCAATCTCACAAGACTGCTCCCCACTTTAGATACCAGTCACAATAAGTGGGCCCCAGGTTACCTGCAACTTCTGTCTGACTTGGCTACAAATCAGAGGTTCCCATGATCCTCTTCTTAGTGTTAGTAATTTGCTAGAGTGGCTCACAGAATGCAGGTAAACAGTTTACTTACTATTGTTGATTTGTTACAAAGGATCCAAATCAATAGCCAGATGAAGAGATACATAGGTGGAGATCTGGATGGGTCTTAAATGTAGGAGCTTCAATCTCTTTGTAGTTGGGGTGTGCTATCCTCCTGGTACATGGGTATGTTCAACCACTCTGTACTTTCGGAATTTTTAATAGTGACTTTGTCATATGGACATGATCAATTATTAACTAAATTTCCAATCCCTCTCCCTTTCCAGAGAACAGGGTTCAGAGTTGAAAGTTCCAAGCTTCTAATCATGGCTTGGTTCTTTCTAAAACCCCCATCTAGGAGCTCACCAAGAATCACCTCATTGGAACAAAAGTTGACCCGATAACCTAGAAATTTCAAATAATTTAGAAGCTCAATGTCAGAAACTGGGATCAACGATCAAATATTAGCAGAAACAGAGGGAAGAGACCAATATATATGTATTATATATATATATATATGCACACACTTGCATGCATATATATTTATTATTTCACAAATGGTAAGAGTTATTAACGGGCTTCCCTGGTGGCTCAGAGGTTAAAGCGTCTGCCTGGAATGTGGGAGACCTGGGTTCGATCCCTGGATTGGGAAGATCCCCTGGAGAAGGAAATGGCAATCCACTCCAGTACTCTTGCCTGGAGAATCCCATGGAGGGAGCAGCCTGGTAGGCTATACTCCATGGGGTCGCAAAGAGTCGGACACAACTGAGCGACTTCACTCACTCACTTGAGTTACTGACATATGAGTACAAACCTTTAGTCATATATACAATATATATATTTAATAATGTCTTTTGAATAGCAAGTTTTAAATTTTGATACAACCCCATTGTCAGTTCTTTGTTTTTGACCTAAGAAATATTTGCCTGTGCCGGAGAAGAAAGACTTTTCCTTCTAGAATTTTAAAAATTGTAAAATGTAAAAATATTTACAGCTATTATAGTTAATTTCCATGTGTGTTGTGAGGTAAGATTGAGGTTTGTATTTTTGTATATAGTTATCCAGTACTATTGGTTACAAAGTATCCATTCTTATGTTAAATTACCTTGAACCCTTTATTCAAAATAATCTGGTGTTATATTAATGAGTCTATTTCTGTATTATATATTCTACTCCATTATTCTGTATGTTTATTCTTATGCCAGTATCATACTCTCTTAAATCCTCAACTTCTAAAATAAGTCCTCAACTTTGAACTTATACTTCTCTTTGTGTATAGACCCATCACTCTTCAGTCCATTCCTTTCTTGTCTACCAGAGTTAACTTTGAAGAGAATGTTCCTCTGCCTATTATAAGTCCTTTCTTTTCAATGCCGTTTTAGAATCAACTTGTTGATTTCTACAAGAAAGTTTTCTGACATTCTAAATGAGATTATATTGAATGTATAGACCAATATGTGTAGAAATTACATCTTCAGTTCAGTTCAGTCACTCAGTCGTGTCCGACTCTTTGCAACCCCATGAATCTCAGCACGNCATGTGTGTTGTGAGGTAAGATTGAGGTTTGTATTTTTGTATATAGTTATCCAGTTTTCCAGTACTATTGGTTACAAAGTATCCATTCTTATGTTAAATTACCTTGAACCCTTTATTCAAAATAATCTGGTGTTATATTAATGAGTCTATTTCTGTATTATATATTCTACTCCATTATTCTGTATGTTTATTCTTATGCCAGTATCATACTCTCTTAAATCCTCAACTTCTAAAATAAGTCCTCAACTTTGAACTTATACTTCTCTTTGTGTATAGACCCATCACTCTTCAGTCCATTCCTTTCTTGTCTACCAGAGTTAACTTTGAAGAGAATGTTCCTCTGCCTATTATAAGTCCTTTCTTTTCAATGCCGTTTTAGAATCAACTTGTTGATTTCTACAAGAAAGTTTTCTGACATTCTAAATGAGATTATATTGAATGTATAGACCAATATGTGTAGAAATTACATCTTCAGTTCAGTTCAGTCACTCAGTCGTGTCCGACTCTTTGCAACCCCATGAATCTCAGCACGCCAGGCCTCCCTGTCCATNCCATATTGCATGCAGATTCTTTACTATCTGAGCCACCAGGGAAGCCCTTCGCATATAGGAGACAGTCAACTCAAATTCATCTGAAATGCCTATTATTTTTTTCCATTCCCCTTTCTTTATTCAAATAAGGTAGTCAGAGATAGTTTTCACTTGAGTCTTTCTAGCTATTTAACTTCCCAGTGAGACATTTAGGCTATAGGTAGCCAAAAATTTTAAGTACTGTACAACCAACCAAACAAACAAAACCCCAAGTATTATTGAAGAATGATTTTTTTCTTAAATAACAAATGTATAAATGTAAAAAAACAAACTAAAAATGCGAAAATATTTTTGTAGAAAATGTTTCTTGAAAATATAACCATTTTCCTGTTTTCTAAAAACATGTATATTGTATATAGTAGATTTGCCATTTGGCTGTAGAGGGTCATTGTATGAATTAGAATAGAGCTGTTTAAAGCATACGCTTTGGAGTTCAACCACTTAGATAGGAATCCAAGCTTAGTCATAAGACAGTTTACTTAAATTCTCTGCATCTCAGTTTTGCCATCTGTAAAATACAGATACTTACAGTTCCCATGTCGTAGTACTATGGAGAGTATTACATCCTAATGTAAAAATATAAAGTACTTTGAACAGCACTCTTCAGGGGATCTTCCCAACCCAGGGATCAAACAGAGGTCTCCCACATTGCGGGTGGATTCCTTACCATCTGAGCCACCATGGAAGCCCAAGAATATTGGAGTGGGTAGCCGATCACTTCTGCAGGGGTTCTTCCTGACCCAGGAATCAAACAGTGGTCCTCTGCATTGCAGGTGGATTCTTTACCAGCCGACCTACCAGGGAAGCCCAGTCAATAAACAGGAATACCTAGAATTAATACATTATACTTGGTAAAATTAGTCAGAGGCATTTATGCCTCCTTTAAATGATCCCATTTTGTAGGTATAAGTTTGCTTTAAAGTAAAAATAACGTGTCTGTATTTCAGATATTAGACATCACTTACTACTATTCTTAAAAATTGTATACATCATGCTAAGTCACTTCAGTCGTGTCCAACTCTATGCGACCTCATAGATAGCAGCCTGCCAGGCTCCCCTGTCCCCAGGATTCTCCAGGCAAGAACACTGGAGTGGGTTGCCATTTCCTTCTCCAATGTGTGAAAGTGAAAAGTGAAAATATACATTATAACAGCATGCTGTTCCTTTACTGAATGCCTTTATTAGTTGTTATCTAATCATGTGCCCAATTTTCTTAGAGATGCCTAAAGGGAGGAGACCAGTCCTGGGTGTTCATTGGAAAGACTGATGCTGAAGCTGAAACTCCAATTCTTTGGCTACCTCATGCGAAGAGTTGACTCATTGGAAAAGACTCTGATGCTGGGAGGGATTGGGGGCAGGAGGAGAAGGGGACGACCGACGATGAGATGGCTGGATGGCATCACCAACTCAATGCACATGAGTTTGAGTGAACTCCAGTAGCTGGTGATGGACAGGGAGGCCTGGCATGCTGCGATTCATGGGGTCACAGAGTCAGACATGACTGAGCGACTGAACTGAGCCGAAAGTGAAAATAGGTAGGTTCGGAGTAAAACTGAGGGGAATCGTAATAGTAGAATAGATTACTGATTTGAGTTGATGAAAATGTTTTGTTTTTTGCTTCTCTCTAGATGCTTGATCATACTCTCAAAAATTGAGATAGCTAATTAATAGGCCACTAGTTAAGTGAGCATTATAATATCTCACAAGTTTGTTGTGAAGATGAAATAATATATTGTATATGGAAATTTTTTATAGATACCATAGTGATACATACATTCAGGGTTTTATTATTGCTGATTCACATGCTAATATTTTTAAATGTAGAACTCTTTCAATGCAAAACCCTACAAAAATTTAAATGGCATTTTTTCCACAGAAATAGAAAATAATTCTAAATTCTGTACAGAATCACAAAAGACCCATCATAGCCAAAGCAGACTTAAGAAGAGCAAAGCTGGAGGCATCACACTTCTTAATTTCAAACCATACTACAAGGATGTAGTAATCAAAATAGTATTGCATTGGCACAAAAATAGACATGTAGATCAACTGAACAAAACAGAGAGCCCAGAAATAAACCCAACAGTAGATGCTCAATTAATTTTGACAAAGGAAGCAAGAAAGCCAAGGATATGCAATGAGAAAATGATAGTCTCTTCTAAAACTAATATTGGGAAAAGTAGACAACACATGCAAAAGAATGAAACTGGACCACTCGCTCACACCATGCACAATGCACAGATCAACTTAAAATAAATTAAAGACTCAAACATAAGACCTGACACCATGAAACTTCTAAAATAAAACACTGGAAGAAAGCAACTTGATGCCCATCAAATGTTTTCTGCATTTGACACAAATAGCAAAGGCAACAGGCAAAAATAACTTCAATTGCTTTCCCTTTATACATTCCATTTCCCTATTAAGTGTCCTTGTTCTGGGCTTTATTTTTCTTATTCAGTCTCTTCAGTTTTTTCCAAAACTCCAAATCATGTGAATAAAGCCAGAAATGTTTAAGTTGTAATATGCATACAGTTTACATCTTATTCAAGCACAGATTCCGTTAGCATAATGGATCTTTGAAGACCTTGTAATCCTTTTGTACAATTGGAGAAAACTCACTTCCCCAGCCTGAGAGAAGCCCCTCTCTCTTGAAGCTGGCAGGACCTCAGACAACAACTTACACAGCCTTGATTTCAACATAACCTCATGTTTCTCATTTAAAGCCTATAATGATAGTAATTAGGTAAAAATTGACTGTATTGGGTTTCCCATTCATTGACAATGCCACCTTAACCAACTTTTCAAAGAAAAAGAGAAACAGAGAATCCTGCAATTTCCTCTCATGGTAATTTTTACAGAACCTTAGTGTCAGTTACAATGAGATGCGACATTCAGATGGAAACCTTGAGGGAGCAGTTAATGGTCAAAATGAATTCCCCTTGTTACCCCCACTAAATTGTCAACTTGCTACCGTAAGACTGTCTCAATAACAGTTACATTAACAGTGTAATTGAATGAGATGTCAGTACAGAAGAACAAACTGGTGAAACTTTCTATTTAAACTCAATTTTCAACAGTTTCCTAAGTTCTTAAGTCTTCAGAGAGCTATCATTTTGCTGAAGGAAAAATGATCATATTCATGATTGTCGAGTTAGGTTTCATTTGTATCACTTTAGTCCCTTAAAAAAGAATTTTGTCTTAAACAGTAACTTTCTGTTTTCACAGAAAACAGCCTAGCTTTCTCTGGATTTTTCATAATTGCCTTTTGAAAGTGCGTCCCTCCCGCACAGGAAGTCATGGCACCATTTGAGATTCTGAAATGCTTTAAGTCCATAGTAATGATGTCAAAGCGAAGGACTTCATGAATACAATAATATTTTTTTCCAGAGAAGCACTCTTCAACTATCTTCTTTGTCTCATCCCCTGCCCCTGTCTCTCTTTTACTGGTTTGAAATCTGGAAGGATCTATAAAAGTTCTATGTGTTCACCAAGGGGCCAGTGAAACTAATACGGTTGTTTAAAGTTCTGGTCCAAGCCAGAGGCAGAGCTGAGACTAGAACTTAGGCCTCTATCACTCTTTTTGTTAACCAAGTCCAAACTTGCTGTATGACAGGTCAATAAATAGAGAGATGAGGTATTGCAGAAATAAAAAGCAACTTTATTCTGAAAGCCAGTAGACTGAAGAGATGATGTCCCAAAGAACCACCTTCCCTGGGTTAGATTTCAAGTTTCCCTTGTACTAACAGGAGGAGAGGTATGGCTGGTTATTGCAACCTCTTGCTATAATAATCCTTCATTCTTGTAGCTGTCTATGTAGGTCTGATCACAATGGTCCTATAAATCTCCAACAGGACAAATGCTATTTTCTGTTCTGTAACTTTTTATATGAATGGAAAAGTGTTATCCCTTTAAATGTCAGAGCCTTGAGAATGAATTGTCATGTATATAGGTAATATTCTTTTACAGAATATTTGCATTTTTGCAGAGTGCAAAGCCAACATGACTAAGCACAAGCAATAGAGCACAAAGGTTAGAGCTACAGGAATAGATCCAGTATGGAGTCAGGTTTATTCCTCTCTGTTACATTCTTATTAAACCAACTATAAAATAACCATGGATTTTTTTTTTCTTTCTCACCATGAGAAAGATACTTTTGTTCTTTTCTACTTGAATCTATCAAGACTAATAATTTCTTATTTCACTGACATTTATATTGTTGTAGACTCTTCATGTTTTTCAAGACTTTTTGGATCTTTCATTTCATAATATCTGTTGAATAAATGAATAAATTTAATGAATTAATCCAAAGAGAAATTAGAATGCAATGAATGAAGTAGGATTGAAAATTTGAGAGGCCTATCAAATCATAGGAAATGTTGATAATCCAAAATTACAAAGATTTATACCTAAATTTTCTAAGAGTTTCTTCAAGCTCTATATTTAGCTATCTGATCTATTTTGAGTTTTTTCCTGAGACAGTTGATTTTTAATATTTTATTTTAAAAGTATAGAGGAAAGTAATTCTTTAGGTCAATAAAGCTCTGGAAAATGAGATTATATTAACTTTTGTATATGGTATGGACTATATAATACAGTGTGGGATCCAAAGTCATTTTGTAACATGTTTGCTATCCAGTTAAACCACCACCATTTGTTGAAAAGACTATTACTTCCCTTTTGAATGGTAGTGACAGTTGTCAAAAATCAATTGACTATAACAGCAAAAGATCAGAAACAGAAATTAAGGAAACAATCCTATTATCATCACATCAAGAAGTATATAGTACCTAGGAATAAACCTGTGTAAGGAAACAAAAAACCTGTAGTCCAAAAACTATAAGACACTGATGAAAGAAACTGAAGATAACACCAACAGCTGAAAAGATATGTGATGTTCTTGGACTGGAAGAACCAATATTGTTAAAATGACTCCTACCCAAGCAATCTATAGATTCAATGCAATTCCTAATAAATTCCCAATGGCATTTTTCA
>SJYW01001102.1:422602-438423 GCA_006410735.1 Raphicerus campestris | reverse complement strand
TTAAAAACTTTAAGTACATAAAGAGTAGAGGGGAACGTCAACCTAATGAAGACTATCTACAAAAGCCTACAGTTTACATCATACTTAAATGTAGAAAACCTGAAGCTTTCTTACTAGGATCAGGTACAGTGAGATGATGATGCCTTTCACCCCTCCTTTCGACATTATACTAGAAGTTTTAGCTAGTGCAATAAGACAAGAGAAAGCAATACAAGGTGTACATATTGAGGGAAAAAAATAGCATTATTCATAGATGACAAAACCAACTACATAGAAAATCTGAAAGAATTAACAAAATGTTGAAACTTATAAGTGATTATAGCAAGGTTGCAGGATACAAGGTTAACATACAGAAGTCAATAATTTTCCTATACACCAGCAATGTGTAAGTAAAATCTGAGAGTAAGAACACCAATATCATTACATTTGTTGTTGTTGCTGAGTTGTTAAGTCGTGTCTGACTTTGTGGGACTCCAGGGACTGTAGCCGGCTAGGCTCCTCTGTCCAAGAGATTTCCCAGGCAAAAATACTGGAGTGGATTGCCACTTCCTTCTTCAGAGGATCTTCTTGATGCAGGAATCAAGCTGACATCTCCTGCATTGGCAGGCAGATTCTTTACCTCTGACTGAGACCCCAGGGAAGCCCCAGTATCATTACCAAAATTAAAAACCTATATATAAATCTCAAAAGGATGTACAAAATTCAAAGAATAAAAACTAAAAACATTCTGAAGACTGAAATCAAATAAGAACTAAAGAAATGAAGAGAAATTGTATATTCATGGATAGAGTCAATATCATCAAGATATCAGTTCTTCCCAACTTGATCTAGAGATTCAGTGCAATCTCAGTTAAAATCTCAGCAAGTTATTTTATGGATAATGACAATGTTTACATAGAGGGGCAAAAGCCTTGGGGCCAAAATAAAACTTAAGGGAAAGAATGAAATTGAAGGACAGACACTATCCAACTTTAAGACATTATAAAACTATAGTAATCAAGAGAGGGAAGTATTTGTGCAAGAAGAGACAAATAGATCAGTGGAGCAGAATAAAGAGCCCACAAATAGACTTACATGTATATTTAACTGGTCAGTGATACCGAGCAAAATCAATACAATAAAGATAGTCTTTACAACAAATTAGTATTAGAATAACCGGACATCTACATGCAAAAATTAATCTGGACACAGACATATATCCAACACAAAAGCAAACTCAAAATGGACCACAGACCTAATTGCAAAACCACACATCTCCTAGAAAATAACATGCGAGAAAACCTCAATGACCTCGGATATGGTGATATATTTTGGATATAATATCAAAGGCACATCCATGAAATGAATAAATGACAAGCTGGACTCCATCAAAATTAAAAATGTCTGTTCTGTGAAAGAGAATGGCAATTGAATGAGAACCCAGGCCACAGACCAGAAGGAAATATTTGAGAAAATGCTGTTTTTGATAAAGGACCAGAACACATAAAGAACACTCAAACATCAACAGTAAAAGCAAGGAACTCAAGCATAAAATAGGTCAAAAATCTTAAGAGACACCTCACTGAAGAAACTACATGGATAGGAAATAAATATAGGAAATGATTTCCCATATCATACGTTATCTGGAAAATGCAGATCTAAATGACAATGAGATACCACTGTCTGTTAGACTGGTCAAAATCTGGAACACCGACAATACCCAATTTTGGTGAGGATGTGGAACAACAGGAAGCCTCATATTTTGCTAGTGGGAAAGCAAAATAGTACAGCCAATTTGTAAGATACTTTGTTGATTTCCTACAAAATTAAGCAAACTATTTTGATCCAACTCAGTATTTCAAGGAAGGAGTTGAAAACTTAGTTTACAAAACATGTACACATGGATGTTCACAAAACACCTAGAGGCAGTTCTCTCTATAAATGTCAAATCTCAGAAGCAACCAAGATACCCCTCGGTAGGTGAATGGATAAAACTATGACACATCCAGACAAAGAAATTTCAGCATGCATACAAAAAAAGAGCTATGAAACCCTGAAAACACAAGGAAGACCTTCAAATTCATATTACTAAATGAAGTAAGCTAATTTGAAAAGGTTAAATACTATGTGACTCCAACTATATAACATTCTGGAAAAGACAAAACTAGAGAGAGTAAAAGGTTACTGGTTGTCATATTTAGGGGATTGGGAGGGATGAATAAGGAGAGCATTGTCCCTATGGTTTCATCACAATGATATGTGTCATCATATGTTGCCCAAACTCATAGCATGTACAGCATGGAAAGTCAACTACAAAGTAAACTATGGACCTGGAGTGGTTATGATGTGTCACTGTGAGTTCATCAGTCATAACAAATGCACCACTCTGGTGGGGGATCTTGATAACTGGGAGGGTATGCACAAGTCAAGGCAAGGGATATATGTAAAATATCTGCACCTTCCTCTCCATCTTTTTGTGAACCTATAACTGCTCTTAGAAAAGGCTTAAAAAAAGCAAATTTAAATAAAAAGGAAATAATTTATGAGAATAATTTTATAGTGAAGATGCCATTTTAATCCAATAATCATAGTGATCACCAAGAATAGCACAATTTGAAACCTTGCACCCCCTGATAAGAGGCAATGAGAACAGAATCACTTGTGTGATTTCCCGCTAAAGAGGCATAACCTAAATCTAATCATGAGAAACCATCAGACACACACAAACTGAAGAACATTTCAGAAGATAAGTGGCTTGTAATCTTCAAAAGTGTCAGGATCAAGAAATCAAAGAATCATTGAGAACTATGTCAGAAAACAGAAATAAACAAAAGAGGCATAACAACTAAACACCATGTATGATTGTGAACTGCCTCGATTTTCCATAAGGAATGATACTGGAAAAAGTGGCAAAATTTGAATGGGGTCTGAAGTAATGTCTATAATGCACCAGTGTTAATTTCCTGATTTTGATGGTATGTTGTGGTTATATAGGAAATAAGCACTACATTACTTGAGTTTGGAATAACATGATTTAGCGAGAAATGAAAAGAATGAAAGAAGTCGCTTCCAAGAAGAGATCAGAACGAGGGAAACAACTTAGAAAACAAAATAAATAAATAATTTAACTCCATAAAAGTAACTGAATAATTTATTTACAGATACACACTCAAATGGTAAAACACTGTTTATACTAGGGAATATATATTTGCAATTCCTAATAAAACTCATAGGGAGAGACCTTCATTTTCAGAAATGGTAGAGAAGTTAGCTAGAAAAATTATGTTAAAAACAATTTGAAATGCTGGAGAGAATATAAACAACAGTTCTTTTAAAGTAATAAAGACAAGGCAAGATGACAGAACCACATGTAATGGGAAATAAACAACTTAGGTCACGTATGTCTGTAAGCAGAATAGCAAATCATAAAGCTGCTTTTACTATGTGAATATGTGTATAAGAGAAAACTGATTTTTCATGTTTGTTGCACTTCTTGTGTAACAGGTACACAATTCAAGGCCAAAGATGTAGACTCAACATTCAGACATTTAACAGTTAAAACCAGTTGCTCATGCTATAGAATTAGAAAGAAAATTACCTTACTGTAAGCAAACCTGGAGGAATAGAGGGGAAATGGCATAAGTAATTAAAGGTAAAGAAAAAACAAAACTGACCATGACAAGATGAGCCTCAACAATATTTTGAGCCATATTAATTTTTTACGTAAACCAGATAACCCTGAAGGTAAAACTTGAAAGAAGTCAGATAGAAACACGTGAATTATCTTCAAAGAAGAAGCAGAGGGTCAGCTGATTTCTCAGAAACAGCAATCCATTCATAATCCAGGGAGCAGAGAAATGCTACTTGATATGGCTATCTCTTTCAAATTCTGCAACCACAAAAATTAACTTTTTAACACAAAAACAAAAATACCCTCAGATAAAATAAAGTTGAAGATACCATCACTAGCAGATACACTAATGAATATACTTATTTCATAGCAAAGGCAGATAATCTCTCACTGAAAGTCTAATATATAAGGGGAAATAGTGAAGAAACTATAAAATATGTGAATAAATGCAAACAAAGCAGGAACATAAAAGTCAATGACAGTATAAGTCAAGTGGACAGGAGGTGAACAGTGATAAAATATTCTGTGGTATTTTTACAATTCAGTCTCCAGATAGCATTACATATTAAAGGAACTCTTAAAGATGTTTCACAAGAAAAACACTTAGGAAGGAATATGAGAATCTGGCCAAGGCATGAAAAAAAAGTTCATGTATATGAGGAAAAGAATGTAAGCACTATTCAAGCTACTCTTTCTTTAGAAAATAAAATTATTTAATTATAAAAGTTTCTAAATTATAGCATAATTTCTTTTAAATTATAGCATACTAAATAATGTTTTATTTTTTTATTTGCTGTAAATTAATAGCAAATATTAGATGGATTTTGAAGATTTGAAAAACAATTCTAAGGTAACAGAACAGTTTTAATTTTCCTCATTGATTATTAAAATGATATTGCATGGTTTCAGCTTACACAAACCTTTTTATAGTCCCATATGACCATAGAAAAAGAGGACTTTCTGTGCTGTTCCTCCTAAAAAAGCCTCTAACGCAGGCTCCACATACTTTTGTGTTTGTGTAAAGAAGCAGAAAATAAATATTTTAACTTTGAGGGCTTCACACAATATCTGCATCATATCTTTCCTCTTTTTCCTCTTTAAAAAAAAATCTAGCCTTAAAAACATATATAAATTCTTTTTAGACCATGAGCTAAGAAGCCTTCTATATTTAGCCCATCTCCAACCAGTCTATTCTGAAGGAGATCAGCCCTGGGATTTCTTTGGAAGGAATGATGCTAAAGCTGAAACTCCAGTACTTTGGCCACCTCATGCGATGAGTTGACGCATTGGAAAAGACGCTGATGCTGGGAGGGATTGGGGGCAGGAGGAGAAGGGGCGACCGAGGATAAGATGGCTGGATGGCATCACTGACTTGATGGACATGAGTCTGAGTGAACTCTGGTATTTGGNCGCATTGGAAAAGACGCTGATGCTGGGAGGGATTGGGGGCAGGAGGAGAAGGGGCGACCGAGGATAAGATGGCTGGATGGCATCACTGACTTGATGGACATGAGTCTGAGTGAACTCTGGTATTTGGTGATGGACAGGGAGGTCTGGCGTGCTGTGATTCATGGGGTTGCAAAGAGTCGGACATGACTGAGCGACTGAACTGNATAAATTCTATGAGATCGTCCCTTAGTTAAATATCTACTATTGGGTTTTGCTCCAGAATTCCTCACCAACAGAGGATGTACTAATTTATTTACTGCCATGTGTTTATGGTTACCCAAGCCACTGCCTTGGCAAGAGAGCTGAGGCAAATTTCTGGGTTATAATTCCTTCAGGGTTATATTCTTCCCCAAATTCTACTGACTCCCCACTCCACCAAGAGTATTTTTAATGGCCTGTGGACAGAGCAGCTGAAAAATGCACCTACATCTTTGGTTGCTTAGACTTAGTATGGGATAAAGCATAAAGTATGAGATAAAGCAGTGAAACTTAGAGTCAGCTAGTATGATCACCCACCATTGCCCTTTGATATATAGAATTTGGCTCAAGTATGGAGGTTGTGACTAGAATATGGCCATCCACATGCGTGCTCCTCGTTAGTGATGACTTAACATCAGAGGTCCTAATTTGTATGTGAAACTCAGGCTTTCACTTTCAATCAGATGGCCTCACCAAAGCTTTTGGCCTTTATACTTTATTTTTGTCTTGACTCAATCTCTATACTCCCAAACCTGGGATCTGGGTCAATAAGGACATTGCAGAGTATGGTCAGCAGAAGCTGCAGCAGGGTTCACACTGGAGATTCAACACCAGGTCTTGACATTCTGATCAAGGTGTGCACCCCGAGCTCTAAGAAAATGTGGAGACCTGGAGGTGACTTGGGCTGGGAATCTAATCACCTAATGGGCTTCTTCTGATTTCCTTGGCTTTCACCAACTGTTCATCAATAAAATAGAACCAAATAATTGAGCAGTTTAGTAGTTTGAAAACAGTTCTTCACACAAAAAGCGCTAAGCCCCAGTCATTTTTGTTTCTTTATCATTGGTAGAGCATTGCCGACTGGTCTTAGATGGTAATGGTCCAGCACTGTGGACTCACTCTGTGCTTGAACACTCTGTGCCCAAAGTATTTGAGCAAAACTGTGAAGAAATGAGAGCTTCCTAGGTGGCACAGTGGTGAAGAGTCCACTTGCCAATGCAGGAGACACAGGAGACACGAGTTTGATTCCTGGGTCAGGAAGATCCCCTCGAGGAGGAAGTAGCAACCCTCTCCAGTATTCTAACTTGTACAATTCCACAGAGGAGCCTGGTGGGCTACAGTCCATAGCATCACAAAGAGCTGGACATGGCTGAGTGACTGAGCGTGCACAGGATGAAATGAGAAATGAGAATTGGTAATTCCAAAACTGTCCTCTCCAAACTGCTCAATAGTTTAAGTTGTGGTTACTCATGTTTCTTCCAAGTCCCATAGAAAATAATTACTTCATTTAATTAAAGTAATACTTCTGGATAATTGGTATCCCTAATTACCTCTTGTATTAATCAACAAACAGTAGTAATTGACCCTGAAAAATCTAGGACTTAAGTTTCAATTTTTAAAAATCCCACAGAGCATAGGGCAAAAGAAGTTCTTTGTTATCATTAACCATGGGTATTTTTCTTAATATTTTGGAGTGGAAAGAAGAAATTCATTATCTTATCTTTGAAGATAATGAGAAAGGANGAAAAATCTAGGACTTAAGTTTCAATTTTTAAAAATCCCACAGAGCATAGGGCAAAAGAAGTTCTTTGTTATCATTAACCATGGGTATTTTTCTTAATATTTTGGAGTGGAAAGAAGAAATTCATTATCTTATCTTTGAAGATAATGAGAAAGGAGAAAGATTGTGTGTTTGTGTGTGTGTGAGTGAGAGAGAGAGAATGTGTGAGTGTGAGTGAGAGAGAGAGAGGTATTGGATTCCAGAAGACTCGAGAAAAGGACAAAAGTGGGAAAGTCTCAAGATTAGAGCCCAAGAGTGGCCTGCAGAAGGGGCAAACACCTTAAAAGCCCATCTCCTATTTCCTGAGTCCTCTGGACTCTACATACAGGTACTCATTGCTTCAACAAAGATTTCTGCACTCCACATGTGACTAATGAGAAGCTAAGTTGCCAGATCTGAAGGGGCTGCATGCCCATTTTCAGTAATAGGCAGGAGCAGTCACTGAAGAGGACTGTGGATCCCTAATGTTACATGTTGTGTTCAGTCCCTCAGTCATGTCATGACCCCGTAGACTGTAGCCCACCGGGCTCCTCTGTCCATGGGGATTCTCCAGGCAAGAATACTGGAGTGGGTTGCCATTCCCTTCTCTAGGGGATCTTCCCAACCCAGGGATTGAACCAGAGTCCCAAGAGTCCCCCTCATTGCAGGTAGATTCTTTACCATCTGAGCCACCTGGGATAGTATGTAAGTTCCTGGAAACTCTTGCATATCTCAGGGAATTGGGGGTGCGAAAGAGGAATAGAGATATTAGTCAAAGTTTAGTTGACATAAAGGAAAAAGAGAAATGGTTTAGTTTTTGCTTACTCAAGATTTTCATCAAGATTCATATTTGCTAAAGAATGGTAACATTTGTATACTAGAAAAGATCATACTGAAAAAGAACAGATACATGTATGTGCATAACAATAACTTTGCTGTACACCTGAAACTAACACAGCATTGTTAATCTACTATACTCCAATATAAAATAAAAATGTTTAAAAAAATATCACAGAAACTGCTGACATTGGTGTCTTTATAAATTAGGCCTACTTGATTATTGGCTGGCAATGAGTGAATGGCCAATTCCTGAAATTTATATATTCCTCTACTTCCTAGTGTTTTAGTTAGCTCTGAACATCATGGATGACATAAGTAAGTCTTTCTTTTTCAGTTACATTCACATTTCATTAACATGCCTCCATTCTTAACCATCATTTTGGGGATTAAGTTGGCAATATCTATTAAAGTTGGAAATGAAAATGAACAAACAATACCCAATAATTCTGTGTCTAAACATATACTCTAGAGAAACACTTGAAAATGGGCAGAGGAGACAGATACAAGTATGCTCATTGCATGACTATTTCCTCACCAAAAAGATGAGGAAATAAATATTTAATATCCATTAATAGGAGAATGAATGAATCATGGTATATTTATAAAATGAGGTACATAGTAATTCAGATGAATGAACTAGATTTATATGTACCAATATGGGCAAATTTTTAAAGTTTAATATTGAGTAGAAAAAGCAAGTTACATGGTTTTACCATTTATTTAAACTTTTAAAATGCATAAAATAATACTAATATTGTTTAGTATCACTTATATATTACTGAACATATAAACAGCATTAAAAATGAAAAACTCAGGTGAACTGAATACAGAGTGATTTCATGAGAAGTTGCTTCCAGTGAGAGAGAGGAGAAAATGAAACTATAGATTGAATACTAAAGGGACTGCACTGTATCAGAAATATNAGAAGGTGAGAATAAGAAGAGGAAGGTGAGAAAAAAGATGTGTATAAGAGACAGATTGAATACAGAGTGATTTCATGAGAAGTTGCTTCCAGTGAGAGAGAGGAGAAAATGAAACTATAGATTGAATACTAAAGGGACTGCACTGTATCAGAAATATTTTGTTAAATTTAAAAAAATCTGTGGCAAATAACACAAAATGTCAACATTTGTTGTTTATTTCTGGATGAGTGTTTAGTACATTAGTGTACAAGTAATCTACATTTAGTACATTAGTGCCTTAGTGTTCATTATAATATTTTTGCCATTTATTTTAGAATTTTATATAATTTAAAATGTTATCCCCTCTTCTCCCTCATCTACAGCAAGTCAGAGCAATCTAATATCCTGTATTAGGTATTTATTGTGAATTTTCGATTTTAAAATCTCCTTTGTGAAACATGCATGTAGACAATTAACACAAGGTGCAGTCACCTAATGCTTTAGCAAGGACAGACTCTATGCTATGTGTGTAGCAGGAGGGGAGGGCAAAAGGGAGGAGAGGTGGAATTTCACTGGGCATTTTGGAGGCTTCTCAGAGATGGGGCCATTTGTATTGGACTTAACTGAAATCCCCTTCATTCTTCAGGTAGAGCATTCTAGGGAACAGGGAGATGAAAACTGCACAGTGCCCTCAGAGAACAATAAGACATCTGCCATCCCCGGAGAGAGGAATTCTCACAGGAATGACTGGGAAATGAGGCTGAGAGCTGGGCTGGAATCAGAACTTGAGAGAGCCATTGCCAGGGAATTTACATAGTGTTGTGAAAGGAGTGGGAAACCACCAGGTTTTCTAAGGAGGTGAATGCTGTGATTTAGCCTGTGTTTGGGGTAGATAATTGAAAAAGTTTAAAGAATTAAAATAAAATACAGTCTGAAAGCTGACAGATGAGTCAGAAGAATGAGGTTAGAGTTAAAGGACTACGTCTACCCTACATGGTTGTCATAATCTACAAGGACTGCTGGTTAGAGATAAAGAGGGCCAAACCAAGGGAGCATTTACAAAGTGAATCACAAGGTAAAAAAGCCCTTGTGGATGGATCATCTAAGGCTGGGAGCCGACAGAGAGGAACTGGCAAAGGGTTGAGAGGAATGAAGAAACGAGCTGGAGGGGAGGATTTCTAGGAGAGGATGTTAATGTCAACTGTTCCATGACTTTAAAATAGATGAAGTTTCAGTTGATGATCTCCTAGAGAGCAGCTCCAGTATGGTGATGAGAGAGGAAGGCAGCCTGCTGGCTATGTCAGATTGAGATGGACTTCTCATTCTAGAAGTACAATGGTATAAAGAGAAGAAGAAACTCAGGGTAGTAGCTTGAGAAGAAATAAAATTGATTCATAACTGTATCTAAAGTTTATTTTGAGATCCATTACATAATATCTGCCTTTCAGATATATAACATACACAACACCAGAATTATAATAAGATGGGTTATTTGGGAGCTTTCAATAAAGGGAGGCATAGCAGAGTTCTGACTTTTAGCAAAGGACCTATGAAATATCTCATTATGAATTACACTATTCATTTCCTCTTTCATTTATACCCAATACTGGATTGAAAGAAGCTTTCATAAGCAATTCTATCAGAGTAAAGTTCAGGGGTTTATGGGACAAAAATACAGCATTTTTAGACAAGGGTATCTTTTTTTATTTTTTCATTCCTTGCTGGATGAGGTTTCCACAGCTTGAGGAACTCATGTTTTGGGAAAACAANCTATGAAATATCTCATTATGAATTATGCTATTCATTTCCTCTTTCATTTATACCCAATACTGGATTGAAAGAAGCTTTCATAAGCAGTTCTATCAGAGTAAAGTTCAGGGGTTTATGGGACAAAAATACAGCATTTTTAGACAAGGGTATCTTTTTTTATTTTTTTCATTCCTTGCTGGATGAGGTTTCCACAGCTTGAGGAACTCATGTTTTGGGAAAACAAAAAGTTGTGCTAATGAGAATTCTTTGCATTTCCAAAGACTTTACAACATGTAATACAATAAAGAGAAGGCAGGCTGTCCAGGGAAAGCACTAAGTAAATTGCATGTTGTGGAGGAGTGCTTGGGGAGTTTTGAGATGCCCAGAAATAGAACTGTTTCTCAAACTTTCTAGGCAGCCCAGGTGCCACCCAATCCAGGACTAGGTTTTCTCTGTGCACAGCTGGCTGTGGGTGGATCACTTGTACCCACCCAAGCTGTGAACTGAAGACCAATTTCTTTGAAATTGCTTTAGTTAGAAAGTATTCTCTTCCTTGATTCACCCACCAGTCAGCCTCAGGCACTGGATGTTTTCTGTGTCTGGAACCACTGAGGATAGTGAAGGTCCTCTCCATTCCTTTTCACCAGATCCAACCACATANGAACATTCTTTGACATTGCCTTTCTTTGGGATTGGAATGAACACTGACCTTTTCCAGTCCTGTGGCCACTGCTGAGTTTTCCAAATTTGCTGACATATTGAGTGCAGCACTTTCACAGCATCATTTTTTAGGATTTGAAATAGCTCACCTGGAATTCCATCACCTGCACTAGCTTTGGTCATGGTGTTACTTCCTAAGGCCCACTTGACTTCATATACCAGGATGTCTGGCTCTAAGTAAATGATCACACCATTGTGGTTATCTGGGTCATGAAAATCTTTTTTTGTATAGTTTATGTATTCTTGCCACCTCTTCTTAATACCTTCTGCTTCTCTTAGGTCCCTACCATTTCTGTCCTCTATTGAGCCCATCTTTGATGAAATGTTCCCTTGGTATCTCTACTTTTCTTGAAAAGATCTCTAGTCTTTCCTATTCTATTGTTTTCCTTCATTTCTTTGCATTGATTAGNGAGTGCAGCACTTTCACAGCATCATTTTTTAGGATTTGAAATAGCTCACCTGGAATTCCATCACCTGCACTAGCTTTGGTCATGGTGTTACTTCCTAAGGCCCACTTGACTTCATATACCAGGATGTCTGGCTCTAAGTAAATGATCACACCATTGTGGTTATCTGGGTCATGAAAATCTTTTTTTGTATAGTTTATGTATTCTTGCCACCTCTTCTTAATACCTTCTGCTTCTCTTAGGTCCCTACCATTTCTGTCCTCTATTGAGCCCATCTTTGATGAAATGTTCCCTTGGTATCTCTACTTTTCTTGAAAAGATCTCTAGTCTTTCCTATTCTATTGTTTTCCTTCATTTCTTTGCATTGATTAGTGAGGAAGGCTTTCTTATCTCTCCTTGCTATTCTTTGGAACTCTGCATTCAAATGGATATATCTTTCCTTTTCTCCTTTCCTTTTGGCTTCTCTTCTTAACTATTTGTAAGCCCTCCCCAGACAGCTATTTTGCTCTTTGACATTTCTTTTTCTTGGGGATGGTCTTGATCCCTGTCTCCTGTACAATGTCACAAACCTCTATCCATAGTTCATCAGGCACTCTATCAGATCTAGTTCCTTAAATCTATTTCTCACTTCCACTGTATAATTGTAAGGGATTTCATATAGGTCATACCTGAATGGTCTAATGGTTTCCCCCACTTTCTTCAATTTAAGTCTGAATTTGGCAATAAGGAGTGCAAATTGAGGTGGGTAGTAGGGGGTTATTGAGAAATGGATAATATCCTAATTAGAGGTAAGGGAAGAAATTTAAGGAAAATTAGAGAGGTAAACACAGAGCAAGTTCGGGGAGGAAGAAGCAGTTATGTGAAATAGTAAATATCCTTTTATATAATGGTTTTGATTGGAATAAAGTGTTGATACTTTGTTTATAATATACTCTTAAATGGAGCTTCTAAAATTTTTAAAATTTGCAAAATCTCTAGAGATCTTTGGCAATATTGTTTCCTCAGACTCAATACTTAAAGCTTTTATTGAGTTTCTATTTGTAGGTAATTCAAAATTAGGTATAGTGTGTATGCAAGTACAGTCCTCATAATGCTTAGCATAGAACTGATTCTTGCACTGTTTTCACTATCACATTATAATATTTTAGAAGCACCATTTAGGGATTAAATGCCAAGTTTCCAATCTAAATCTCGCTTCTTGAAATAATACACATTGCTAATAACCTGTGATTGTCCCAGTAACAATTTGTACAATACCATAAAGCATTATCACAAACACCCCATTTTATTTGGCAGTTTTACATTTCTAAATGTACTTTGTTTTTTAAACTGTGAATATTTCAGTTTTAAGCTACTGTGCCATGTGATGTTCTCCTTTTATAAAATTATTATTAACAGCACAAGCCTTGACTTTTAATTTAGCGTGGGTTTAGCTTATAATTTTTAAAGCACTTTTATGACTAGAAGCCATTTTTCAGTGATAATTAAAATTATATTAAGTGAATCTTGTAAAATCTAACACCATAAACTGTTATGGTAGTGCTAATCTGATAAATCTCAAAAGCAATGAATGTCATTAGCACTTTAAACACATGGAAAACAAACATAAAGGAAGATACAGAAGCAAACATAATTGTAGTCCTTAAACTTTGAAATAATTAGCAATAATGCTGATTTATAAGCTGAGTGTTTTCTGAGACTCTTGCAAGGGGATTAGAAGTTTCAAATTATGTTGCTTTATTTTATTAGAAGAGGAAGAATACCAAAATCATTTTGCTAAAATATTTGCCTTTGAAGAAAAATAAACCTATAATTGATAAACTAAGCATTTACCTGCAAACAGAAAATGGAAGAAAAACTAGGAGGGAAATACAGCACGTCTTTAATAAATGCATATTAATTTTGAGAGCCTGCAACTTACGCTTCAGACTTTCTGTAAGCTTCCCTGGAAATTCTGTTACAGGTTCATGCTGAATATTATAGCCCAAGGAACCCATGAAACATGAAGACAACACTGAAGTCATTTGAAGCCCCAATACTCCTTTGAAGAGGAAGAATTAAGGTACCATGATTAGTGTAGCAGCATAGCTTAGAACCACATATGGCTATCCTGCTGCTGCTGCTAAGTCGCTTCAGTTGAGTCCGACTCTGTGTGACCCCATAGAGGACAGCCCACCAGGCTCCGCGGTCCCTGGAATTCTCCAGGCAAGAACACTCTCCAGTGTTGCTGCTTCCTTCTTCAGTGCATGAAAGTGAAAGTGAAGTCGGTCAGTCATGTCCGACTCTTCGTGACCCCATGGACTGCACCCCACCAGGCTCTTCCTCCCATGGGATTTTCCAGGCAAGTACTGGAGTGGGGTGCCATTGCCTTCTCTGATGGCTATCCTAAAACAGTCCATTTCTCCCTAGGGCCAGTTATCAGGTCTAGACTCAAAGAAGACCATATCTTTAAAATGGTCATTAAATTGTGTTTGAGAAAGCCCTGGACATTTAGGCTATAGAGATTTCTACACAAAATAATAATTTTTCTTCTAAAATCAAAATGTGAGATCATTTTTACACCCTCACCCTCTCAAATATAACAAGTATTAAAAAGGAATCAGTCAAAAAAAGAAAAGGAATCAGTCATAATTTTGAAGTCTACTTAAAGTTGAAGTGAAAGTGAAGTCGTTCAGTCATGTCCGACTCTTTGCGACCCATGGACTGTAGCCCACCAAACTCCTCCATCCATGGGATTCTCCAGGCAAGAATACTGGAGTGGGTTGCCATTTCCTTCTCCAGGGGATCTTCCCATCCCAGGGATCGAACCCAGCTCTCTCACATTGCAGGCAGATGCTTTAACCTCTGCAGTTAGGGAAAGCACAAATGGTTTCCTTTGAGGAAAATTTTATTAAATTAAATTTTACCTTATTAATGTTCAGTACCATATGTATAATACAAAAAAATACCATAACAGCTTTTTGAGTTGAAATTTCTTAATTTAGTTTGTCCTCATACAAGTTTCTTTCCCTTGAGAATTGGGTTCAAAAAGTGCCTCCTCAACGTGGAGAATTTCAGTTTTAGGAGATGTGGAATTTGAAGCAATTTTGTGGGATAAAATTGGGTGAGATTTAGGAGACAAAATGAGCCCCTGGGGAAGTGCATGGGAGAAGCCAGAGAGGAGGGTAGACCTGTTGCTTCTCCTCACTATCACAGTGTAGTGTCCCAGGTTCCGAATAAGGAGAAAAAATGATAACCCTTAGAAACAAGGCAGAACTGTCCACAGATTTATGAAAAATAATCATCGTTCCGGGACAGTAACTTGTCTTCTTCAGTTGTTATCTAAAAACAACATAGACTGGGTTGCTTAAGCAACCGAACTTCATTTCTCGTATTTCTGGAGACTGGCAAGTCCAAGATCAAGGTGCTGTCTTGATTCCTAGTGAAGGCTTTTGCCTCCTGGCTTGCAGTCATCTCCTTGCCATGTCCTCATCTGACAAATGAAGAGAGAATGAGAGAGAAAGAACCTCAGCTTGGGGGCACAATTCAATCGATAGCAGACTATATATTTTTTCTTTTATTTCTTCTTATATGTTTATTTCCTAGTCAAAGCAGAAGATAAAAAAACAGAGGTTGACTAGTTCATCACTTGTGGAAGCACCTAACACCACATTCTAAAAAGGGAAGTTTTATTTTTTCAGCTCTGTAACACAGAGGTAGATAAAACAGTGGTAATCAGCAATGCATGGGAGAGGATTTTTCAGGGTTGCCTTAAAACAGATATAAGAAGATGAGACAAACAACCCTAAGCTTTCCCTGTTAGGTAGGAAGCAGTTAAAAAGTGTCAGAGAGGGCTTCCCTGATGGCTCAGTGGTAAAGGATCTGCTTGCCATTGCAGGAGACCCAGGGTTCTATCCCTGGGTCAGAAAGACCCCCTAGAGTAGGAAATGGCAACCCGCCCTAGTACTTTTGCCTGGAGAATTCCATGGACAAAAGAGCCTGGAGGGCTACAGTCCATGGGATTGCAAAGAATCAGACACAACTGAGCACACACACGCCAAAAATATTTATAGGGCTTTCACAGGTCCCCTCATGTCATCAATTCCCTAAACCCATTTATACAGAGTCTTAAATTCCTCAGTAAGCTTTTCACATGAGAGTATTTCAAGTACACAGTGAAAGCCAAAGCAGAACTACTGCTTTATTCCTGCAGTGTTGTTTTTGAAGTTAAAAGAGACCCATACTCTGACTTCATTTCCTGATAACAGGGAAGTATTTGAAGTAATCCACCCATCATCTTTCTTTTTTTTTTTTTAATACTTTATTCTATTTTACAGTATTGTATTGGTTTTGCCATACATTGACATGAATCAGCCACAGGTGTATACGATCTCCCCATGTCGAAGTCCCCTCCCACCTCCCTCCCC
>SJYW01001102.1:408369-418551 GCA_006410735.1 Raphicerus campestris | reverse complement strand
AAATACTTAGGAGTATACCTACCTAAAGAAACTAAAGACCTATATATCGAAAAGTATAAAACACTGATGAAAGAAATCAAAGAGGACACTAATGGATGGAGAAATATTCCATGTTCATGGATCAGAAGAGTTAATATAGTGAAAAGGAGTATACTACCCAAAGCAATCTACAGATTCAATGCAATCCCTATCAAGCTACCAACAATATTTTTCACAGAACTAGAAAAAATAATCTCAAGATTTGTATGGAAATACAAAAAACCGCGAATATCAAAAGCAATCTTGAGAAAGAAGAATGGAACTGGAGGAATCAACTTGCCTGACTTCAGGCTCTACTACAAAGCCACAGTCATTAAGACAGTATGGTACTGGCACAAACACCCATCGTCTTTCATATCACCCCATCTTATTTCCAAGAGGTAGATAGTCACATGGATTTGGAGAAGAGGTTTCGTTGGATCACACTGTTGACTAATTTTTCAGGAACATGGCATTCAATCAGCTGAACTAATGCGTTACATTGCACCATCCACTTGAGTCAGCATAGATCAGGTGATGATTATATTAAAAAAATACTTTCTTTGGTATTTTTTTCATTCTTTAGTCTTACCTAATGTTTTCTTTTGGGGGAGTGGCACTCTTTATTTCTTGACTTTGTTGGGTCTTGTCTTTTCCACAAACTACACTACACAGTAGCAGCTTAGAAAAGTAGAATACACACTCCATACCACTTCATTATCCATCATTTTCAAGAACAATGAAGGAGCAGTAAATGGCTTTGTGTCTCTATCCTTTTTAATTCCAGCCACCCTTACACGCATCCAGATGTGAGACATTGCTAATTGAGTGGGTAAATTTTTAAACCATATCTTTGATGAGCAAGGACAACATATGTTAAAAACTGATGAACTCAGACTTATTTTTCCTTATGGGATTCAGCTTTGGATAGGAAATAATAGACCTAGTTTTGCCTTGAGATATAATCTGATTGTTAATAATAATAAATATGGAGGGTATCTACCATTCTTTTAAATAATGTAGAGCAAAAAGCAGTAATCTTATTGGCATCAGCCCAAGTTGGAAAGAGGGGGTACTTTGATTTTCATTTTATCTTATTTGTGTTTAAATTCGTGTGTTAGCCTAAAATCCTAAATGTGACTATGAAGTAGAACTCCTTACCAACTCTTGCAAGATATTTACCCTGAGAAAGAAATATGGTTTTTAGTCAAGAAGAATTAGATTTCTAGTTATGCTGTAATCTACTCCTGCCCCGATACAGTCTCTGTGTGGCAACTATCTCTCCTTGCTGTTCAGTCTTCCCTCAACACTGCTGGTGTGTCTCTTAGTTTTATCTTTGGGTATGTGGTTCATCATACTCCCAGAGTCTTTCCCTTTAACTATTCATGGATGATTTGCGGTCTGATTTCCAAGTCATTTGGATTTCACTCAGGGATGAGGAGAGTTGTGTCTCTGAGCATTGTCCCAAGGTGAGCTAGATTGGTGTCTTTAGCTATAACATAAAAGCCAGGTCTTGGTCTCTTTGTAGTCAAGTTGAGAGTTCAGGAAGGTACTAGTAAATTCCTTTTCAACCCTTTATTCTCAACACTGATTTCACAAACACATCCACTGAATTCACATCAGACTTGCCTGGCAAGCTTAAAAAAATAATCAATAACCCTCACCCAGGACCAATTCATGGGGTAGGAAGGTTGGACAGGTGTGGGTATTTAATATACTGGTGCTTCCAAGTGCAGCTAGAACTGTGAATCCTCTTTGGGGAAGAAAAGGAAGGCTCTTTCTTATATTGTGATATTCTGGCAGATGAAAATGATCCATATCATTTGAACATGACTCTTATTACATTATTTACTTACTTATTTTCTCCATTAATATCTGTCCTAACTAGACCATAAAAGTTTTACGAGGTCAAGGACTTCTCTATTTTATTTGCTTCCCAGCAACTATTGTCTAGTTTTCCCAAAACAGGGAGCAGAGATCAGGACACAGTTGGTGCTCAATAAATAACCATTGAATGACTAAAATGTCACTGGAAACAGAAGTAAGAGATGAATAGTGATGGTGAGGAAAACTTTGTCTAAATATGACCAAGGGTTATATAATAAAGCAAATCATAGTAAAACATAGACACTATAAAAAATAGTAAAAAGATGGTCAAAAAACAGGAACAGATAATTTAAAGAAGAAATATAAAATGTATGAGCTATGAGAAAACAAAATTTAATCTCACTGTAAGCAAACATTCAAATTAACATATTAGTTTTACATACATTTTATATTAGTTTTATATATGTGACCCCATGGACTGTAGCCTACCAGGTTCCTCCATCCAAGGGATTTTCCAGGCAAGAATATTGGAGTGGGTTGCCATTTCCTTCTCTAGGAGATCTTCCCAACCCAGGGATTGAACCCAGGTCTCCCGTATTGTAGGCAGATGCTTTACCATCTGAGCCACCAGGGAAGTCTCTTATATAGTTTTTATCAAATTGACAGAGATTACATAAAAGTAATATTCATTGCTGAATAGAATGTAGTTTGATAAGGACCCTCACACTCCAAATTAGTGCAGCCCTTTGGGAAAGCAATTGGGAGCTACATATAAAGAGCCCTGAGGAAGATAATTCTTGTTGACCAAGAAATCTCATTCATAGGATATATCTTGAGGAAATAAACATCAATTGTTTCACCCAATATTTGTAATCAAGGGCATTTATCCCAGCATTTTTCAAATAGTAGATTGGAAACAGTCTTTCTTAAATAGAGGCATTTAACTATATCACAATAGATCCTCATAGGAAAGACTGTAATAAAGCCATTGTTAAAATATTAATGATAGGAAAAAATGCTCCCATTATATTAAGGGAAATGGTTATAATAAAATGCCAGGCACCTTGCTTTTAAATATGTAAATTTGTAAAGCATTGCTGGGTGGTTAGCTTGATTTGTAATTATTTTTATAGTTTGTTCCTTTGTATTTTCAGAAGTATGTATCTGATTATATCTTGTATATACAATCCGGCCAGTAATAACAGTTTATGTAAAGTAGGTTCTATATGTGAAGTACTATTCAGAAGAGTTTCCTTGTAAAGCTTTGAAGTACACAGGTAGGGACTTTAGACAAGAAGTGATTAGGCAGTTTGCTCAAGGTCACCCAGCTCATAAGCTGAGAGCTCATACTTCTACACAGTTAGAAAAGTCAACATAAGGAACAGTTTTTGGTTCTGAGGAAGAATGTGTTAGAGACCACACTGGACAGAGCCCACCTAGGGTCTAGAAGAATTAGAGTTCTGTGGCAGTAGAGGGCTTTTAGAGATCAAATATGACCTGCTTTTTTTTCCCCCTTGATGAATAAAATTTACATTTGCTTTCTTTATCAATTTTATCTTTTTGGCCATACCTCACAGCTTACGGGGTCTCAGTTCCTCAGCCAGGGATTGAACCTGGGCCCTTGGCAGTAAAAGCATGGAGTCCTAACCATTGGACCACTGGGGAATTCCCAAATTTGCTTTAAAAAGCATGTTACAGCCTGGAGAATTCCACGGACAGGGGAACCTCATGGGCTATAGTCTATGGACTCTCAAAGAATTGGACAGGACTGAGCAACTAACACTTTCATTTTTCAATATCTATTATCCTACTTCAAAGCAGAACCCTGGAGAGGTGATGTGATAACAGACACTCTCAGGGCTAGGAAACTCAGTCCATCCCTTTTGACCACTTTGCCCTGCCACTGCCAACCACCAGCCATCAGCTTCCCTGACAGTCTGTTGTGGATGCTGCTGCTGCTTCTGTCCTGGGGAAGACACCTTGGGAAATAGCCCATGTGTTCTTGAGTGAAGTCTAACCAAGAGCACTGGTGTGACTCCATGACTCTGACTGCTTGGAACAAAAGAGGGAACCCCAACCTTACTTCATGGAGTCCATGTTTCTGCTAGAGGTGAGACATCTCTTTATTAGCACACCCAGGGCAAGGCCAAGGTCTCTGCTGTTTCTCTGTTAGCTATCCACATTTCTTCTATTAGCAGCATCAGAAAGAACTTTGTGAGAAGAGAAGGGGGCTGGTGAGAATTAAATCATGCTTTTCAGGGGCAGGGGAATGGGCAGACTGAAGAGTTGTTCATCACTCTGTATCACTGTGCTTATGCAGTAATTGTATAAGTGTCATGTAGCAGTTTTATATCTGGCTTTCCAGAGATCGTCACTCAAGGGTATTGCCAGACAGAAGGGTCTGTGTCCAAATAAACTCTTAAACCATCAACTCAGGCCAGTCCTTTGTCCTTACTCTCAGTGCAAATAAATGAGTCTACAAATCTACACTTAAAGTGTGATTGGTGCTAATATTTACTGGCTTAAAGATATTTATGAAACTTCTATTTAGGTATCATTTTTGTTCTCCCTATCTTAAACAAAATTGTTTTTTGATATTTTAATTTAAAAACACACCACAAGGAACTTCTCCCAACGTGGTGGTGAGATTTTCTTCATTGTGGCTTCAGTTAATAAAGCATTTTTGGATAATGAAGGGTGAAAAATCACAGGATAAATGTAAAAGTTCTTAAATTAATGAAGTGTAACATATTATTGGACCCTTCATGGAATTTTCCATTGCCAAATCAAGGCTCATTATTCTGCACCTGAGCACCACAATCCCTAGAGTTCCATGGCATGTTTTAATAATAAGAAAACTGTCCCATTTTGTCTTATAAAACCTATTTTCCCTTTCTGATGAGTTTTATTTTTTTCTTCACTAGCTTTTAGTATGGCCTCAGAGATTCATGCTTTCAAATATAAATTCCCTTAAGACATATCTTTTTCAATTGTGTGGGTTGAAGCAGGGTAGGGGGTTTCTATTATCTGAAAAACAGATTAGCAAGTCTTGCCAGAAAATTTCCATTGGAAGATGTGTAATGAAATATTTCCGACTTTGGGTTTATGATCCAAACCATGACGTCTACAGCACAGACTTCATGGTATTTTAAGACTTTATATATATAATGACAATATTGTCTTTTGAAACTTCTGTCAGGGGCTGACATGTTGAACAATGTATACTGGAGACCCTGTTAGGACAGGCAATGGTTTCCTACTGCCTTCGTTCATCGTTCACCCAGGATTAATTTCTCCCTACTGTGTTCTCTCGCTGGACTTTGTGTGTGGCCCTCTGTCTTTTTTTGTAATTGCCCACAGTTTTCTCATTCATAAAATCATTTCCATGCTTGACACATTGTTGGGGTTCAGTTGGATTGGGTGAATGGATTTAATTACATTGATAGAATCAAAGCATTAATGCCAAGTAGTGATTTCAGTTTATTCTATGAATGATAAGTAGTGATTTCAGCTTATTTTTTATCAGTTCAGAGAAAGAACAAAGAGTATTTGAATAAATTTTAATATTAAATTCAGATTTACTATTAGGTATAAATGTACCTATTAAAAATTTTAAAAGAATCTCATATTGACCATAAATGTAAAACCTGAAGATTTTCAGAAGTAAAATCAGTGAAAACAAAACAAAACACATTTTTGACCAAGAGCCATAAAGCAGGTTATAGTAAATAAAAAGAAAAAAGAAAAGAAAAAGAAATCAAGAAAAACTGAAAATATTAAAAAAAAAAACCCACATATATACAACTAAACCTCTTTCTTCCTCCTAAAAATAATTTCTGTCAGAATCACAATTCAATTCTTACATCAAAGAAAATATCAAAACCTGCTGAAAGACAGTATCAAAACAAAATGGTTGTAGGATTTCTAAGAAATAAAGATAAACTATATTATAAATCAAAAGTTAAAGGATATGGCTAAGAATGTACTCAGAGAAAAATACCAGCATTAAACATTTAACTTATTAAATACAAAATTAAAAAGATGAATTACTTAAATATCAAACTTAAGAAATTAGGAAAATAAAAATAAACTCAAAAATACAGGGAAAAGTATTGTTAAAATAAAAATATTAGAAGAAAAGAAAGCAGTGGCATAAATAAATCAGAAAGCTATCTTGAAAAAAAATCTGGTTGAAAAAGTTAAGCTAGTAGACACTTTAATGAAGGGAAAAAAAAGCAAAACACAAATAAGAATGAAAAAAAGCAATATTCTCTTAACTGAGGGGAAATATATACTTTAAATGTTAAGAGATTTCTTTGCATATTTCCATATTAATCAGTTAGGGAAAAGGTCTGGATAAAATAGGTTTTCTAAAAAAAAAAATAAAAGGACTAATCTTCTTTAGGATGGACTGGTTGGATCTCCTTGCTCCAAGGGACTCTCAAGAGTCTTCTCCAACACCACAGTTCAAAAGCATCAATTCTTCAGCACTCAGCTTTCTTTTATAGTCCAACTCTCACATCCATACATGACTACTAGAAAACCATAGATTTGACTAGACAGACTTTTGTTGGCAAAAGTATTATTGACTACATTAGAGTTACTAATTTTGAGGCTTGGGTATTTTCAATTTCTACCCCACATGTTTTGTTAATATTTGTAGTTTTAACAATGAGAATGTATTTTTTTAAGCCCAAGTAAAAATAAAATTTTAAACAGATTAAAAGGAAGCAGTGCAAACATATTCCTGACACATACTTTAGGTTCCATATAACAGAGATCCAGGACTACAAGTCAGGCTGAAGAGTTTATACAGTATCTCTATAGTTTCTAGGAAATAAAATATGATAAATTATTTCTGGATAATACATAGCAAAATGTTCAATATGATCTCTCTTATATGAGCTCTGAAATATGTTGCCTTGAAGGAGAAGAACCTCAAAAAGTGTTTTACTTATTAGCTTCTGTCAATGGATATGCTTTTAAAAAGTGACTTTTTCTAATCTTTGTGATTGTCTTTATTTTATCTTTAGAAACATTTATTTCTACTAATGTTTGAGAAATGTTCTCAAAGTAAATTGAGTATGAGAAATTAAAAAAAGGGGTTTAGTAATGTGTCTTTTTGAAATGCTAATCCTTGAAACATTTAAAATTTTACAGCTCACATCAGTCTCCTGGTTACACTGAATAAATTGGAACATTTGCACTTAGCCAGTTAACTTCCTTGAGGAGGAAGCTTAGCAAGGAGCTTTTCTCTTTAAGTATACCCAAGTAACTTTATGCATTCTAAAAGATCCTGCAATTCAACACGATTAAAAGCAAAATTGTATACTAAATTCTTATTTCTGAAAATAACAGCAGGTAATTATTTGAGAAAATACTAACTTTGAGACTGAGACAAGTCCAGACCACATGAAAAAGTCAAACTGCATATTTTTGTTCCTGCAGACTTTTGTGTTCCAAAGAAAAGAGTAACAGACTTTCTCCAGGAGTAATTCTCANAATGAAAAAAAGCAATATTCTCTTAACTGAGGGGAAATATATACTTTAAATGTTAAGAGATTTCTTTGCATATTTCCATATTAATCAGTTAGGGAAAAGGTCTGGATAAAATAGGTTTTCTAAAAAAAAAAAATAAAAGGACTAATCTTCTTTAGGATGGACTGGTTGGATCTCCTTGCTCCAAGGGACTCTCAAGAGTCTTCTCCAACACCACAGTTCAAAAGCATCAATTCTTCAGCACTCAGCTTTCTTTTATAGTCCAACTCTCACATCCATACATGACTACTAGAAAACCATAGATTTGACTAGACAGACTTTTGTTGGCAAAAGTATTATTGACTACATTAGAGTTACTAATTTTGAGGCTTGGGTATTTTCAATTTCTACCCCACATGTTTTGTTAATATTTGTAGTTTTAACAATGAGAATGTATTTTTTTAAGCCCAAGTAAAAATAAAATTTTAAACAGATTAAAAGGAAGCAGTGCAAACATATTCCTGACACATACTTTAGGTTCCATATAACAGAGATCCAGGACTACAAGTCAGGCTGAAGAGTTTATACAGTATCTCTATAGTTTCTAGGAAATAAAATATGATAAATTATTTCTGGATAATACATAGCAAAATGTTCAATATGATCTCTCTTATATGAGCTCTGAAATATGTTGCCTTGAAGGAGAAGAACCTCAAAAAGTGTTTTACTTATTAGCTTCTGTCAATGGATATGCTTTTAAAAAGTGACTTTTTCTAATCTTTGTGATTGTCTTTATTTTATCTTTAGAAACATTTATTTCTACTAATGTTTGAGAAATGTTCTCAAAGTAAATTGAGTATGAGAAATTAAAAAAAGGGGTTTAGTAATGTGTCTTTTTGAAATGCTAATCCTTGAAACATTTAAAATTTTACAGCTCACATCAGTCTCCTGGTTACACTGAATAAATTGGAACATTTGCACTTAGCCAGTTAACTTCCTTGAGGAGGAAGCTTAGCAAGGAGCTTTTCTCTTTAAGTATACCCAAGTAACTTTATGCATTCTAAAAGATCCTGCAATTCAACACGATTAAAAGCAAAATTGTATACTAAATTCTTATTTCTGAAAATAACAGCAGGTAATTATTTGAGAAAATACTAACTTTGAGACTGAGACAAGTCCAGACCACATGAAAAAGTCAAACTGCATATTTTTGTTCCTGCAGACTTTTGTGTTCCAAAGAAAAGAGTAACAGACTTTCTCCAGGAGTAATTCTCAGAATGCAATATATTTATTCAACATTCACCAAAACTTGTAGTACTGATCATGTGCTCAACATTATTCTAGACGTGAGAAATACAGTACTGAGCAAAACAGACAAAAATTCCCTCTTGGAGTTTATACTCTTAGAAATAAAATCACAGTTATACCATGCTTAAAGTATGAATTAATTTTAGACTTAGGCAAGTGTGCAGGGGCTAAGTTTGTCAAATGTTTGCTTAGAAATATCCTCCTATTAAAGGAAGAGTTTAATAATTTTGGAGTTGAGCAATCTTTGAACTATTCTGAAATAAAGTTTCTTAAATATTTCAGAAATGAAACATTAATAATTTATGAACTTAAAAGTATAATATATAACAAATGATTAAAACTAGACTAAATATGGCTTAATTGATATTTGAGTTTTGTTGACTATATAAATTACAGATACCAAGGGAATATTTCATGCAAAGATGGGCTCAATAAAGGACAGAAATGGTAGGGACCTAACAGAAGCAGAAGATATTAAGAAGAGGTGGCAAGAATACACAGAAGAACCGTACAAAAAAGATCTTCACGACCAAGATAATCACGATGATGTGATCACTCATCTAGAGCCAGACATCCTAGGATGTGAAGTCAAATGGGCCTTTGAACAAAGCTGGTGGAGATGATTTAATTCCAGTTGAGCTATTTCAAATCCTGAAAGATGGTGCTGTGAAGGTGCTGCACTCAATATGCCAGCAAATTGGGAAAACTCAGCAGTGGCCACAGGACTGGAAAAGGTCAGTTTTCATTCCAGTCCCAGAGAAAGGCAATGCCAAAGAATGCTCAAACTACCACACAATTGCACTCATCTCACATGCTAGTAAAGTAATGCTCAAAATTCTCCAAGCCAGGTTTCAGCAATACGTGAACCGTGAACTTCCAGATGTTCAAGCTGGTTTTAGGAAAGGCAGAAGAACCAGAGATGAAATTGCCAACATCTGCTGGATCACGGAAAAAGCAAGAGAGTTCCAGAAAAACATCTATTTCTGCTTTATTGACTATGCCAAAGTCTTTGACTGTGTGGATCACAATAAACTGTGGAAAATTCTGAAAGAGATGGGCATACCAGCCCACCTGACCTGCTTCTTGAGAAAGCTATATGCAAGTCAGGAAGCAATAGTTAGAACTGGGCATGGAACACAGACTGGTTCCAAATAGGAAAAGGAGTACATCAAGACAGTATATTGCCACTCTGCTTATTTAACTTATATGCAGAGTACATCATAAGAAATACTGGGCTGGAGGAAGCACNTTTTCTTCTTCTTCTTCTTCTTCTCACCTTTTTCTTCTCTTCCTTTTCCTCTTCTTCTACTTCATCTTCTTCTTCTCACCTTCTTCTTCTTTTTCCACCTGCTTCTTCTTCTTCTTCTTCTTCTTCTTCTTCTTCTTCTTCTTCTTCTTCTTCTTCTTCCTCTCACCTTCCTCTTTTACTTACTTTTCCTCTTCTTCTTCTTCTTCTTTTCAACTTCTTCTTCTTCTTCTCAACTTCTTCTTCTTCTTCTTCTCACTTTCTTCTTATTCTTCTTCTGCTTCTCATCTTCTTCTTCTTCTCTC
>SJYW01001102.1:395034-407343 GCA_006410735.1 Raphicerus campestris | reverse complement strand
TCCTCTTTTTCTCTTCTTCTAACCATGTTCTTCTTCTTCTCCTCCTCTTCTTTTCATCTTCTTCTTCTTCTTCTCACCTTCTTCGTTTTCTTCTCACCCTCTTCTTGTTGTTTCTTTTCTTCTTCTTCTTCTTCCTCTCGCCTTTCTTGTTCTTCCTTTTCCACTTCTTCTAATTTTTCTTCTTTTTCTTGTCCCCTCTTCTTTTTTTCCTCACCTTCTTCTTCTTCTTCTTCTTCTCACTTCTTCTTGTACTTCCTTTTCCTCTTCTTCTTCTTCTCAACTTCTCCTTCTTCTCATCTTCTTATTGTTCTTCTTCTGCTTCTCACCTTCTTCTTCTTCTCACCTTCTTCTTCTTCCTCCTCCTCTTCTTTTTCTGCTTTTTCTTCTTCTCACCTTCTTCTTCTCACCTTCTTCTTCTTCTTCTTCTTCTTTTCATCTTCTTCTTCTTCTTCTTCTCCTTCTTAGCACCTTCTTCTTCTTTCTCAACTTGTTCTTCTTTTCACCTTCTTCTTGTTCTTCCTCTTCTTCTTACCTTCTTCTTCTACTTCTTCTTCTTCGTCTTACATTCTTCTTCTTCTTCTCACCTTCTTGTTATTTCTCTCCGCATCTTCTTCTTCTTCTTCTTTTTCTTCTTCTTCTTCTCAACTTTTTATTCCTCTTCTAACCGTCTTCTTGTTCTTCCTATTCTTCTAACCTTTTCTTCTTCTTTTTCTTCTCACCTTCTTCTTGTGCTGCTTCTTCTTCTTCTCACGTTCTTCTTGTGCTTCTTCTTCTTCTCCTCATCTTCTTCTTCTTCTCCTTTCCTTCTTCTTCTTCTTCTTCCTCTTCCTCTTCCTCCTCTTCTTCTTCTTCTTACCTTCTTCTTCTTCTTCTACTCACCTTCTTCTTCTTCTTCAAACCTTCTTCTTGTTCTTCTTCTTCTCAACTTCTTCTTCTTCTCAACGTCTTCTTTTTCTTCTCACCTTCTTGATGTTTTTCCTCATCATCTTCTTCTTCTTCTTATCACCTTCTTTTTCTTCGTCTCACCTTCTTCTTCTTCTTCTTCTTCTTCCTCTTTTCTTCTTTTTCTTCTTCCTCTTCATCTTTCCCTTCTTCTTCTTTTTCTACTCACAATCTTCTTCTTCTTCTTCTTCTTCTACTTCTTCTTCCTTTTCCTCTTCTTCTTCTTTTTCTCACCTTCTTTTCTTCTTCTTCTTCTNAAGGACATCTTTTTTGGGTGTTAGATCTAAAAGGTCTTGTAGGTCTTCATAGAACCATTCAACTTCAGCTTCTTCAGTGTTACTGGTTAGGGCATAGGCTTGGATTACTGTAATGTTGAATGGTTTGCCTTGGAAATGAACAGAGATCATTCTGTCGTTTTTGAGATTGCATCCAAGTCAATGGTTAAGTACCATTTACTTAACATCTTCAATTACCCTCAACTTTTTCTAAAATAGATTCATGTCTTTAAGAAACTGAACAGTCTAGATTTTTTTTTCTTTTTCCATAGATGAAAGACAATGATTATTTGTTGATGGTTCTAAATTCAAAGTACTTGATATATATAGACTGGGAAGCATTAAATATTTTAGCTGCACATTTAGGACTTGAAATCATTCTACATTAAAATCTATTTATACTAAATGCATTCTGAATTTCCTAATGTGCACTGAGAGAAAAAGTTTGCTAAAAATGAATCTATTTTCTAGGATTTACAAAAATCATTTAATCATTCATCTTCAACTATCTTTATAAAATTTAGTTTTCATTTTTGAAGAAAATGTTTATTAGCATGTCTAAAGGTTTTGTTGTTGTTGTTGTTTGCTAGGTGAGGGTAAAGTCAAACAACCATTACAGTCTGTGACTCTTGATTTGGTGGATTTTTTTTTTTTTCGCCTTCATGATCTCTGTTCAAGATAAATCACACGCTCCTTTTTGGCAATACGAAATTTGCTGATTTGTCCTGGTCATTTTCCACTGGTATATTGGTTTCCTGCACTTTAAATGGGGGCTAGGCTCATTCAGAGGATTGGTCTATCTTATGTCAAAAAAGCAGATAAGTGAGCAACATTAAATGTTGCTTTGATGCCAGAATGGTTTCAAGTAAGGGCATCTTGCTTTATGGTGTAATATATGTATGTATAATCTGCATCATCACTGATAAAGGGTAACAGAGCATAGAGGAGTGATTCAGGATCAGGCAAAGAGTAGAATGTGACTTTTTCACCCCCAAAGAATACGTGGAATACAGTTTTATCATTCAGGTAAGTGTGAGAAATAGATGGTAGGTGCTATTAATGTATCTGACAAGCAGTTTGTTTTCAGATAGCCTAATGAAATTAAAATCACCTGTAAGGTGACTCAGCTGGTAAAGAATCTGTCTGCAATGCAGGAGACCTGGGTTCAGTCCCTGGGTCAGGAAGATCCCCTGGGGAAGGGATTGGCAACCCACTCCAGTATCTTGTCTGGAGAATTCCATGGACAGAAGAGCCTGGCAGGCTAAAGGGTCGGACACTACTGAGCGACTGACACTTTCACTTTCAAGGAAAGGCAAGGCACATTCTATCAAAAGAGAAGTAGTGTTTTTGAATATATATATATATATGTATATATACATATATATATATATATTTAAAAGATACTGTAAGTATGCTAATTATTAGATGATGATAAAATCTACTTCTGCCTAGTCACAGAAACTAACACTTTGGTCTTGTTAGGAACTGAATGGTTGCTCCCTCAAAATTTATATATTGAAGCTCTAACCACTAATGTAATGGTATCTGGATGAGGTCATGAGCATCTCCAATTGGATAACATCACAGATTAAATGGACATGAACTTGGGTGAACTCCAGGAGATGGTGAGGGACAGGGAGGCCTGGCATGCTGCAGTCCATGGCATATAACTTAGTGACTGAACAAAAACAGGGGTATAGAACATGTCAGATTTGCCAAGGATTAACATTTGATTTTAGGGTAGCTATGCCTTGAATATTACACTCACAATAATTTTCATACATATGTGCTAATTTTGAGTAGGACAGAAAAAGGATAGATTTGTGGCTTATGTGCTGGAAATAATTGGAAATAGTTGACACTTATGAGACTTATTTGTGAATTCCAAAAAAGAGGTTGAGAACTTCAGGTCCTATTTCAGGTGGTCTGTAGGGCTCTCTGCTCCATAACATTCCATGACCCCATTATTCCACTAGGGATGTTCTCCAGTCTTCACTCAGGAACCAAATGGATATAAAATATTCTTGGGTTACTTCATCTACCACTGAGAGTTATCACTTTATTTCATTTTATTAATTCAAAAGAAAAAAAGTGAAAGTGTTGGACACTTGGTTGTGTCTGACTCTGTGACCCCATAAACCCACCAGGCTTCTCTGTCCATGGAATTCTCCAGGACATGTAGTGGGTGGCCTGCCATTCCCTTCTCCAGGGGATCTTCCTGACCCAGGGATTGAACCTGGGTTTCCTGCATTACAGGCAGATTCTTTACCATCTGAGCCACCAAGGAAGCCCAATTCAAAAGAAATGTAAGTGTTAAATGTTTGGAATAATTTGTTCTAAATATGCAACAGCAGCATTCCCACTTATTTGTGTGTGTGTGTATTCTAAGTGTGAACAGTGATTAAAATTGCTGAAAAGAGTCACCAAAACAAAGAAAAAGACAGTGGGAAGGACTTCCCTAGTGGTCCAGTGGCTAAGACTCCAGATTCCCAGTGGAGGGGGCATGGGTTCCATCCATGGTTAGGGAACTAGATCCCACATAACACAACTGAAGATCACACATACCACAAATAAAACATCCCGTGTGCTGCAACCAAGACCTGACACAACCAAGTGAATAAGTGCTTAATAAAGAGACATTAGGAAATGCAATATAATCATTTAGTTCATCAAACTGAAGAACTATCCACTCACAGTGCATGTCAAATGTAATAACAAGTCTTAGCAAGACTGCAAGAGACAGGGAAAAATAGGTATAACAGAAGATGATGATATTTACCTTTAGAGATTAAAAATGGTAGTGGGATAATTTACTGACATGTGATCAATGATGAAAGCGTCCTCACATAACAATGAGGAGAGGTAGAGAAACACCCATTCAAACACTACAGTATTCTGAGGACGCTTAGTGTAGGGCAAGTTAGGTTCTGCATGACTCAGTAACCCTCTAGGGATTCTGGGTGCCAATTTAAGACTAAAGCTCACCAATTAGAACAGCACAGCATTCTGGAATCATACAGTGTTGGGGAAAGCAATCTTTCTTACTTCCAAGAGCCGAAAATAGCAATATATTGCTGCATGGTTCAGTTTGTTGGTTGTTCATAAAAAATTTTGATTCATCAAGAAAATTTAAAAAATATTTTGAGAAACTTCTATTTTACAAAGCAGAGAGCTAAGTATATTTTCAAAAGACTTTACTGATGAAAAAAACACTTTTTGTGGAGTCTGAAGATTCTAATATTGTGTCTTCTACTTACAAGTTAAGTGACTTTGAAAGTCATTTAACTTCTCTGAGCTTTTTTTCCCCACTGTTTAGTGAAATTATTTGTTTTACAGACCCTGCAGAGTGAAGGAGAGGGTCCAAATCTAATTGAATAATGTAAGTTCTTTGAGTAATTGAAATGCATAAAGTATATTTGTANGGCTCCTGTCTCTTATACACATCAAGATGTGTATAAGAGACAGGTTTAGTGAAATTATTTGTTTTACAGACCCTGCAGAGTGAAGGAGAGGGTCCAAATCTAATTGAATAATGTAAGTTCTTTGAGTAATTGAAATGCATAAAGTATATTTGTAAGATTATCTTATCATAATTAAAATTTTTAAGGTTTGAAAGTATAGCTTAAAAGATAGGCGATCCTCCCTTTTTCCAAAAACTTCATTTCTCATGCCTGGTAAATAAAGCATGACTGAAGAATAAATCAGTTACTATTGATTTCAGGGGCCAGAATTCTTCAAAGGAAAAATGAACCAAATAAGTAAACAACACGAGGATGACTTTATTTACATACTGGGAATGGAATTTGACTTGTATTGTAATTAAACTTGATTAAATTTCTGTTTTATACATATCACAAGGTATCTTCAAACTAAATGCAGTTTTCAGTCTCCTCAAAGCTTACAGAAGTCTAATTGATGCTCTGTGATATTAGCTTTAAACATGATTTTATAAAAGATCAGATTTGCATTTAATGGGATCTTAACACTGACACATACTTGTCAGAGATATGAAGGAGCTGGCATTTTCATAATACAGTTTCTGCTTAATAGAAGCTCTCCTAAGTGGGAACCCAGGAGACCCTCAGCCAGGTTTAGCAACACTTGACTCCTTAAAGTGGCTCTGCCAGTTTCAACACACTAAATCTATCTCTAGATACATAAAACATAGTTATTGCACATCTTTATATGTACCTTTTTCATCTAACCAAAAGGATTGTAGTTTCATAAACACAGTGAATTTCTTATCAGCTTTGTCAGTGCTAAGCAGTGGGCTGGGGTAAGGTAATAAATCTCCAAATAAATTGGTTATTCTAGATGAACAGCATGATACATCAGGAAATATTGACTATTCATGTTTTCTTGCAGAATGAGATTTGTATCAAAACAAAGGACTTCTCCAACAAAGTCATGTTCATTTGAAAAATGAAAGAGCTTTATGCTTTTGTAATTGGTCATGTGTGGAGGCAGAATGGGGTGAATTTGTGTCATATCTTGCAGGCTTTCCAAACTAGAAATTTTTTGATGGAAGGACACACCGGAAGATTTGCAAATTCGTTTGGAAAGGTATGAGGACAATAAAGAGTTATTTCTTTCTGGTTTTTCATTACAGAATTTGCTGCAAAGCAAAAATGGGGGAAAGCAGGATAGAAAACTTCTATTTTTGATACTTTCCACTATAGTTTTAAATATATATTCTCTGCTATTGAGAGGCTGCTTTCACTGTTTTACTGATGAGAACAAAGCCTTGTCTTGTCCTCAGTGGTGACAGCAGGTGAATGGCATTAGGCCACGTGATTCCATGAATTTTGCTGCTGGCCTTACTAGTTTGCAAGGTAGTGAACTGAACTGAACTGATGGAAATAGAGCAGAGTCCGTCTGCCTGCCCTGGGGGCTCTTCCACATACTTTACCAACTGGAGATTCTTTTGAGTAAAGTTGTTCTAATTTGGGGAAGGAGGTTTGGACTCACTGTTCATTCATCACTTCCTGTAAACTGCCTTGGGATCTGTTTCAGTGATTGGACATTTTGATGGGAGCCTGGTAGATAGAACAGAAAACGAGGTAAAGGAGACTGTGCCTCTGGAGACATATGGCTCAGACACATGTTCCCAGATCTTGTCTCCATTTAAAAAATTCTCTGTCTATTGTATATAACAGGCTTTTCCTTGATTTGGAATTATAGAAACCTAGGATAAAACTCTGTAATTTCTCATAGTTGCCAAATTTTCCTACCTGGGTAAAACACTCCTGCCAGGTAGTGATAGCCTGATCAGGAGTGTCATGAGATAATGACTCTGATTGGGTGATGTCAGCAGACATTAAAACCATTGGAATGCTCAGGAGACGAGCTTCTTGTGCTCCTTTAGGCTGGAATGTGAGCTCATCTTCAACTAATAGTGGGGATTATGTGGTAATAATAACTAGCAGTAGTTATGGTTCAAAGGAATGAAGAAAGTGGAAAGGAGTGAATCATGTGCTGGAGGGAGTCTTGGGGGCGGAATCTGCAAGCACGTGTTCCTGGCTTTCAGATGGCGAAGTCTTCCACAGAGTTGTATAGTGGGAAGGATATACGGAGCTGGATAATGAGGTGGTTCCTCAGAGCTGAGATGGAGCAGAGCCAGGGCCAGTTGTGGGGCTCTCCCTTGAAATGCGGGAAAGGAAGACTTCCCTCATTGTCCAGTGGTCAAGAATCCACCTTGCAATGCAGGGGACACGGGTTTGATCCCTGGTTGGGAAAACAGGATCCCATGTGCTACGGAGCGACTAAGCCCATGGTACAGTGACTGAGCTGGCATGCTCTAGAGTCCGTGTGCCACAGCTTAGAGAGTCTGTACGCTGCAACAAAAGATCCCAAATGACACAACTAAGACCCAGTGCAGCTAAATAAGTAAATAAACATGTTTAAAAAAGTAGGGCAAGAAGGGGTTTGTGGGGGGAAATCAAGAAAGCCTCCAAACATAAGCATGGTGGTGACTCAACTCCACATGAGGCTGGCTGGCCTGGTTGTCTTGTCTAGTGCCCAGTGAAACAGGAATGAAGTGAGATCATGGAGTTGATGTCAACCCAAACACAAAGGATTCTATATTTTTAATTATTCTTCTATGTCTAAGCTTTTGTGTGGTCATTTGTCATGCTTTTTTCCATTTGTTCTCAAAATACTTTAGAAAAGCTGAAACTCTGTTATCTAAGAAGTTGCATGGAAGGAGTGTACTCTCCACTTTCCAATCCAATGACATAGGAGAATGAAACTGAAGGAGGACCTGGGACAGAGTCCATGGTGGACTCATAAACCTAATACACCTAAAAGTTTCTTTGAAGTCCCATGTCTTAAAGTCCTTATAAAATTGACATTATGTTATATAAACTAGTCATGCATGCTTATTTTAATATAAAATCATGTGTCAAATTTCTTCCCAGTTATAATCCCAACACAGTACCACGTTGCTGTGCTGTTGTTTAATTGCTAAGTCATGTCCGACTTTTTTGTGGCCCCTGTGGACTGTGGCCCACCAGGCTTCTTTGTCCATGGAATTTCCCATGCAAGAATACTGGAGTGGGTTGCCATTTCCTCTCCTGGTTATAATCCCAACACAGCACCACATACCTCTGGCTACATGACTATAGTTCCACACGCATGGGGTAAAATTGCATCTTTTATCCTTTCTGGTTTTCTAACCTTTGTCAAATTATTTACCAGTTCTAAATCTATGTCCTGAATAGAAAAAAATCAGAGTAAGGACATTTCTGAAGTTTGCTCTGAGTATTAAATGAGGGAATGTCTATAGCACTTAGTAGGCCCTCAATACATGGCCCTAGTACTGGAAGTTATTCTAATGAGCTTCCTTCCTGAGGAGGACTATTACCTCTACAACAGGATATTTTGGGAGGGCAGAATGTCAGCCAATCTGGGACCGGGAGGATATGGCAGTCAAATAGCTGTGGGTGGGCACTTTAGTAACATGATAGATAGGCACAGATTAGGCTAATTCTGTTCTCAGTTAGAGAATCTGCCTACAGTTCAGAAGACCTGGGTTTTATCCCTGGATTGGGAAGCTCCCCTGGAGAAGGGAATGCCAACCCACTCCAGTATTCTTGCCTGGAGAATTCCACAGACAGAGAATCTTCGCAGGCTACAATCCATGGGGACGCAAAGAGTCGGACAAGACTGAGTGACTTACACACATACACACACACACAGGAACCAATACAATTTCTAACTTCTGCCTTTGCCCATACATGTTGTTTTGCCCACCTTCCCTTCTCTGCTAGAGTGTTCTCAGATTTTCATCTTTTAATGGCTATGGAAATTTTGAGATCTTACTCTAATTGAAGAGTAAATTTTTAGCTTCTATTATTGTCATCTTCACCATCACATCCAAAAAAATAAAATTTTAGCGCTTCATTTTCTTACTGCAACTAGCAAAAGCACAGGGGTTATCATGTTACTTTATATATATGGGTGGATTCACAGAAGTAGGACCTTGAGCCCACCCCCACCTTCACTCTCTGACCATTGAGCCAAGAAGGGCTAGGGAAACCTTTATGTTTGACCCTTCACTAAGTTTCAGTGTGCTGTTATGGAGCACTTCACCAGATTCTAGTAACTGTCACTTGAGGGAAGAGGAAAAAAAAGAACACTAGGGTGCCTTTGAATATAAATTGAAAATGAGGCTGTGTTATTCTAGAAGTAAGAATCAGAGTACATGGGAAATGGCTCTGATGAGTGTGGATCTATTCAGCAAATACAAGAATGGAAAAGCCAAAGGGCAACTCTTGTTTGAGATGATTTTAATGATGGGGTTTTTAAAAACCAAAAATGCATCATATTTATCTATATTTCCTCTATTTCCATTGCCTTTTCACTTAACAAAGAAGGGCCAAGAGGACTTGTGGGTACACTCCCCACCTTAGTTCCTTTTATACTCTTAAAGATTTTTCACATCTTTTATACTTTTGTTGTTCTCCAGTCAAGAATTGATGCCTTTGAACTGTGATGCTGGAGAAGAAGGAGATCAAACAGTCAATCCTAAAGGAAATCAACCCTTAATATTTATTGGAAGGACTGATGCTAAAGCTCCAATAATTTGGCCTCCTAATGCAAAGAGCCAACTCACTAGAAAAGACCCTGCTGCTGGGAAAGATTGAGGGCAAGAGGAGAAGGGGGCAACAGAGGATAAGATGGTTGGATGGCATCACTGACTCAATGGACATGAGTTCGACAAGCTCCAGTAGATGGTGAAGGACAGGGAAGTGTGGGGTGCTGCAGTCTATGGGTTGCAAAGAGTCAGACATGACTTGGTATTCATTCAAAGTCACATAGTACTTATTCACAAAGCAAGTTGGATTATAGACATCTAAATATGTTTTCTTGCCTTCAGCAGTTTCTTCTGCGCCTAGTAAAAGATTTAAATGCATCTAAGCAAAGATAGAAAGGCTTGGAAGCTTGCAAAGATTGACGAGCTTGGTCAAAATTGGCCATATACAAATTGAATTTATTTATTAATGTGTTAAATTGGTTTATTAGAGCTGCACTGGACAGTGAACACAGTTTGTTTACAGTGAGGAGTTACCTAACTCTGAACATACTGTACATGGTAATTAGAAATTGTCTGAGAAAACCATAGTCTGCCTGCTGCAACCAACACAAAAACAGCCAGAAACAGTCAGGGAAATGTAGGGACGAGGTGGGGTTTCGTTTTATTATCAAAGAAAAAAAAAAAGTAACTCCTCAGGAATCTTAACAAAGGAAGTAAATATCTCACAGTCAGGGAATAGATAGCAGAATACAAAATTACAAGTGTTTTGACTCTAACACAGTTCCCATTTCTTCCAAGATCAGAGATGGGAAAGAGACAACTGAAGCAAACAAGCCATTCTGAGAAACAAACACTTAGAAACCCTACAGATACGATTAAAATCTAAACTTCTGTTTGTCTTTAAAAAATNACAAGTGTTTTGACTCTAACACAGTTCCCATTTCTTCCAAGATCAGAGATGGGAAAGAGACAACTGAAGCAAACAAGCCATTCTGAGAAACAAACACTTAGAAACCCTACAGATATGATTAAAATCTAAACTTCTGTTTGTCTTTTAAAATGTTTTAATATGTCAAATGACTTACTTCAGTGATATGCTAATCCCACCAGTAAATAACCCCTACACCCTCTTATCAGTAACAATCTCAAGTTGACCAACAAACATATCTCCAAACCCCTGTGTGTGTATGTGTGTCTTTTAAATCAAAGCTTGAGGGCTCAGGTGACTACTACGGCTATCACGGGCTTCCACTTGTTAAACCAACCAGTACCAGTTTCCCCAGAAGGGTGAGCAGGGCACATAGAAGCCCTGAAGTGGTAGTGAGGGAATAACAGCCCCAAATAGCCAAATTTTCAAGCACCACTTCCCCACCCCCACTCAAAAGAAGATGCTTATTTCTACCCAGACTACTCACCCCAAATCTGAATCTCTGTGACCAGAATGGTATTTTTCTGTGAATGAAAAAAAAATACACATTTATCTTCATATCTATATAAATACTTTTTTTTTGTTTCTACATTAAAACATTAAAATACTACTCTGCTTAGTGTTATGAATGGAGGACCAAGCAACAGAGCTTTTTCTTTTGAGGTAGAGCTAACTATCCATTTATGGGCTTCCCTTGTGGCTCAGCTCATAAAGAATCCCCCTGCAATGTGGGAGACCTAGGTTTGATCCCTGGGTTGGGAAGATCCCCTGGAGAAGGGTAAGACTACCTACTCCAGTATTCTGGCCTGGAGAATTCCATGGACTGTGTAGTGCATGGGGTCACAAAGAGTTGGACACGACTGAGGGACTTTCACTTCACTTCATTTCACTTCATCCATCCATTTATGGGGGCTCCACTGATAGCTCAGCTGGTAAAGAATCCACCTGCAATCCAGGAGACCTTGGTTGGATTCCTGGATTGGGAAGATTCTCTGGAGAAGGCATAGGCTACCCTCTCCAGTATTCTTGGGCTTCTCTGGTGGCTCAGATGGTAAAGAATCCGCTTGCAATGAGGGAGATCTAGGTTCAGTCCCTGGGTTGGGAAGATCCCCTGGAGGAGGGCATGACAACCTACTCCAGTATTCTTGCCTGGAAAATCCCCACGGACAGAGAGGCCTAGTGGGCTACAGTCCATGGGGTTGCAAAGAGTCAGACACGACTGAGTGACTAAGCACAACACAGCATATTCATTCATCTATACTGAGCTTGTCAGGGCATTTAGTCCCAAGCAAGGGAAGCATTACACCAGGAGATCTACCTGGAGGGCACCCAGGAGGGCACCCACCAACAGGGCATTTTCCTACCTGATTTCCCACCCTTCCTTCTCCCCTAATTCTTACTTTTAATATAAAGTTGGTTATAACCTTGTAAGTAGTGGGACTTCCCACCAAGAAGGAAAATCCTAACTTAACCACAGAATCAAGTCCCCCACCCTTCATTTCAGCTACCTCTCAGAGAAAGCCCTTCCCTTTCCCTCATGTGCTCTCTGTCTGGATAGCTATGCCTACTGGATAAACATGCCTGATTAAACAGAAGCAGTGGTTGTTTCCCTATCCCCCTCCCTGTTTATATTTGTCTTTAGAAACATCAGTTCAGGAGAAGTGGGACCTGAATGATTTTGTTGGCTAAAGTTGCCATAACAAAATCCCATATATTGGATGACTTTAACAATGATTTATTTTCTCATTGTTTTGGATGCTGGCAGTCTGAGGTCACTGTGCCAGTATAGTTGGGTTCTGGTGAAAGCTCTTCCTGGCTTTCAAACGGCTACTTCACTGTGTCCTCACATGAGAGAGAGAGGATTAGCTCTGTGTCTCCTTATAAGGACATGAATCCTATCATAACTCTCATGACCTCATCCAAACATAATTATCTTCTAAAAAGTCCAGTCTTTGGGGGGTACTTTCCTGGTGGTCCAGTGGCTAAGACTCTGCACTCCCAATGCAAGGGGCCTAGGTTCGATCCCTGGTCAGGGAACTAGATCCCATATGCCACAACTAAAGATCCTGCCTGCTGAAACTGAGACCTATTACAGCCAAATATATATATATATATATATATATATATAT